>WOFM01000274.1:280749-447009 GCA_011428145.1 Ericerus pela
AAAACGCGAAACATTATAATGCACACCACAAGATCATTGACTTCAAACCTAATGACCTTGTTTTGCTGCGTCAATCAAAAAACGTCACGAAAAATAAAAATAAATACACCGGATCATATAAAATTGTTAGAAAGGTCACGGATCTAAATTACATAATTCGTATTAAAACAGACAATAAAACGGCGTACGACGAAACAGTTCACGTACGACGATTAATTCCGTATAAGTCTCGTAATAACAACGAAATAAATATTGAAATAAGATCGGAAGAGAACAATGAAAAACTCGAAAGTCCCATCCCAACCCAAATTGTATCCAAACCAAGGGGTCACCCTCGGAAAAAACCAAAGTAACTATGTGTAAAGTATATTTCCTGTAGTTACATAGGTTTTTCAATCACAATTTTATTGTCTTTTTTTTATTATTATTTTTTTTTCTTCTTTCTTCTCTTCTTTAGTTTCCCTCCCTTTCCCCTTAGTCCTTCCGACATAATTTAGTGACAGAAATCTTTCTTTCTTTCTCTTTGAAGCAAAATTATTTGTAAAATTAAATTATTTAAAACTATTTAAGTGAAAGTAAAAACTTACCAATAGCCCACGTCTCGGAATATCCTTCAAGGAATTCCTCCAATCGTTCCCCACCGGTTGAACTGCTGGGCATGGTCGAACTTGGGGACGCATTCCCTTGGTCTTGAGCGCCATCTGAAGACCCACTCTCCTCAGTGGACATGCTCTGTTCTATGGAAGGAGTATTCCACAGAAAAGAGTAAACAGTTGGCTCGGACAGCAGCCACCCACCACGATACAACATAGCTCGATTATACTCTGTTGCATCGTAGTGACGTTGGAAGTGGAAACCTGCAGTGGAGATCGAAAGATGTAAACGCGGTTTGTAGTGATCGTTAACAAACCGAACAAAGCGAACCCCAGCGGTGCCGATCAAGAGATCGTTTAAATAAAATTGATCGAGGTGTACATACTTAACGGTAACTTTCTCATTGGTCTGCTGAGATACGCACAACAGACCAACCAAAAGCCCGGAAAGTATGCCCAACCCGACCAAACCCCGAGTATCCAAATTCCCGCGGAAAACTAGTTTGAGCCCGGATGGCCCAAACTCGACAACCATGGAATGAGGATAAAATATGTGAAGCTCGAATAATAGCTTCTTGGCATATTCCTCTGACTCGGGGTAGCAGGTAAACTGGACCAAATGGCTCCAGTAACCTAAATCCTCTTCGATAACCTCACCTGGGATCCGCGAAGGTTCAAAATTGTTCAAAAAATCACCACGATCAGATACGGTGGACACGCGATAGAACAGTGAAAAAAGACGATGGAGCAAAAAATACAGCCGAGGCTCACACATACAATGTTGAAACTGTCGAATCTTTGTGAGAACCTGATCTCCAAGAAACCAGGTCTCATTAGCCTCAACAACTCCCGATGACATGAACATACGATCATTCATGTAAACGACCGACATTGTTTTTTTTAATAAAAGGAAAGTATAAAAATAAAAAAAATAAAAAAATCCGCACAAATCACTAAAAATCGGCTACACGAACAAACACTAGAAATTACGAAAAAACAAACGAGAGATATAACGCAGGAAATCGAACAGATCAAGAGCGAGCCAATACAAAACACAGACTAACCAGTCGAAATTAATAATTTTATATTAATCACTTGACCGAAATTTATAATGTAAATGTCGGCAAAATTTGTCTTTCCCCGTGCCCCAGTTAGTTCACGTCGAAATAAATTCCTAAAATTCATAATCCATCTTTCTCGTAAATAATTAAGACGTTGCATTCTTTCTGTTTCAGAAAATGTATACGAATCTACTTTTCTATTTCGCAATAATTATTTCTTCGATTACTATTGCACAAAGAACATCGTCTGACCCATATAGGATTACGACGGCGTCAACTGGCGCTTATTTTCAAGAAATAAGCAATATTTTTGTATATTCTAAATCTGCCCCAATAATTTACTCTATTAAGCTAGACTTGCATGAATCAGCAGATAAACTATTGGCAACAAACTTTAAACATCGGTTGTGCAATGATACAACCTGGAAAAATTGCAAATATGCAGAAATGGCAAAATGTCTAAAAAACGTTATAATAAACCTTAAAGAACAAAATACCGCTATGATCCAAGACTTCTATTCAACGCCATCTTCCATTCGAAGCAAACGAAGCATATTCACTCCGATCAGATCTTTCTTTGGAGATGCGCTACGCTTTTGCTGTCGAGTACTAAACTTTAGAGATAGACGAAACTTCCTGGCTAATGAAATCTCATTGAAAGAAGAATACGATATAATAAAAAATCAACTATTGACCGAGCATGCAGCATTGGTAAATACATCTACTAATCTGCATAGCTTTATTGACCATACAAATAATTTTATGACAAAATTCATTTCGCATACAAATTTTTTTATGGAAAATTCACTAGAAGAACATGAACTTCTAATCTCTCTAAATTACATACAATGATTCTATGACAATTACCTTATTAATACGTTAAGATTATCAAATATCCTAATGTCTTGTAAATCTCATATGATCCTTCTTCAATTATTTCGAAAGAAATATTAGAAAAAGACATATTAAAACTTTTGGAAATTACGAAAAACCTAGATCTTGATCTAGCAATCCCTATTAAGGATATTCAAAACTACTATCATGCTGAACTTGTAAACTGCAATTTCTTTAAAAACACGTTAGAATTAGAAATCAAAATTCCCCTAAAACAATTAGATTCTAAATACGAAATTTACGACTTCATTCCACTCACATTCAAAAGTCATTCTAATGAATTGTGTAGCTGGGACCAAGAACCATCCCTGATATTCACAAAATCAGAAAAAACTCCGTACGTTATATTAGTGGAACTAATCTCCACTACTGTAACTCGGACAAACCATTATGCTTCCTTCCATCTAATAGAGGAAGTGATAAATTATCTTCTTGTGCAAAGAATCTTTTCTTTCAAGACTTAAATCAAAATTTATTACAATCCTGCTCGTTTAAATGTAACCCTAATAATAACCAAACATTAGTGCATCCTATTGGACACACAAAATTTGCTATCGTAAACTTTAACTCCCTTGTAGCAACTAATTCCATTACGAAAAAATCCGAAAAACTAAAAATAAATAATAATTCCCCAGGAACATTTATTCTGGATGTACCTTGTCATATCCAAATTGAAAATATTGACGAAAATAATAAAAATACTGTAATTATCCCAATAGAAATCCCCTGTCTCTCTGAATCTTTGGAAGAGACTATTAAAATTGAAAACCATTTACCACTCATGTGGACATATTTCTCTGATTCTACAGAACCTTTTGATCTTGCCATAGATCTGGCAACGACAAAGGTCTACAACCCCAAATGGAAAAATTTTGTTCCTCACACTGTTCCAGTTAACAACTTGGAGAACAAAATTAAATCCATTGAATTACAAATACCTGATCAAAATTTTAATGATTATCTAACTTTTGTCAATGGGATATTCTTATTGTGGTTAATTACAATCTCATTTATGTTAATGTTTATTATAGTATATTTAAAATTAAATTCCCAGCGAAATAGTACTAATTTAACAAAAAGCACAGCATTGTAAAAATTATGCAAAATAATGTGATATATTAACTTGCTGTATATACCTAAAAAAAAATTTGTTACTCATAATCAATATTCGTAAATATTTTATTCTAAGTATATATACTTATACTCGCATTATATGACATAATTTTAAGCATGCATAATTATTAAGAAATTTGTATTTGTTGGATAGACTTTGGAAAATTTTTTTTTTCCTGATTTTTTTTTTGTTCTCCCCGGAGAATTGTGTAACGTATATTTTCGTCTATTTTTAGAAATGACGAACATATTCGTTCACACATTTTCAAATACCAAAAATGTAGATATTTATCAACAATAATCATCCTATAACTCTTTATAAACAACCACTAAATTACCTGTATTTAATTTTATGAATATAGATATACTTTCTGTATATTCATGACCTAATTGTACCTGTCCCTCGAGTACTTGACGAGTCAGCACAATCCTATAATAACAACACCCTACCTCACTTTACCTATCCGACACGTACGTTTTCATACCCTGAACGAGTATATAATCCCTCGATTCAGTGGAATAAGACACAGTTCCTCGACAGCTACTTCTAAGTACCTGGAACCTCTCTTGTAGAAGTCTCTAGTGAACAGATAGTCTTGCTTGTTGAATTGTGATTGTATATGTATAAATATTAACGTATATTTATGTACTGTGATGTACAAAGTATTATTTTATTAAATGTGTAAACTCACTCATGTGTTTTAAATATTCTTGAGTCTCTAACTAATGTTAAGGTCCACGATAGTCTGTGGATGATAAACTTGAATTTATTCTAGAAGTATTACTGCTTTAATAGTACGTGATATTTCGTGTATGGTGTAATACCGAAAGTGGTTCTAATTAGGTACATTACCACCTCTTTTAGCCGTTACAAATATCAAATTCAAATTTGGTCTCTTAAACAACATACTTGATGTATACTTCGAATGGGTCTAACAATAAAATTAACATAAAATTCGATCTCAGCACCTCAAAAAACATGTCTGTTGATATATTACACAGTAAAATTTTGAAATAAAAATTTCCCCCTTTTTGGGCTCAATGAGAATTGGAGAATGGGTCTAACGATAAAATTAACATGAAATTTGATCTCAGTGCCTCCAAAAATATGTTCGATGATACATTACGCAATAAAATATGAAAATCAAAAATTGTCCGTTTTTTGGGACCCTTGAGGATTGACAAATAGGTTAAATGATAAAATGATTGTCAAATTTGAATGACGCGCCTCAAAATAAATGTCCGATGATGTAATTTAAGAATCAGGAAAGATCACTAAATGTAGCACTAATATGTTAGCATAAGTTTTTCCTTTGTTCACTTTATATATGCAGCTGCTATTAATCCAGCCTTCATTGATTTTTCTTTATAAATAAATTTTCCGAAGTGAGAAAACAATAAAACCAAGCCTTGTAACCTTTTTTTAGGTTCATAAAGAATGCACGTACAAGAATTCATCAACATTGGTTTGGTAGATTCTGAGATTACCCTTACATTTCCTCTTTATATATTAGTATAGATTTTAGCTTTCCCCCAAACTTTAAATATTGTTTAAAATTTTATCACCTTACAAGCAAATATGTTATTATAAGCAAGTCACATCGAATATCCAATTTGCACCGACATAACCTAAAGAGAGTGACACGATGCCTATGTTTCCAAATGTTTCCATTGGTTTCAACGTTTGAAGCTTTTTCCAATAAACACACAATGAAAAAAAATTTCCCATAGTATCAATCATTCCATATACCTCAGTTTAAACTCAATGATGCTAGGAAAATTTGATTTTACCTTTAAGAAATAAAAAATGTCCCTCATAGTGTTTTCTTCATTTAACTACTATTGGAGGTTTAACAAGTACCAAATATTCCATCAGTGTTCAATATCTTCCCAACAATTGATTACAAATATACTTTATATCTCTTATTTGGTGATGGTAAAATTTTTGACAGGCTCACTCTGCTATTAGAAATAAGCTGGCAATACCACAATATATCCATCTTCCTTTTTTCAGTGGTATGGAGTTTTTGGTGCTCATTTAATGAACAATTACTGTATATCTTAATTACAGCGTCAGTTATTCACTACTTCTGCTGCTTTCTTCATAATTATTGTGGAGCATAAGAAATAGATAAAAATGAATATGACAGAAAAAAACTTGATCATCGTAGAAATAATGAGCTAGGCTGATAAATAGTAGCTTATTGTTTGTTTTTTTGTATTAAAACATAGATAGATACAGAGTTACATAGGTAGATAGATAGATAGATAGATAGATAGATATATAGATAGATTGATAGATAGATAGGTAGATAGATAGAGAGATAGATAGATAGATAGATAGATAGATAGATAAATAGATAGATAGATAGGATTGATTGATTGGTTGATTGATAGGATAGACAGATAGATAGATAAATAGATAGATGAATAGGATAAGATAGGATGGGATAGGATACGTAAAAAAAAAATAAATAAATAATGAAATTTCCGAACTTGCTAAATCTGTAATGAATTGTTGCTTCAATTGAACATATTTCAAGTTTGAAATAGACTTCTTTTATTTCATTCTATATTTCGATAGCCTTATTTTAAGCCAGAGAGCTAGGGTTGGTGTTGCTGAAGAGATGATAAAATGTACAAAATTTTCGTATAGTTTCTTAATCATCTTTGGTGTCTTAAAACAAATAAACAAACGAACAAAAAAAAAAAAAAAAAAAAAACCGCAAATTAATAAAAAATTGGCCGATTTTTGAGTCTAGTAACTTCTCCTTTTTTAATCAATAATTTTTTAGCCACTATTTAAGATGGAAAACTGGAGTTGGTATGGCTGGAAAAAAATAAGACATTTACTTGAATCTACAGTATTCTCTTTTGTGGAGGTGTTCGCTCGCTGAAAGTGGTTTCACTGTAGTTGAATTCAGAAATAATATTTAAAAATCTAGTTTGAATAATAAGTGAATAAATTAGCGGTAATTAGATAATAATCATATCCAAAAAAAAACTGTTGAGAATGTAAACCTAAGCAGAAAAACAGAATTTATTGTTGAATTAATTTCAAATATAAAATACTTTTTATTGTCTAATAGTGTTGAATTCTAATAAATGTGCTTTGGATCAGCCATACGAAGCTTACACGGATGAAAAAAGTGACAAAATTTTGTTAGTGAAAAGTGGAGGTGCGATACGACGAAGCCATCTCTCCCCCCACACCAACATCATAATTTTACGATATTTTTGACCGATTTCCTTTCTTTACAGGCTGCTTACAACAAAGAAGAATGCGAAAAAAGACTGTCCAAAGAATGCCGTCGTTACCAAGTGCATAGCTATCCATCCGATATCGTAGATAAGATGGCCGAGGGTAAAGAGCGTCCTAAGACGCTATCGTTGTTTACGGGCGACTCGAATGTCACCGGCTTGTTCGGCAGACATTCACAAAAATCATTTCAAATCGAAGAAGAGTGTAAGGTAAATCTGAGAGAAAAGACGTTGTTGAGCAGCAACGGCGGTGATCGTCGTAAGTTGAACGCTAATGTTCGCCCAAAGACTAATTTTCTCCTTTCGCAGAGGCAAGGCCTCGTTGACGGGGACGACCGAGTAGCGGAGCTCGACGGCGAATCGGTACAGAATTTCGAAATTTCCAGCAACCAACACGACCTGTACGTCAGCGATCTCAGACTGCAGTTTCAGAACGATAATTGTGGCCGTGGGCAAACGAACTTTTGCGTGAAATACGAGAGAGACTCGCAGTCGGCACCCTCTACGCCGTCTTCAAACCGCCAGAAGTCCATCGGCTGTGATTCGACGGGCGGCGTCGGTGGCGTGCGTAAGCATCGATCAATTTTGAATGTCGATCGGTCGGTCAAGTCGCCGATGAACACGGATTGTGTCCGACCCATAACGGGTGTCAAAATGACGATGCGACCGCCGTCGACGGAACCGCTGCCGCCCATCAAAATATCGACGGACGGTAGCGGCAGCTCAAATTTGGTCTACGTGACGACCAGCTCCGGTGCCAGCAGCGGCTACCAGAACCAGTTGCAGATCAGCATCAATGACAACGGTAACACGATGATTAGCGCCTCTCGTACCAGAAATACTTCTATCATTCCGAACCAAAAAGTCGATGCGATGAGCCAGTCTGTAGACGACGGCCTTCCCGATCTGTTAACTGCATTTAGCTCATTATCAACTACCTCCGAATGTAAGTAATTTTTGATTTCTCATGTGTACAGTATTTTGCTCCTCGTATCGGAATTGTTCCGTTTTTCTGAGGACTTACGATACTCCGATGTTCATCTAGTGCGTTTCTCTCAGCAGAGGTTAGTACTCAAAATTACTGGAACGAGGAGAGAAGGAGGTACCAAATTAAACCCTGTAGAGGTTCTTCGGTAATCGAAATATTCTGGCGCCCTATCATATTGTCGGATGATACGTTTTTAATTTTACCACCCAACAATTTTGATCCGTTACCGCGGGGTCCCTAAAAGGAATGGGACTCACAGACCAGTGCTTACTTGCCTATTTGTTAATGCGGCACGAAAGGATCGCTAAGGGAGTGTTCGTTTTGTGCAGACCGTTTCTTGCTGGATAGTTTATTAATTATGGCTTATTATTGTTTTTTTTTGCCATTTCACCACTCCACTGTGTAATTTTTCTTATTTTTTCATCGATTTTGAGTAGTAATTCGGATTGTGAAACTTATCACTCCTTAAACTGGAGGATTCTAAAGAAAATGTAATGAATTTAAAAGTCCAGCAAAAAATTGTTTAAAGACAACTTCGAACATCGGGTAAGAAAATGAAGGATGAATCATGATTGTTTTCCTTACAATTTCTCTTCGACCTACGCTATCTTTTTTAGCAACACAAGCCATTAAACTGTTATTTTAAGCAACGCTCTGTTGGTTGAATTGTAGAAATATGGATTTTTCAGTTTTTTTGCTCGAAAAAATATTTTGCTTTATCATCATATGTGAATGTGCTCGTAAGTTCCAATACTTTTCCGAGTTATTACTTTTTTAGGTTTAAAGGGGAAGGCAGGAGAGGAGGTTAACCTTAGATATAGTTCTTACTTAGTGTGCTACAGTTAAGTGCAAATGGCTTAGAATAATTGATTGATAAAATCGTATAATTATTGTTGAGTAATATTATTAGTTGAAAATGTTTCAATCCCTTTACCATAATAAAATTAGAAATTTGTATTCGTAGCTAACTATCTAAACGGTAGTGATGTGTACTGACTGTCCAGTGATTGTAAATATTGTAAGAAAGAACAATAGGAAATTATACTGAAGGTCGAAGTTGACGAGGGGTTTGACATGAAAACAAACGGCAACTTATTTAATTATTTATTATTTATTCCAAGAATATTTCACCAATTAGGGTAAAAACAATGCAACTGCTGGATAAAAAAAATCGAGTTTCTATTGATTTTTTTTTAAAGTGAGAAAAAAAAGAGGCTATGTATTTTTGTTTTAACTCCTCTGAAAAATGCATTTTTTACATTGGACGTGTGTATGTTACGGATAATGACTGACGTGAACGCCCAGTTATTCACATTATCACGTTAATTACATTTGGCTTATTTTAATTTTGAAGATGTTCATTTACATTATCTAGAACCGAAGCTAAAATTGGGTATAGTTTTGCTAGGACGCCAAATCCTGGTGAAGCCTCCTTCCTTCAGAAAAAATTTTAAAATATGTGCTGTACGAAGAGAAAAAAACTGAAAAATAATTCGACATATTTTTATTTGAGTAAAAGATGACTAGACTGAGCTCTCAAAATTTTGTCCTAATTTCGCCTTTGGCATTGTCATACTTGATCGGTCATTGTTGTTTATTTTCTGTTAAAAAAAAAATTGGGCTAAAAAAAATTTATGTTTGAAAATGTGTTTGGGGGTGGTGAAGTGAAGTGTATTATTTTTTTCCAAATAAAAATGTGGCATGCAATATTTTTTTTTTTTTTTTTTTTTTCATTTAAAAGAATAAGTTTACGTTAAAAAGGCGTTTTTGAAAGATAAGCTTATATTTTTTTATTTTTTTATTTTAGCTTCTTGCGAAATAAATATTATTTCGTTGCGAAAGGTTGGCTGCAATATTGGTTTATTTTAATATGGCAGTAGTGAGTAGAATAAGAGCTTATGAAAACATAAATTATAAACCACCTTATCTAAGCATCCTCCATGTACAGAGGTATAAGATAAATGCATTTAATGTCAAGACCAGGTGTAATGATTATCCAACAAGTAGCCATTAACGCGAATGGCATAGTTGATCATTCACGTGAATATGTAATCCATTTCATTACCGATAACATATTACATTGTTTTCATCGACCAGCGAATTGATTGTGAATTCATGCTAAAAATCAAAAGTTTATCTGAATTAGTTAGTCGCCGTGGAAATATTCATTGTATCTGAGTGAGATCTTTCCTTTTTCTTTTTCTTTATTTTTGAGGAGTAAGATGCTCGAAAACTAAATCGAATCAGTACCCGTAAAAAACCATAAATTATTCAAAAGCCAATCTATCTGTTTAAAATATTTACTGAAGAATTTTTTTTTAATGGTAGCAGCCAGTGGGGGACCAACATTTTTAATGAGAGGGGCTAAATCCTAATTCTAATTGTTTGCTTGCCTAATCGTCTTCAGTTTATCCTTCTGTATCCATATTGTTGAGACCACCAATCCTCCTCTCCTCTCACTTCTGCAAACATTCGACTATCTTTTACTTTATACTTTTACATCTTTGATCACAGCTACGCTGTTACACTATTCCGCCACTCACTATTTTATCACTGTACATACTCGTTTATCTCACTTACTCTGTACTTTACTCATAATTCACAGCACTTCTGAGACGTTGCTTTGAATACATCTTTATTTTTTCGTGTAATTCATCTGATTCATCGATTCACAACCTCTATACATTTCACCTCGTAATAAATATCTTCTGCAATAACACACCCACATTGGCCACTGTTTTTTAGAGAAATGGGATAGGGCCATCGATTTGTCACTGGTAGCGGTTAATTTCATAGCCTTTGATGAAATATTTTTGAAGGATTGAAAATTAGGTGTTTTTTGCGTGTTGACGATCCTATCTTCTAAAACCTATTTGTCATTTATATCAGTGGTATTTTCATATCTCTATACATTATGTTCGCGATATTCTTAGAATAATATGCTTAACTGAAAATTATAGTTAAATTAAAATATTTTATTTCTTTTTTAGCAATACTTTGCGACAAAATATTCATCGCTCACATTTTCAAAACATGTAGTTGAAATTATTTTACTTCGTAGTATTCGGTTTGAGTTTACATTGAAAAAATTTGGTTCCTGTTTGTACCTTTTGTTAGTGTTTGTCACATTTTAACAAGATTATTAGAGAAAAGTAGGTGTCATAAAAATTGTTTTTGTTTTAGTTTGTTATTAACCATGACCTCTAATTGTATTTTAGTTTAGAACAATTGCAATATTTATTATGTTAATCTAAGGGCTACAAAGTTGGTTTTGTTTTACAGTTATTCATCAGCTGTGGTTCAACTAAACCGATGTTTTTCTCAACTTTTGCTATGTTTCATGACATAATAACCTTTCATTGGTGGAAATTTAATTTGTGACGTTGCCATCATATATAAGTAATAGTATATTTCAAATAGATGTAGCATTTAAATAGGAATATAATAGGTCAGAAGCGTGCACTGCATACAAAAACTATCTTTTGTAAAAATTTCAGCCCCATCTGTTTGGCAGTTTTCTCAAAACTGTGAACTCAAAATTTTTTTCAGAAATTTTTCTCCTCCAGTTTTCTTGGAAATTACTATATTAATAGGCAACAAACTTGTAAGAAACTTGCATCAACATAGGAAAGTCTATCATAAAAATTTCAGCCCAATCCGTTTTGTCATTTTCTCAGAATCCCAGAAAAACAACTTTTCCAGGAATTTTTTGTTTTCTGGTCTTTTTGGAAACTAATTAACCAATAGGCAAAAAACTTCTTTCTAACCTGCTCCAATATGAGAACTATCTCTCTTAAAAATTTCAGCCGTATCCATCTGGTAGTTTTCTCAGAACCATGAACACAAAATTTTAGGCAATGTCAAAATGAAAAAATGGTACCAATTCTTTTCTTTTCTCATGAAATGGATAATTTTCGGTATCCCCACCCCTAACCCTTCCATGATGTCAATTTTAGTACCCTATTTCCAATCAAACTGGGTAAAAATCGAGGAATCTAACAAACTGTTATACAAATAAAAAAAAAAGAAAATTTTTCAAAATTTTCATCGTTCTAGGATTCAAACTTGACACAATTCGAGTGGCAAGCCAAGCCTCTACCATAGCAGGGTGACAGCTTGACAGAATTACATCAATACAATACTATAATGACAAAAAATGACGTTACAATTAGTAATAACCTTTTAATGACAATATGAGTAAGCTGGAGGGAGATACTTGTTTAAAATCACCATTATTTTCCTTTTTCTGTTTTTTTTTTCATTCTTCTTTTTTTCCCACCAGTTGTATGTTTTGTTTTTCATCTGTGAAGGTTATGATGTGCACTAATCGATTATTTCGATTAGTCAATTATCTCAGTTAATTTACTGTTTGACGATTACCTCAATTAATTAACTAATTGATTTTTTGATACTCGATTTATTTTTGAAAAATTAATCGATTAATCAAATATCAGTAGGGCTTGGACAAAAATCACAAAATTTTTATAAAACAATGTAGAAATAGACGAAATATAAGTAGAAAATCTTACTTGTAGGCTGTTGCAGAAGTAAAGTTTTCTATTCTACCTCTAAATTAATACGGTTTAAAAAATTAAGTTTTCAAGTTCTACAAAACGGTAAAATTGATTACTTTAAATAATCGATTAATCAAACGGTATTCGAATAATCGCGTATCACTATGTGAAGCAAAAACTCTATTGCAACATCGTTTATCGATAGCTTGTTTTACATCTGTAATCTGCTTATCATCAGATTTTGTGATTAACGCTAAACGTATCGGATACAAAATGTCTCATCTTGAATTATAGTTAATGATTAAACAAATTTTATAAATTAATTTCAAATTTTGGTATTGAATTTAAAATGTGGTTTTTTATTTTTTCACATACAAACTACTCATTCGAACAAATCTCGGTGAACCAGTTACTAATCAATTAAAATAGATGATTTAAATCTAAGATCTAGTAATGTTCAAATAATATCGTTTTAAATATATTGCCCTTCAGTTGATCCTATGAGATTTTGTACCTTATTTTATATAGTCAGATATTTAAATCACCATTGATTACAATTCTCGATTGAATTAAATGTTATTCAAACAATAGCTCTGTTTGATAGGATTACACTAACTTACACCAACCTACACCAGTAAGGATGTTCCACAAATATTCAAGTAAAACTTGGCCCAAATTCATATAACATTCCTACATTTTTAGAGTCACACTCCTGGTGTAGGTTGATGTAAGTTTGTGTAGTCCTATCAAACAGAGCTATTATGTAATGATACAGTCATTAAGTAGGTTTTCTATTGAAAATCTGCTTATCAATCTTGATGTTATGGATGTGATGGAACGATTTGGGGGTGGAGATAGGTACGTTTTTTGTTTCATAACTTAAGGAAAATTTTGGTATCAACAACTCAAATTCATATATATATAAAAGCCAATTTCTTGTTATCACGGTACTGGTCGCAATTTTGATCCCATAGTCACGAAATTTGAAGCGAACATTAGTGCTAACCCAAGGATCTGACCTATTGATTTTGTTACGGATCGACCGCCGTAAGGTAATTCAGGTATTGCTATTTTTGTTTTTGTTTTGGCTATAAAATTATCAATTTTTGATCAATAGCTACGAAATTCGTAACAAATATTACAACTTACTATAAATTTTGATGTGGATCGGTCGCGTACTTCTGATAACATTATTTTCCGTTTTTATTTCGCTTATAAAATGTCTATTATTTATTAATAACTTTTTTGTGACTGCCTAATTTTACATTTTTCGAAAACCTACTTTTTCTAACGGAGCTACTGCTGAGTTGGAGTTTCTTTTTCTATTTTTATGGATTTTTCAAACTTTAAATTCCAGAAAAGAACGGAAAATATTATAATGAATTTAGCAATTTTAAGTGTAGTGAATTTGTAAAATTTTGCATCAGTTTAAATGGAAAATTGTTGAAAATATTAATATGGTTTATGCAATATCTCATTATTGAAGTGTATTAATTTAAGAAAGACTTCAGTGGTAAAATTCTCATTTGCAATTGGGTTTAATTTGATGTGATTTGTGTTCCTTTACTGACAATTTACTAAGAGCCGTAGTTGAAAAGTATTAGAAATAATGCCTGGTGTCCGGCTTAATCTTATGTGACGAATTTCCAATGAATTTCAAAACTTCATTAGCAATATTTAAAATTAATTTTTTTCATTCAAATTGGTTCACTTGATCGGCTTTATTTTTAAAAGTTCTAGTTGAAAATTTTGCTTCACTTATTCATTTGTTCAGTTGAGCTTTTTTGAAAAAATATTTTTTTGAAAATTTTTTCTACCAAAAAAAATCTTTAACCATCGTAAATTTGTTACAAAATTTTGTTTGTATTTCCTTTAAAGAGTTTCTTATAACGTACTTTCTGTCAAAGTAATTAGGCAGTAGTGTTACTCTTAGATAAAAAAAAACAAATATTAATCTCCCTTAAACTTTTAAGAAAAGGTTGGCTAAACTCATAGGCTTCAGCTATGAAACTAAACGCTAAATTTTTAAATTTTAAATTGAATCCCAATTAAAGTTCTCGAAAAACATATGCACATTACTAATTTGTACTAAAGTTTAAGTGAAAATTCTAAAAATTGTTGTTGTACAATCTCTTTTATAGTTCAATTTTTTACGTAGAGATAAAAAGAAGAGGAGAGAAAAGATTAAGGTGACTTTGTCCGAGTTTTAAATTCTTGGACAATTAGAAACGATTTGTGCTCGATGAAGTATGGTATTTCAGGACATCATTTACCCACTCACTATGGTAATTCTGCATTCATTGTTGATTTACATTTTTTTTAATTACCTAGTTACTAAATTAGGATATTCGTAAATATTATTCCAAATTTGTTTCCTAACTTTATTGAATTTTGATTTTTACAGTATTTACTTTCATTTTGGATGTTGTATCGAATAATGACCTTGTTCTCTTTCGTTCTTATTCTCTTCTCTTTGGGTTGAAGAAAAAAAATAGTGGTGCTTTCCAATCGTATTTTTGGTTCTCCGATTTTTTTTTATACTTCTTTTTCCAGCATTTCGTCGTCTGTCGGTTAAGAGTGGTAAGTTCAATCTCGTGTCTTGGGATCTTCGCCATTTTTTGGCAGTCATCCACGCAAACTTAAATAAGTGTCGCAAAACTCATAGCTTCTCCTGTTTGGGTGTGATAAACTTGTTTCGTTTGTAGGCACCACGTTACTTCATGAGTATATATTTAATTATTTTTTGCATTTTGTTCTTTTAAATGAGTTTGATTTTTAAATCGGAATGTTCATACTTTTATTTCGTATTATTTGTCAACAAGCTCGAGTCATTGAACATTGGCTGGCTCGACTGTCATATTGGAGTTATGACGGCGACACTATACATATTGCCTCAAATATCGAAGACTGAAGTATTGAATTTTTTCTGCTTCCAAATTTCTGCTTGTAAGAAGTTTTTGTGTTTTTACCGGCTGCATGAAAAGGAGTTTATGTGTTTAACCTGGTTTCTAGAGTTCTAACGAAATTTTGTGTGCTTCTACAACAATTAGTACTCATCAGAAAAATACGATTCTTACACCATCTGATAGCCTTTCTTTGTGTGTCTTGAAAAAAAACAAAAACTGGAATCTGATTAATAGAAACCTTGTAATATTAATTTGAAATTCAGCGGTTTTTTGAATTTTCAAATAAATGGACCAATCAAAAAATATAATTTTAGGTAGTGTGTTGTGATTGATTCGTTCATATTCATCTTCCTAATAATTCTGATATCAGTTGTCCTTATCAACATTCTGAAAATTGCAATATTGAATTACTAATGAAAACTGATAATAATGAATCTTCTTTTTTATTTATTATTGTCGTATTATTAGCTACCTGTATTAAAATAAAACGAGAGTAGAATAATGAAATCTTTGTTATTTTTCTGTATCGTTTAATTTAATGTTACCTTACTGTATGAAGGTAAGTTATATGTGATTAGCTCTGTTTGATAGGATTACACCAACTTACACCAACCTACACTGGTAGGGATATTCCACAAATATTCAAGTGAAACTGGCGCAAAGTCATACAACATTCCTACATTTGTGGATTCACCCTCCTGGTGTAGGTTGGTGTAAGTTGGTGTAGTCCTATCAAATAGAGCTATTGTTGCATTCAAATTGCATTTTGTTGTTATTGCTTGTCTGAAACAACTCATTTCTTTCTAAATTTGGTTTAGTCAGCTGATAAATCTTCTAATTTTGATTGGGTTCCTATGTTAAATGCGATTACTGTGTTGCCTATCATTAATTGCAAATAGCATTTTATCATTATAATCTTATTACTGTGGAGGATAGATCAAAAGGGCAAGATGGAGTGAGTTGAAATATCTCAACATCCCCAACAACTTACAAACCAAGTAGATGGTAAAATTTTGATTTTTTTATTTGGTTGGGTAAAAAGACTTAAAACGAGAGTAATTACATCAAGGTACAGAGAAGAGGAGACGTTGTTCGCAGGTAACTTTATGGCTCCTCATTGGTTGTGCGCATGCGCCTGAACTTGTCTTCTTTCCATAATATTGGTTAATTTATTTTTGGATATTTCAATATTTTCTTCTTACCTGTTATCACTGATCCTATATTATATATTATTATCGATGTGTGTTTATAGAATTCATCGACAAATTCATGACGTTAAATTGACACAAGTTCTTCGATGAATTCTATTTGATTTGTTTGCATTTAATGGGATTAATTCGTCGACGAATTAAGGCCGTTAAATGCACCCAAATCCCCTTTGATCCGTCTGTTTATAGATATTAATTTGTTGACAAATTGAAAGGGAATTTGTCGATGAATTCTCTTTGATTTGTTTGCGTTTATTGGCATTAATTTGTCGACGAATCAAAGGGAATTCGTCGATGAATTAAGGCTATTAAATACACCCAAATCCCCTTTGATCTGTGTGTGTTTATAGATATTAATTTGTTGACAAATTCCTTTCAATTCTTGTGTATTCAACGACTGATTCATTCACTTTTATAATTATCACGGTGGGATTTAAATTTCATGTTTTATAACAAACTATATGTAAAGAAGACAAGTTCAGGTGCATGCTCACAACCAACTAGGAGCCATAAAGTTACCTGCAAACAACGTCTCCTCAGAGAAGTATGCAAATGTTGAAAATATGACAATGAATTTACAATTAAAAACAAGATACAATAATGAAATATGCAGGTTTAGGTAAAATATATCATTACACAGTAGATTTATTAATTACATTAAACTGCGTTATTCAAAAACTCATAATTATACATATAAAATTTTGTTTTAAAAAAGGCCAGCAATTATACACAATACAAAAAAAAATAAAATAAATTCCATAAAAAGGATATTTGTGTCTGTGGAATACCTTGTCGTGAGAGATATTCTCACCAGAAGGAAATTCAACAGAATTTAAGCGTGTTCAGCCACTACATACAAGCGTATGGGTAAGCCAGAACCAGACCAAACACTGGCGATTTTAGAGCCGGTTCGGGTGGTTTTTATATGGCTTACTCGCGTGCACACAAACACACGTACGTATGAAAATACGTACGTCAGTGAGGGTGGCCAGGTCGAATCATCCCCTACCATGATAAGAGATGGCTGGCCGGTTTGTGTACGGATCGTGACATTGTTTGGTGATGTCACGATTCGGTACTCGTATATTACCTGCACGTACTTGTAGGTAATTACGATCGAACGTATTTTGTGTTTCGTTTAACGTCATATAGACGAATAAGTTAGCCTGCCCTTTGGGGCGGCAACTGTCATTGAGGGGTCCGAGCCCCTTGCCTCATACCATTGAGTCCCCACAGCTACTCCCCCCCAGTTTTTGCGCCACAAAAATGACCAAAAATGTGCAAGGCCTGGGGGACATGCGGGTTTTACTTACGCCTCTGGTCGGCTTCCCATTTAGCTAGGGCGCTCCCCACTGCGGCCCCGACGCACTCGTAGGATTCCTTACGGGCGTGCATTTGGGCCAGATAGGCAGCCCTGCTGTCCTCTCCCCTACGCCTTGGTTGTACGGATTTTGATCGGGCGTAGGGGTGATGACGGGAGTGAGGGGGCAGCGGACGTTTAAACATTGGCTTCCTGAGCATCGGAGAGTTAGAATTCTCCAATGTCCAGGTGGCCATTTTCGCCTTCTCGTTCGCGGCCCTCTCTGCTGTAAACAAGAATCTCATCTCCTCGGGTTTCGGGTCCGGCTTCGGTGGTTCCGGAGTCGGAACTGATTCTTTGGGTGACCGAGGAGGAGAGATAATTGGAGGAAGCGGAGTGGTCATCTCCGCTAGGACTTTGTCTACCGGAGGAGCCGTGTCCATAAGCAGCTCCTCCTCTATCCGGTCCAGCTCCGACTTCTGCTTGGTCTTCTGCTGAGTCTGTGAGGGCTCAGCAGTTTTCTGGGCAAGTTGGGAGGTGGCGGACTTTAGGAAGCTTTGTGGAAGCGACATAGAATTTTAGTTACAGGAAAAGGAAGCAAAAATATCAGAAAACACGTCCAAGTATTCTGGCGGTTCTGAAATGGGTGATTTTACATCATTTTTTGATTTACCATTACAGTTACTTTTCTTTATTTCCATATCTTCTTATCGACATGTAGAGGGGATAGCGCTTAAAATTCTCGGCCATATACAAGTTTTCGGGTTAAGTTCTGATCGGTTTAAGCAGAGTTATGCCTGAAATAAACTCAGTGAATATAATTTTCGAATTTTTTACTACAAAGGAATCTCCGTTTGTGACGTCACGTCATAGAGATAAACTTTGTGTTTAACGGTAAACACACGTTGCAATATTTTGTTTCCGTATTGCACGTGGATTTGTTTATTCCTGTCTTCTTCTTTTTGTTGGCATTCCTCGTTTGCTTATCTCCGGAGTTTCTTTTGTCTCACGGAGTTCCGATATTCCTCGCATATTTTTAGGCGGGTTTTAACTTCGTAGCGGATATTACTTTTTCGGGAGTAAATTTTATTTATTTTCGCATTAACCTCTCAGACGTGCGAGAAGGGCGGGAATTTTTGCGTTTTTTACTGCCAGGGGGCCTGCCTCTTTTACGTGGGCATAAGGGGGCCTCGGAATCAAATGTTTTGGTTGTAACATTGTCCGCAAATCTTACTGACTTTTTTGGTGTTTTCTGTTGTGAGGTATTTTTCTCACTTTTCTCGACGGATTCTTCTGTGTTTATTGGTGAATCCATCTGTATATTTTCTGTGCTTTCCTTATGCAACCTTTTGATTCTTTTATCGTCGCTTACCATATAAGCAGGCTTCAATCTGTCGATTGAAATTGTTCGAGGTTCGCCTGCTACGAGTATCACGAAGTTTTTCTCATCTCGTGATACTACTTTGTAAGGACCGGCGTATGGTTTCTCCAGTGCAGATCTCATTTTTTCGTCTCTAACAAATACGTGTGACGTATTGGCCAAGTGTTTTGAGACGTAAATCTTGGGCTGGCCATGGCGAGCTGCCTGTTTTAAGAAGTTGTTGGCATCATTTCGTATATTTTGTACCATGATTTCGGGGCTAACTTCTTTCGATTCTGTGAAGAAGTCCCCTGGGAGGCGTAGCTCTTCGCCGAATGCTAATTGCGCTGCAGAGTGACCTGTATCGGTTTGTAGGGCAGATCGAAGGCCTAAGAGGTTGGTAGGAAGTATTTCTACCCATCTCTTGGTATCATGAGACATGATGGAGGCTTTGAGAGCTCTATGCCATCTCTCTATTTTGCCATTGGCTTGAGGATGGTAAGCTGTGGTATGACTGTGTTGAACACCAAGCTTATTTGCCAGCTCTTTAAAGAGCGAGCTCTCAAATTGGCGACCTTGGTCTGTGACTATGACTTCTGGTACGCCATACCTCGCAATCCAGGTGTCATATAACCTGGCAGCTACAGTTGGAGCTGACATCTCATGTAGAGGGATTGCTTCCGGCCATCGTGTTGCCCTGTCTATTATTGTCAACAGGTATCTGTGTCCTTGGGATGGTGGCAATGGGCCTACCAAATCCATATGAATCATTTTAAACCGCTCTGTTTGTTTGAAGTATTTGAGGGGCGAGCGAGTGTGTCTTCCTACTTTGGATTCTTGACAGTTCAGGGAACTGCGAGCCCATTTGTTGCAGTCAGACTTCATTCGTGGCCATACAAACCTTGCCAAAATTAAATTAGCACTACATTTTGGCCCAGTATGTGACAGATTATGAACACTGTTGAAAGCCAACTTGCGATATTTTACTGGTAGAAATGGCCTATTCTTACCTGTACTGATGTCATATGTTAATAAAACATCACTGCTGGGAATTTTTCACTGTCTCAATTTGAGAGTAGTATCATCGTTCGATAACAACTCTTGCAATTCTACATCCTTAAGCTGTGCTTTAGCTATTTCAGCATAAGGCAATTGGACAGGAGCTGAGATAGCTTCGATTCTACTCATGGCATCAGCTGGAGTGTTAAGTTCTCCACTTATATACTGAATGTCGGTAGTCAATTGACCAATATAGTCTAATTGTCATGCTCTTCTCGGCGATGCCGGTTCTGCTTTTTGTGTGAAGGCATATGTTAGGGGTTTATGGTCAGTATACACAGAAAAACATCTACCCTCTAATTGGTGCCTGAAATGCTTCAACACAGCAGAAATTCCGAGCAATTCCCTATCATACGTGCTATAGTTCTTTTCTGTTTTTGAGAGCTTCCTCGAGAAGAAAGCTAGTGGTAACTTCTTGTTGTCTTTATCCAATTGGTACAGGGTTGCACCAATAGCAAGATTAGAGGCATCGGTACTCACGCATAACAGCAGACTTTTGTCTGGATGAGCCAATAGAGTTGCATTTGCCAGTGTATCTTTGATTTTCTCAAAGGCCTGTTTGGCTTCTTCATTCCATTCGAGTGGAGTCTTATCTTTCTTTTTACTTGTCTTAATTAGTGCAAACAGCTTACTTTGTTCGGCTGCTGCATTCTTCATGCAACGTCTATAGAAATTCACCATCCCCAAGAAATGCCTGAGTTCTGCGACATTTGAGGGCTTCGGGAAGTTTAATATTGGCTCTACCTTGGTCTTCAAGGGGGAAATGCCTTCGGTCGAGACTTTGTAGCCGAGGAAGTCAATTTTGGTTTGTGCATATAAGCTTTTGCCTACGTTGATAGTGAGTCCGGCTGCGTGTATACGCTGTACCACGGCTCTCACATTCTCCTCGTGCTGATGCTCACCGCCTTCTGAGCAAATGCAAATATCATCTAGGTATGCATATGTAAACGGCAATTCCCTAAACAGTCCATTGATGAATCGTTGGAAAGTTTGTGCTGAGTTGCGAAGTCCAAACGGCATTCGAAGGTATTCGAATAATCCAAAGGGGGTTATAACCACTGTCTTTGGAATGTCCTGGTGGGCCATAGGAATTTGGTGGAATGCCCAGTTGATGTCAATTTTTGTGAACATCGTTTTACCCTTCATATTCGCATTGAAGTCCATTATGTTGGGGACTGGGTAGCGATCAGGAACTGTTATGGCATTTAAGGCCCTGTAGTCTCCAACAGTTCGCCACTCTCCACTTGCTTTTTTTGTCATGTGGATAGGAGAGCTCCATGAGCTTTTTGAGGGGCGACATATGCCCTCCTCAATTATGCGATGGAAGTACTCTCGTGCCGCTTTGAGTTTGTCGGGTAATAACCTCCGTGCTCTAGCATGGCAAGGCTGTCCTTTGGTTTCGATGTAATGAACCGTGTCGTGTTTGTACGTAGGATGCCTGCGAATTGAGGGTTGAGTGACTCCAGGATAGTCAGACAGGATCCGTAAGAGTTGTCCGTCGACTTTGGTACAGCTGGATATGTTTGTGTCCAGTCTGTAAGCTAGCATTTTGCCATCCACACAATGTTTAGATTCACTATCGATCAATTTGCTGTGTTTGAGGTCAATGATCAGGCCATAATGTGCAAGGAAATCTGCACCCAGGATCGGGTTTGGAACGTCTGCAACCGTGAAGGACCACGTCATATTTTTGCTGAGTCCGATGTCAACTTTGCTGGTCTCGAGTCCGTAAGCTGGAAGGTTTTGACCATTCACAGTACGGAGATAGTATTTCGGAGGGAGTACTTTTTGGTTTCTGTTAACTGGCAATATGCTCAGGTCTGCTCCCGAGTCAATTAAGTACCGTCTCCTGTTAGTCCTGTCCTTTATGAACAGGCGGCGTGAGTATTTTTCCGAGGGGTCTTCGGCCTTTTTGGAATAAAAACTGCTGTTACAATTATTAAAAATTAAGAGGAAAAAAGTCAATTGCTCAAAACCATTTGTTAAATACGTTTTTTTGTCAAAATTTACTTTGTATTTTTTTAAACCTTTTTTACATTTATTACAAGCAACCTAATTGTGCTACCTACTACTAGTGCATGAATGGAGACTATGCACGAATACTTGGGTAGCTTATAGTCTTTTATTGAACATCACAACCAACCAAATACACTCTATTACAACAATGTTTATTGATGATTAGATCTACTCCTAATTTATATTGTATGTAAAATGAAAAGTTGGCTAAAAACTTACCCAAATACGTAAAAGTCACGTGAAAATTTAATAGAGAACCACACCAATTCAAGAATGAGCTTTCCTGCTTTCTTCATTCAACATGATTGTATATTTGGTTGATGTATTCTTTCAGAATGTTATATATTTTACAACATTGTTTTTTTATGATGTATTATTTTCATTTCATCATTTATCAATAATTATTACTTTTTTCCTATTCTTGTGTTCACTACTATGATGTCTCGAATTTTCTTTTACTTTTTTTCACTTGAAAAATGATTTTTTATGTAAATTCAGTGAAAGTATAGTGATTATGTAGCCTTAATGCACTACACAAGGCTTCTAACTATATTTTCGCAAGTGGCTACGACTTACCAATGTCTCTTCTTTCAGTATTTCCATGAAAGAAACAAAAATACAACCGGCGTGGTGACACATGAAGAATTTATATATATTCATGATCATATATATAATATAATTTTCATGGAATCAATGATTTTATAGGTTATTGTTTGCCAATTGCGCCTGGGAACTTGGCCAAATTGTAAAGATTTTAAAGACTTCGGTTTAATTGAAGCAGAGGATGTGCCCTTTCTGCCTATTATATACATTTTTAGGAGAATAGTCGATGCCTTTATGCTTTGTCTAAAGGAAATAAAGGCCATAAACAACATAAAAAATTGGTTGACTAGCAGCTCTCCTGAAATTGAAAGAGGTACAGTTTTTTTACTAAGCTTGTAACCTAGTATTTCCCATATTTTTCAAAATATTTGCATATAACTAAATTATGGAGCACGAGGTCCTTGCTGGAATCTGAAAATTGGGTTTGATTGGGCGTATTAAGGGTGGCTTAATAAAGCATTTTCAGTAGAGAAACCTTTGATGGGATTTTTTCTCTTTTCAAACTGCATTTGTTATTCAAAAATATTAAAAAATATGTACATTCAAATGCGGCTTTATCCATTTAGAAAGGATTGAAAACAAAAATATTGTTGTTTATTTTCTCCTTCTACAAGCATGCAGAAATATGTTATCCATAAATATTTTTGACAACCCTTTACTGACATGTATACTTTTTAGCGGAGCCTATGTGGACTTTACGAAGTTGACTTTTCTTTGGGTATTTTAAGTATTTTTCTTACTTAAATTTAAGTTACCACCCTTTTCCGGTGAATTTACTTTATTCTTAAAAAAATGGAATTCATCTTCAGATGACATTTGTCTTGTACTATAATACAAGCAATAATTGTTTGTATGTATGTACGTATGTACGTATACATATATATGTGTGTAAATGCATTCTGAAGAACTAGACCGACATTGTTGCTGAAATTTAGGTAGTAGAAGTTTAAATGTTTGTGAATAGACAAAGAAGATGGTAGAAAAAGTGTACAAGACAAGAGTAAAATAAGACTTCCGTTTTTTTTTTTTTTTTTTTTTTTGTTTTGTAATATAGAATTTGGGTGAAGCCTTCTCTAGACATAGCATGAAAATAAAACAATACTGACAAAACAAAATTATTTTAAAAACGGGGCAAGTGCTATTGGGCTATATTCATGAAGAATTGATGCATAAACATAATAGTGTGGTTGCAAGTGTGTGCATTATGCATGCACACAAGCACACATCTGCACATCATGTAACACACACAAATGAAAGTCACAATCGTAAGAGTTATGAGTTACACAAATCTAACTTCATTTAGCCTCTACTGTAGACCAAGCGCTAAGATATTTACACATCAAAAAATTCTATTCCACTGCAGATTGGAACACCGTCTCCAGAGTGGCAGTACCTGCTTTACAGCAAAAAGCCACAGCAGAACTTCCAAAATTTCTGTTTTAAACATCACTACATAGTACAGGACCCTAAAACAGCTGTGGTAATCTATAATAGCACAAATAAAAGTATATTTTTAGTGTGAATGTAGACCGTTCAACCCATAAGCAGTTTGTGATAACACTTGTAGCTGCTAATGTTGAAAAATTTGCCTGGAATAACGTGATTTTTAAATGTATAATTTGCATATCATCAAATTTTGTGATTAAGCTAAACATAACGAATACTATAAAAGGTCTCATACTGAATCTCGATAGTTAGATAATAATTTACTTATTACATTGGTTGCTGGGTTCTGATTTAAATTTTATTTTTGAATTTCAAATTTGGATATTGAATTTAAAATATGGTTTAATGTATTTTCTTAACCATAGCATACAGTGCATTGGCGGGTTTTGTGGAAAAAAGTCGATTCTGAGTCGTAGATAACGAATACATATCTAGGTCACTCAAATTTTTCAGTACATAATTATCTTGTACAGAAGAATTTGAGCGACCTATGAATTCGTGATCTACGACAAAGGATAGGCGTTCTTTCACAGATTCCGCCCCCATGTCTCACGACTGCACTGAATGCAATAATTGTGTTTTCTTTGGAAAATACACTAAAACTAGTACAGCGCCCAACATCATCGAAATGGGTGAAATATTAAGTAAGTTATAAATTTTAAATTTCATTGATTCTTGGATTTGTTTGAACTTGAGTGTGAACGTTACGCTACCGAACTACCCTGCTTCAAATTCAATTAGGTGATTCGTAGGCACCTTGTGAATAATTTTATGATTTATTCCATTTTCACTGTTGACATCTTGGTTTTTCTGATGTACGTAGGTCGAATATATTTTGTTCTGAACCCATTTAATTTTTTTACTCTGTTCGTATTTAAGTAATATTTTTCTTATTCGTCATTTTTATAAATATAATATTAATTTTAATTGACTTTTTCTGTTACAGTAAGGTTGCGCGAACAAGTGGAACGCAAACAGAGACTGGAAACAGAATTAGAACGAGAAAGAAAGACGCTAGCCCAGAAAAAACAAGAAGTAAAAACCATGGAAGAAGATCTGAAGAGGAGAAGGATGGAACCCTTCATTTCACAAAAGGTTGGTTAACTAAGCTTAAATTTTTTTTTCTTTTGAATTTCTCAGTGTTTAATACAGAAAAGGTTGATAGGTATTGAGATTGATTTAGAATTGACTTGATGTTTTCTTTTATGCAAGTTTCATTGTATTTAATTGATTTGAGTAGTTTGGTTCAAATACTGATATTCTTGCTGAAGCAGTTGAGTTTTATATAAAATAGTTCCAATTCATACCTTGGCCAATATTCTTCTTGACCTACGTTTAATTAAAAAATAAATAAATATCTTAGGCCTCCTTGAAGAATATTTTGCACGTGTGAAATAATTTTGAGATTTTGTGGTTGTATTTGTCGGTGGAGAATGGAAAGAAAATCTTCAAATTGAAAAAAAAAACTTTAATGAACCTATTACATCATACATATTGAGTGAAGCAATTATCACTTACGCCAGAGATCCCATCTACGCTCTTAGTATTTATACAAGCTTCATCAGAGAAATGAAATTCGAAAATCAGATGAAGTGATAAATGTTACAAAAAATTAAACAGTTCTTTTTTTTATTCCAATAAATTTGTCTGCGCCAACGTAATTGGATACATAGTTACATTTTCCATGATATTTTCACGAATGACTTGTTTGCAGAAATAAGCTGCAGCATGTGAACCCACCTTAAAACAATCTAATTATATCTTCAAATCCCCAGACTTAATTGATTTTAATGAGACAGACTTAATCAATGGTGAAATGACAGTTGTATTGATCATGGAGCTTATACATTCATTCATTTTTCTTTCATCATTCATCCACGTACTCAAACTGGTCTCTTGAAAAAGCATATACTTATATTAATTTGCGAGGATCTTATGTTGTGAATAGTACTTCTCAGTTTCAATCGTTTAATTATAGTCAAGCGTTCGAATTACGAATGAATACTGAGAATAAATATAAATCAATGCATTATTGATGCTAGGCTTATTTTAAAGAAAATTTAGATTTGCACAAATTTTTCTCAAGCTTCGACACTAAGACGGTTTTTGTGATACTCTAAATGAATTATACCCCCTATTACGAAAGAGTTTCACATATAGAGTATCCAGAAATAGAACAGCATATAATTTCCCATAATTTTTTTGGGATCAAAGCAACAAAGAAGTTCCTCTTTAAAAATTCTGTGAAATGTTCTTTTTTGAGTTATATCCATTCAAATTGAAAAGAAAAAAAATCTGATGTAACTACCCTCAAACATTGACAAAAATGAACGAAGTTTGGTAGAGGGCAATAAGTTTTTGTGTTATTTATTTTCATCCAGGTTCTAAAGTTTCAGGGCGTACCTGCGGTGAAAGAGGGGTTGGGATTAAACCCTCCCCAAAAGTTATAACACCGAAAACATATGATAATAAAAAAAAATTATTAGATGATAGTAATGTAATCTTTAAGAGCATGAAAAAGCCACAAAAAGTATTAAATAGTCTCAGTGTTGCGAATGGAGCGATTAACAAAAATTTTTCTTGAGTAAAACTTCTCCAAAACACGATTCAGGGTACTCTAGTTTACTGGTTTATACACCCATTCGAAGAGGAAGGAGAAGAGGTTTTTATTTTTTTAAATAGTCATTTCGTTATTTGCCTTTTTATTATATCGAAAAATGAATCTTTTATTTCTGTTCGTGGGGAAAAAATATTCAAAAAATGTATATTTTACCTTTCTGTGAAAACTCGATAGTTTTCGAGAAAAACGAGGTTGAAAATTGAAAATTGGTTAAAATTGTTCACAAAGCTCAGACAACATTTCGTCTTTATGTGAATTCAACCCTATATCTGCCCCGTTTTATTTAGTATTAAACGTAACCTCGGAGATCGTCGAAAAATTAAATTTAAATATTACCAGTTGTTTTTTGAAAACCTGCTAATAGGCCAAAAAACAAGATTAATTTTATAATATGTCGGCAAAAGAGAACTGTATAATAGAAGCGAGAGTGAAGAAGTAGAAAATGAAAATATTGGATTTAGACCAAAATCTTTTTTTTTTTTTAAATAAAAAAGCCAATGTTTTTGTTGATTCCCAATATTACGATTCATGATTATAATTTAAAATTTTATCGTCTAGTTCAGGACTCTACGTTCTATTTGCTAATTACTACATTTTTTGTTCTATTCATTTATTACGAATACCTTCTTTTTTAAATTTTATTTGAGCTATTTTTCAATTTTGGATACTCAGTATTGCAATTTAATCAATTTTTGAAACTTCATTATTTTTTGTTTTTTTTGTTTTTTTTGTTTTTCTTTGGAACTGCACTGTCTCAATTTTGGAACAGTATATTGCAAATTTTGGAACAACACAAACATGCGTACTTACTATCTGCACGCTAAAATAGGCCACGTATTAACGTTTATCTAGTTGACTGAATTATTTTTACGATCATTGTAAATTAATATTACTTCTTTCTCAGTGTACATTGACATGGGCTTTTTTTTTTCTTGTTAATGCAGGTCGTATATTTCTTGTTAATTTTTACGCAAACCTTAATAAATTGTCAATTTGTGTACTTATCTGTTTTTCATCCTATACTAGAATACATTAATTATTGTTCCAGCATACGTAATTGGTTGATCAGTTTTTGTAAAATTATTCTCGTTGTGTAATATGTTTCCAAAAATTCAATGAAATATGAAACATAGGCTGAGCCTACGCTGCTCAACGAATATGCCACTACAAACGAAGTTGTGTTGAGAAATAATTTTAAAAAATATTATGTTCCCCTCTTCAAAAAAAAAAATGTACGATTATATTTTATATAATGTGAAAGTAGACTGCTTATTGCCAGTATTAACATTTTTAGTAAATAGACGCTGTTTTTGGTTTTTGGGGAGAAATTTTGTTACTGGTCAGTGGTCGTCAGCACCTTAGTATTATGCTCAAAAATCTTATTTTTATTTTCATTTTAAGTCGTCAGCTGTGAAAGGGAAAATGATAAAAGATTTCATCTCTCTTTATATGCCCTTGAACTTGCTGAAAATAGCAGTGTTTTTTATTTTATCTTGTTTTTATTCTTTTATCATTAGATCCGACCCGAATGGAGATTAGATAGTGTTTGAAAAAATGCGATTCAGTGTGAATGAGTTGTTTTATTGCTGTGCTTCGTTTTTTTGTCAAATGACGATCGCGTTGTAAAAATTGCCTCTGGCCGTTGCTCGAATGCTAAGCAAGAAAATTTGCTTTGCATGGGAGGGTGTGGAGTGAATTGAAGTTGTGGCAAACTTTTGTGTGAATGTTTTTTTTCTCTTCGGGCTATCAATCTTGTTGCAATTTTACAACATTTAGTAAGCAGGTTGCGAATGTTGCGGGCGAATTATGTGTGAAATTTCAAAATTCTAAAGTTGAAATCAGCTTTATGTCTATTCTTGCACTCGAAAAACATCGATATATTAAAAAAAATTTAACTCTAGCTGTGTTCTTTTTGGTAAGAAAGTGCATTTCTTAAGCTATTCTCAAAGTGTGAATTCGATAAGTTTTGGGAAAGTTAGCTTTCAAGTCAGCCATTCAAATTTTAGTTCAAAGTGAGTTCGAGCAACAAAAACTTTAAAAAAAATATCGACAAATAGAACAATTAAAATAACTTTTTTGAGAAGAATACGATCTCATCATCGTTAGAAGATAACTTTTTCTCGGAACTTACACATCAAGTCAGGTACGAAAAGTCCTTCGGAACTAACTTATTTCGACGTCTGCTCTGATAAAAAAATAAGGTTCTTTCGAGAACAAGGCTCGCTCTTTTCCGAAAAGAATAGCGCGGACTAGCGTTTTATTAAAAAGTTCGAATATTTCTGCTCTTCTTTCCAAAAAGAATACAACTTTTTAAGGTGGTTCAAAGTTTATTGGACGTGTTCGTCGCATAGAAAGAATTATTTTTCAAACACGGAAATTATCTTGCCTCCAACCGATAATTCGTTAGTATTTATATTTTCAAAAGCATTAGCATTATTTTAATATATGGTGAAAACTGATTCAGTGTACTTACTCTATCTACCTTGTAGTTGATTATTTTCTGTTAAGTTGGACAACTTCTTTGTTGATTAAAGGGCATGTGAGAAATCATCGTTATTTTGGTTGGTTTTTTTATTTTTCACGCAGTTTTTTGTCTTCAACCCTAGTAGATTTTCTATTTATCATCATATGGTTCTACTTCGAAGTTCTTAATGATCTTGTCACGATCACTTATCTATTTTTATCAATTAGGGATATCAATTAACTAAATTAATACGAGTTTACTTGAAAAGGAAAGGATGGTCGTATAATTCTTGCCTAATGTTTTTGTAGTTCTAACTTATATCTTCCTTTACTTGTAACCATGTGATTCAGCAAATCGCTGACTAGTTCCTTCAACGTGAAAACTAAATTTCACCTATTCTCAGGCATTGGTGTTGCTGTGGTATTCTAGATGATTGTAAATAAACGTTTTTCTGTTGTTAAATACCTACAATTATTTCTGTTAAATCTTTCTGCGAAGAAGAACTAACTTTAAAAAAAATATACTCCACCAATTATTTTTTCATCATACTTGTAAAAAAAAATACATCTGTCTTTACAAGCTTATTTTGCAGTTAGTATTTTGAATTGTGTGGCGTTTTGTGGGCCTCGGATTCACTTCTGTGATAAACATCGACAATACGAGAAATTAATGCAGGTATAAGTAACTCCAAATTTTCATATTCCTGCTTAATTTCTTTTTCATCGGTCATCATCCATATCTGTGCAAGTAGATTCACAGCTAGTGTGCAAAATTTTCACGATACCTTATTTTTTGTCTCGATGATCTAAGGTGTATAAAATTTAATGTTAGAATGTGTTCATTCTGCTAATGCGTTTTTCGTGAGTAAAGGGGTAATTTTATTCAGTGCGTCGAAAAAATCTTTTATCTGCTAAAAACCGAGATTGATTCACCCAAAACTGCTGGCATAAAATAAAACTGAGTGCAAAAATTCCGAGTGATGCCCGAAGATGTTCCTTTTTTCCACTAAATATAGAACATGTTTTAGCCCTCATAATCCCTGAAAAATTGCCCCAAAAATTAATTTGGAAAATTCGTCTGGTCTACTAGACTAATAGAATCTCTCGCTTCACATGAGGAAGCGCTTGCATCACAAGGTCTTGGACTTCCGAGTTTCATGCCTCATTGTGAGCTTCTGAGTTCATCGCCGAAAGTCTCCCTTGCCCCTCTATGTACACTTAACCTATCACACCTTGCTAGAAACCAGAATGTATCTCTGCTTGTGGAGTCTCTGGACTCAGTACCTCTCGTTCGTGCGACATTAGTTGGAAGTTGCATCTTCCTCTATAGTCTGTACTCGGATCTTCGCGCATCACAAAAAGCTTCTCTCGGACTACCTTTGATTTTTCGTTTTACGCCTATTGAGAGCCATGGAAGGGCTTCATTATTGTATAACGTACCTATTTAAATTTTTGTCGTAAACTTGAAAATTAAAAAAAAATTTTTCTGCGTAATTATTTTTCATTTCTTGCTACCAAAAACATTTGAATAATTTCATGGATAGGTTCCCTCATCCATAACCCGTTGAGACTTTTTTATTTATTTTAATATTGTTTTAAATGCATATTCTAAACACACTTGCACAATTTTCGGTGCTTATTAATATAAAATGACGGGAGAGGGGAAACTTCAAGAAATATATTATGTAAGTACGAATAAAAATACAAAGGGGCTTTTAAAAGAAAGAGGGAAAAGAAGAACTGTGAGAGCTTTTATGAGGAAGGGTTTAAAGAAAGAAGTCCATTCCACTTTTTCTTTCTTTGTCCCCTCCTCTCGTTCTACGTTAACTTTGATTTAAAATGTTTATTTTGACTGATAATTAGTGGATCAAAAGTAAGTATTAAATCGGTAAGTGCAAGAAGTGGTTATATTTTTGTGGGCTTGGAGGAGGAATATGTGGACCAACACCCTTACTTTTTAAAATTAACGGTTTGAAATCAGACATCAAAATGATGCATATTATATTTTCTTTCATAGCAGGAGATTTTTATGTAATAACAAATGTTCATTTATTAAATTTTAGACCCTTTCATGTCGTCATGAGTGCAATGAAGGACAAAGTTCCCAAAATGTTTTATCTTTCTTCTGTTCCGCATTTTTTTCTTTTATGTATACATATCTGTTTTCTTTTATTCTGTTTTGTTATCTGTAATATTAATGAGTATATTAAGGTGCTGTGTTGTTCTTTGTATAAAGCGTTTATTGTATGTATATGAATGAAGTTTTACGCTGTCTGTTATTCTCGTGTTAAATATTTACCTCACAGTGGTACAATTCTGTTGATAAAGGCATAATTGGATTCGTAGAAACGATAACATAATTTTTTCGTTTACCGCTTATTGATTCTTGTTTTATTCGATACTTAATGAAGTGATGCTACCTAATGAAGTGACGTAAATAGGTGTTTCGTTGACTGAAGAATTTATGAAAGTAATAATTTATTCTTGGTTGATTTTTAGCCCAAACTTAGAGTTTCGTTGAATAGTTCAGGAAATTTTGGAAACGAGATCTTCAGCTTCGATGAACGATTTTGTTCCTATGAATTCATAAGAAACTTCGTCGTAGTTTTAAAGTGTTACTCTAAAAATTGTAATGGAAAAACAATCGAACCATTAAAAATTGTGATCGTGATCTTAGTACTCATTATCGAAAGTCGTTATAGTTATGGAATTGAATTTTTTCTGTTTTGTGGTGAATAGTTTTCATCTCTTTGTTAAGAACGAGCAAAGTTCTTCCTTTATACAGCGGTTTGATGTGTTCGAAAATGCTGAAGGAATGTTTAATTATTGGGTTTTCAAGTGTGGCAGCCAGCCACCTCGTACTAAGTATTCATTCTTGAATAAATGTCGTGGAGTAATGTTTGAAGAATATAAGTGATTTAACTTTCATAAAATTTTATTCCTAAATGCTCATGAAACTGCAGTAGTGCGGTGAGAATGTGAATTGGTTCCAAAACCGGTTTTAAGAAGGGTTATTTGGGGTATAATCCCCCAGTGCTAAAAAAAAATGTCAATTTAAAACACATTTATTCGGTTTTTCAAATTTTACTTTTATGAAATGTGTAAAAAATTGTGAACCGCTGTTAGAAAAATTCATGAATATTATAAAATGTGATTCAATTCCCCCAAGAGGAAATCTTGAAATTGAACCTGATTGGTGTGCTTTAAGCTACGACAGAAACAATAGCCGTGTTTGATGCACCAAGAATTTTACTTCTAGACTGGTTCTTGTTGAATATACCAATCCTTTTCCTTCACACCTGCGAACATATTAATCTCACTCAATAATTCGTACTTTATTTATTTTATCTTGTGATTACACTGTGGTTCTACCTGACATTTGATTATACAGTATAATGGACTGAATAAAATGATAAAACTGATGTTTCAACATAGGCTAAGAAACTGAAGCCGCTTTGAAATGATATATATGTGATACGTGTAGTGGCAGAGACACTACAGTTGTAGGCACTTATAATTAATGTGTGTTTAACGTCCATAGGACTACAAAATATACGTTGTCACACACCTATCTCGCTCACTAGATCCGTAACGACTACAGCAACCTCCTCAGCCCAGTCACTCGCCTACCTACATTTCTTCAGTAGGCGAGTTCCCCTTACGCCCGCCAGGCGTGCAGGAGATTGTGGATGTTCCCACCCACGATACTGGGGGCGGTGTCCATCGTGAATCCTCGGGGATTCACTCCTCCCTACAAGATCTGTAAAAAAAGAGATTAGTTGGCATACACACACAAGTACACAAATGATGTTTATTTACAAGAAATATTTACATATTGTAATCTGGGCCACAAATCTAAAATAAGTATAATAAAACGAAGTTTATTTCCTCTGAAGTTAAGATCCACATGTGGGTCCCATCTTCTGACTTGTGGTCCAACAAAATTGCCGGACAATTAATTGGAAGGGCAGTCAGGTGTCAGCGCTATAAAGGAGTGACTCTGTAAGGAAGAAAAGTAAGAATTAGCAATTTTTTAAATGAATTTGTGACACTGACAAGGTTATCACAAGTTTGGTGTGTGTGGATTGTGATCCGCTATCACCTCTACCCGCTGATCTGAATAGGTAGCTGGACAGTAGAGTAAGTATTTGGCAAAGTTGACTTGTCATGACTTCAAAGTTAGCACAACTCCAGTGGTGCCACCGGCCACGGAGTTGTAGGTAGTGCGTGCATGTATGCCTGCTTTTACAGATCTTAATCGGATAGATTCTAATCCAACGATGGATTAGAGTCCTTACTGTCAGTACTTGTCTCCAGTGGAGCTAAGAACTTAATAGGCCTACTCACTATTTTAGATGAGGGTAGCCTAACATCTGCGTGACGTACTAGGCCATCGCAAGATGTCATCAGGTTGACTACAGTGGCTAACTTGTATACTCCTGGTTTTGTCATTATGTCCAACACGTGGACAATGTCTCCAACTTTCAGTTTGAAGCTAACCATTCGGTAAGCGTTGCTTACCCCTTTGGGGATTCTATCCCGCAAGTACGTGAGATAGAGTCCCTTTCACACAGCCCAGAGCTTACTAAGGTTGTCCTTGTCAGTGTTCCAGAGGCCCTGAAGGTTTCTGGACGTTATGGTGGTTTTGTCAAAAGGCTTGTTTAGGTCAAGGGTAAAATTTCTGAACTTTGCGTGCAGAAAGTGTGCAGGCGTTAAAGTAGCTTGCTCACATTCATCGACTGCAGGACAGAGTGGTCTCTCATTCATCATCACTTGTATATTTTTAAGCGATGCTTGAAAATTGAAGCGATGGTGCGAGTGGGGGCCCATGACCTTTTCAAAAGCCTGTTTAAAGATTCCAATGAGTCTTTCATATGACGCACCATACCAAGGAGCCTTGGGTGGAGTGAAGTGCCAAGTTATGCCTTTTTGCATAAGCTTGTCACTTATGGAACTGTCTGACGTGATTGCTTCCCAGAACTGGGGTAAGTTGGTTGCAACTAACCTAAACTGGGCAGAATTGTCAGACAGGATTGCCCTTGGCGTTCCACAATCTGCAAAGAACGTCTGGAACACCGTCCACACTTCTTGTGTGGTTAGAGATGAGATAGAGAGAAAGTACACTGCTCTTGTGGATAGACAGGTAAATATCAGAATCCATGTTTTATATGGAGGTGATGTTGGAGTTGCCAAAGCCTTTTTCTTTTTTGGTAGATATTCATTGAAGACTGAATATGGACCAAATACATCAACACCTGTATAGGTGAAAGGATGTGTGAATGGTACCAATCTGAAATCAGGGATATCAGAATGGGTTGGCTGCGTAAAAGGCTGCTTATTGAGCTTTTTACACACAAAGCAAGAGGATTTTAATACTTTAGGAAGTATCCTCATTGCTTTTGGTACGAAGTATGTCCTACGGAAGGCCGCCAGTGTAAACTTAATGCCTGTATGACTATTGAGTGTATGAACATTCAACAGTATTAACTTGGTGAGGTGAGGGAGACAGAATGTCTTCGGTAAACGGTGTTACAGGCAAATAATTTCTCAGCCTCAGGAGTCCTGATTCGTCAATGATGATATGAAACTTCTCGTATGCCACATATTCCAGTGGATTATGAGACAGAAGTGTATTACGTAGGCTAGAAAAGTATTTTTTCTGGTCTGCATAGATGAAGCAAAGTAATGCAAACATCCAAAATCAAAAACAAGTGGATGACATCTTCACACCTATCTTCTTAACCATCCCACAAGAGGTTGAGAACTTATGGAGGTTGGATGCCATTGGTATCGAATCTCACAATTCGGTAGAAGCTCAAGTGGAAGCTGACGCTCTTCAACTCTTTTATAAGAATGTCAAATTGGTAAACAATCGTTACCAAATCAGATGGTTGTATAAAAACTATCCACCACCGTTGGCGGATAATTTTAACCTGTCATTCAAAAGACTTGAGCATCAGCTCCCCCAGTTACAAAAGTTACCTGAGTTCTACCAACGTTACGACGAATATTTCAACTTACTCATAGAGTTGGAAATGATAGAGAAAGTAGATCCAAAATCCAAGCCAGATATTGTACATTATCTGCCGCATAAAGGGATCTTGGACCTAACAAAAAGCACACCACTCAGGGTAGTATTTGACGGATCAGCAAAGACAAAACAATCAAAGCATTCAATCAATGACTGCATGTTCAAAGAGGCAAATCTCCTGCCAGATTTGCTCCAGATACTTTTGTCTTTCTATAAGGATAAATACGCCATAATAGCCGACATTAAAAAAGCTTTCCATCAAATAGGGTTACACCCCCTTGATTGGGATGTAACAAGGTTTCTGTGGGTCCTGAATCCACAGAAAACGTTAACTAGGGAAAACTTAGTAATCTTCCAATTCCAACGTGTTCCTTTTGGAATTGTGACAGTGCCATTTTTGTTGGCGGCTGTTCTGTCGCATATGTGGACAACTTACTAACATCGTTGCCCACATATAACGAAGCTAAGGATTTACACGATCAGGCTAACAAGTTGATCGGGGACATATCAATGGAGTTGTCACAATGGGGCACAAATTGCACCCCATTACGCGATGACTTTGCCCCCAACCACGCATTAACAAAACTGATTGTTAAGGTTCTTGGACTTTCTTGGGACATGGACAAAGATATACTTTATCTGAGTCTGACCAAATTTAAAGACCAAGAACCCATCTGGTCAAAGAGACTGTTTCTTAGAGCAACCTCACAATTTTTTGACCCCCATGGTTGGTTTGCTCCAGCTTTCATTCCTTCACGAGCTTTTATTAAAAGGCTTTGGAATGAAAACTACAAGTGGGATGAATCCTTACCTCTGTCACTGCAGCCGATAGTGACAGAGCTAATACAGGATTTGTCCCAGTGCACAACTTATTGCCTTCCTCGCCAGATATACCCGGGTACATATAACCCAAATGGGGCGCAACTGCACGTGTTTGTGAATGCATCCCAGGTAGCCTTTGCTATGGTAGCATACTTACACTTCCATAACACAGAAAGCAACAAAGCAATAACCAGATTTGTCATAGGGAAATCAAGAATAGCACCAATGAAAATGGTAACAATCCCCAAGTTGGAGTTGTTAGCGGCATTGATTGGAGCTAGAGGAATAAAAAACATTAGGAAACCCCTAAAGTTAGAAAACTGTCCGACCTACTTATGGTCAGATAGTAAATGCGTCCTAACATGGTTGTTAGAGCGCAGAGTGTTAATGTAATTTGTCTTGAATAGGGTTACTGAAATAAAAAGCGTTCCTAACTTGCAATTTCGCTATGTTCTGACAACCGAAAATCCAGAGGATGTCGGATCACAAGGGGCAATGGTGAACGATTTATTCAGTACCACATGGTGCTCAGGACCAGCCTGGTTATTTGATCACCCAGATTCTTGGCCACAGACTGACTTACATGCAATTCAGTCTCTACCAGACCTATCAGAGGATGAGAACACCATACCTGTATTCTCAACCTTAAGGGAGTCTCTCAAAATTTCTGACAAACTGTCTGAAATTATAGCAACTTCAACTGACCCTATATTTGACAATCACAAGACTGCCAAATTAAACAGACAGTTGAAATCTCGTAAGGTAACTATACCAAAGTTTGTTATGAACTCCGTAAACCATGTTTGTGAAGTCAAACTGTTTGCCACACAAGCTGACCAACAGGCTGTAGACCAGAATCAATCTGACTCTGATCTACCACAACCTCACAAACAAGCGAGCTCACAACAACTGCTGGATCTATCCCACAAAAGTCGAATAGACCCACTGGCAAACTCACCTTATGAGAGCTTTATACACGAACCGTTGAATACACTATTCAGCATCGATATAGACAAATTTAACACTCTCATCAGTCTTAAGAGAATCTTTTACATTTGCTTAACAGCTCTTCGCAGATTCTTGAGAAAGCGACTCACTCGTTGTAGGTTGGTTTCTCCTTGGGCAATACTGCCCAACAATTATCAGTCTCCCAACATATATCCGAACTCTGTCTTTATCAAAGTTAGAGTTGGAGAGATATGTTGTACATTTGTCACGAACGACCACATGTAATCATTGCCTAACAATAAGTCAACCGTATGCTAATCGTCTATCTTGGAGAACTCAATTCCAGAGTATTCCGGGAAACTTTTGTGAAATTCTGACAAATCGAGTTGTTTCAGATTTTGCATGATACTATTAATAGTTTTCGCAGTAATCAGAACCTTTAACCTACTCGGTGTCAGAATTTCAAAGTCTACTAGACATGATTTAAAGACGTTGGATGTCTGATTTTGTACACCTTTAAGTCTTATAATTTCTTTTTCATACCCTTTTAATTTTAAGGATATGACAGCATAAGACTTAGTAATGAAGGTGTCTACACTGCCACAGTCAAAAAACCCTCGTAATTTGACTGCCCTCTGCAAGTGTGGTGATTGAGCATACGCCTGAAAAACAAGAAAAGTTGAACTTTTCTTGGTGCGAATAAATGATGAAAAGTACTCACTACTTATCGGTAAGCACTCCTTCTGGGCTGCACTGAGTTGCACCGTTCCAATGGCCTGCGCAATTTCAGTTTCGCAGTCGCCCTGTGGAACACCAGATTTTATAGTATCAAAATCAACAGTTGGTTTTGAAACTTTAGTAAAATCAACTCGGTGCTTACAGTGTGCTTCCTTCCGCTGCCTCAGTGTTGTGAACCAGTTGTCCCCGTGCTCTCGTTGAATGGGGTACGGGGCGTTCGGACACAGGCAGCTATTATGGGTAGGCAGCAGAGGGCAATTTTCTGCTGACACTCCTGCATCGCATGGTAAGTTGCACAGCGGGTGCACAACTTACGGACATTGAATTCCCTCTGCCTCTGCTCCAACGTGTTATAGCGTGGATTGTGGCAGAGGAAAGAGGGGTGTCAGTTGGTGCAGAAAAGACATGCCTTCTGCGCCAAGTGAGCCAGGTTCAAGATGCTCTTTGGAGTGTCTTGAGCCTCTTGGTTCAATGTTTCTTGTTCTTGGCATTCTGAAACAGAAGAGGGTATGGGAGACTTAGATGAGTTTCCCAAATTGCTATGGTTCCACCTATTTGATATCTTGGGATTGGATTTATCCTTTCCCTTTTGTTGATCATTACCTTTCTGGAAGGTTGCGGCCAAAAATTCTGAATTACCTTTAGGCTTTTTCTTTTTGAATGAACCTGTGTTTCTATTAGGGTCTTTGTTGGAGGGACGTTGCTTATCAAACATCTCTTCAATCTTTATAAATTCCCTAATGGCCGAGAACAAATGTGAAACGTGTCGTTCATTACTTTTTTGATGATTCCTATAAGACCTAGGTGGAAATTTTTTCACTGTAACGTTAAATAGTTGTTCCTCATCTACAACAGGTGATACCAGCCGATAATGATCTACGAGGACTGCCAATCCATCCATAGTGTCTTGAATGGACTGTAGTGTGTTGTTAGTATGAGAGAAGTTGGTTATCTTATACCATATTTCTGCTCTAACCTCGCTTGGGTCCCCGTACCTATCATGCAAGAATTGAAGACGTTGTTTATAACCTACATCATCAGGTGCAAAGTGCGAAAATATTTCTACAATGTCTTTCGGCATTGCTTGTTGCAATAATTTTATTTTCTGAGAAATCGCAATATCTGTTCGCAAATGCACATACATATTAAAGCCTCGAATAAAACCTGGGTAGTTCAGAATTGTGCCGTCCCATTCGTCGAGGAAGTACTTAGGAGGTTTCAGATTCAGAGCTGGTTTTTCTGCGCACGTTTTGGGGTTCAATTCCCAACAATGGGGAATTGGGTCCACTTCTCTTGCATTATTTGGTAGGTTGGCCATGTTACTAGTAACAGGATGGGGAACCAATTCGGTTACTGAGTCGAATGGTTTTTCTAGATTCGAATGTTCAACAGGGGCGTTCGATTCTAAATCATTCGAGTCAGTTTGAACAAAGCTTTCAGAGGTGGGGTAGGGGGAACCAACGCACACACGTTTCTGTGTTGGTTCCACTGACCCACCCTGATTGGTATTCAATCGACTTTGCTTATGGGAATCGTTTGAATCGGTACGCAAAGATTGACTATTACCTTGTTGAATGGCAGGGCGAACAAATTTGTCGAGGAATTGGTCCTTGCCCATCCCATAAACCTCTTGGATGTGCTGGATCATCTCGGAACAGTTCCGGCGGATTCTGTCGATGACTGATTCCGCGTGTTCCAGCTTCAGTTGATCTCGCGCAGCTTGGTGAGTGAGACCACGCAGTTCCTCCATCCACTTGCGTTCCTGTTCCTCCAGCTGTTGTCGGAGGTGGAGCTCCTCTCGGTGTTCCACTTCCTGCTGAGGTGAACGTCCTCGGCCACGCCCTGCTCCATGTCCTGCGCCTCTCTGCGCTTCAGTTTCCTCTTCTCTCCCTTGCAAAGAGGAGGATGGAGTGGGGAGCAGTTGAGGCTCAGATGTTACCATTGGCACAGGGGCCAATGGGAACATCGCCTCAATTTCTCCCTGACTGGAGCAGAGGTGTAGTATGGTGGAGCGTGCGAGAACAATCTTGTGTTTTGCTACTCCAGGTGGCAGCTGATTCAGCATTTCTATGACTGTAGCGATCACCGGCAGGTCCTTTCTCCCTTGAACTAGGGTAAGGCCGGGTGTGCTGATTAAGTTACTGGCTCGATGACGTAGTAACCCGTGGACTCGATGGCATCATAATATAGCTCGATGTTCGTCTCATATTTGTCATCAGCTCCCATGGACAACGAATTGTATCGCAATCCTGCAACAGAGGATCGCTCGGACAGGTCCTGTGGTGAGAGATTCATCGGTTGTGAATCTCTCGCCCTTTCTTCCATCTGACGTTCTACATTTTGGTGTAGAAGGCCACTGCCATGTTGTGCAATTTCCCATGCCAATGGTGCGTTTGCAATTACTGGTGGGATGGGTTGTTTGACAGGGAATTAACGTTGATGGGACGGTCCGGGGATTGGCTGGCCATTGAATCCAAACACTGCTGCCGGTGGGGAAATGGTTGGTGGTGGAGGACAGGAAGCAGGTGAATTGGCTTCCTGAATCGGATCCATTTCAAATTCTATAAAAACAGAGAGGCCGATAATAGGCGAAATATTTTCAAAGTCTAAAACAGATTTTGAAAAATTGGGTGTGACCCGTGGGTGCAATGAAGGGTATTCATCGCGGGTCACGCTCTTTTTTCAAATCCAAAATTTACATTTGAAAAAAATAAATAAGAATACAAAAATTTCAAAGTCCAAAACGGATTTTGAAAAATTGGACGTGACCCATGGGCGCAATGAAGGGTATTCATCGCAGGTCACGCACATCTTTTTCAAATCCAAAAATTACATTTGAAAAAATAAATAAAAATTATGGTTACACATTAAAATTAATTCACTCGGAATGGCGTCGTAGATTTGTAGTTTGCCTACCGTAAAGTTGCATGATGCTAGGCTCCAAAGACATCGATGTTTTTGGTGTCTCTTTACGATTTTTTCTAATGAATTTTGTTCGTAGTCAGCATGTGTGGTTGGGGGAATGTATTAGGTTTCCTATTTTCAACGAAGTTTTTCGAAAATTGGTTCCAACTATTGAAATAATTGGATCCCGTAAGTAGGTCAGAACACATTTAAGTGTTTTGATCTACCAAAAATAATGCATTCCGCCATTGATGTTTTGAACTTCTTTGAGATCAAATCATACAAAAACGGTATCCTAACAAAGTTGACGAAGCACGTGGTGTGAAAGTTACAAGTAATTTTCATACCTGTAATGTCGCGAAAATTAATGGATGTTGTTAGGTTTTGACTTACCGTTTATTGCTGACAAACTTTTGTTTCAGAAAGAGCGAGGACCAGTAAAACCCCTTTTGTGTTACTGGTACTTCTGCCAGTGATTGTTGGCAAAATACTCCGAAACTCTTCTTCAACTTCAGTTTCTTGAAGTGCGAGTTGAAGCGCCAATGTGGACGAGAATCTTCAGGAGGTTCTTGCCCAAAAATTTGCGATTGTTTTGTTATTTTATTTGAAAAGTTCTGCAAAACAGAAACAATGGCGTGGAAAATAACAAAATGCACTAGTAGGAACGCTATTAAACAGCCCAACACACTTAACATGCACAAGAGAAGTTCGTAGTCGAATCTGCAGAACATGGCGATGTTTCTCAAATGACGGTTCAAAACGATAATGAATATCATTTTTGCAGATTGGATTGGTTCTCTTGTCGATTACATGATCGATTCAGACGTTCTTTCACTCCTTGACTGGAATGGAAGGACTATTGTCTGAGTGTGTGTGTGTATGTGCGATGTTTTTTCCAGAATTCAAAGGAAAAAACATCGCCGTGTGTGTGTGTGTGTGTGTTGACCAGCAATACACATACAACTTATCTTCCCAATAAGATTGTCTTACATCCAAATGTGTGTAAGTCAAAAAAAGGTTACGCGAGCCGTTACCTATTTAGATTTTTTGCTCGTCTTTCCAGACTCGCATGTTGACAAAATACGTAGTAATTTTTTGTCGACATTTATGAAGTTTATTGAGGCAAAGCGTATTGGTATCTCTTCGTCTCAATGGGGTGTCGATCTCTGTTTTAGGGATCGACAGCCTTAATTGCATACAGCCTTACGTCAACCATTTTTTTAATGTTCTTTTTTCGAAGAATATGTAATAATGGTTGTTGGCGTAGGGTAGATGATATGCAAGATGGCCTATCCAGATGTGATGACCTTGGTTTTGTATCGAATTCTTCATAAAGATTTCAATGCATTTTTTGCTGGGGGCGGCTAAAAATTTTTTGTGAGAATAATTTTTAGCCTTGATTGAATAAAGGGAACGTGACATGTTGCAGAGAACTTGCCGTATTCTTTGATGTTTTTGTTTATTCAAGGATTATTTTAGTTTTTGATATAATAATTACGTCGAAATCTATCGATGAATAAGCAAGAATATTTGAGAAAAAAAAATATAATAAAAAATATATTTTTTTTTGGAGAGTGAGAGTCAAATGGAATCGAATCCATTTGATTCATATACTCTTTTGTTTATTATATGTGAGGCTTATCATAGATTCACATATACGTATATTGCCTGGGAATGTTTTCCCTAGGCTTTTTTTGGCCGAGGTTTTATTCTTTTTAGGTTTTTTCTTTCTTCATTCGAGAAAGAAAAAATACATAGGCCTGAGTTTATTGACGTGTATTTGAGGCCGGGTATAGTCTCAAATTCAACTTTTGTTGTATTCAAATTTAGCCGTATATTCGAATCCATTTGTTTGCTACGAGAATACGATGCATGATTATGTTTCGCATTCCTATGTAACTTGCACAAGATCCTATATACAAATGAAGATCGTGTACTTGTGGATAGTCAAATGTTAATTTTTAGCTTTTGACTATCAACAGAGACATGTTGTCTAGAAAAGGATTTTTCTGTACAATGATGTGTTTGAGGCTAATTAAAGTGTCGAACGCAAGGAGAAATTATTTTTGCACATAATTAGTGATTACACTCATGCGCTCGAAGCCACCGTCAGTTTCGAGTACATAATTATATGCTTAATTGTGCTCGAAGCCTCCATCAGTTTTAAGTGCAAATTAATTAGGCATTTGAGGCTAAGATTAACTTCAAACGCTAATTGCCGTTAAATCAATTTCCATTACAGATATTGACTTAAGTTGCCAGTGGAAGCATTTTTTAGCAGTGAGAACTGATTCTATTTAGATTCAGTTTTCATTTTACATCGAAACAAAATCAAAAATACCCATATTTCCGACTTCAGAGTTTCTTTATGTGAAGCAGATGCTTGAAAAAGTATCTGTTTCTCCGAGAAAACCCCGATGCTCTCGCTACCATGTAGTGGCAGAGACACTACAGTTGTAGGCACTTATAATTAATGTGTGTTTAACGTCCATAGGACTACAAAATATACGTCGTCACACACCTATCTCATTCACTAGATCCGTAACGACTACGGCGACCTCCTCAGCCCAGTCACTCGCCTACCTACATTTCTTCAGTAGGCGAGTTCCCTTTACGCCCGCCAGGCACGCAGGAGATCGTGGATATTCCCACCCACGAAAATACGTACGTGTTTATGTGGCTATGTGCTTATGTTAGTGATATAAAAAAAAATTAAGCCGATCAAAATGTACAGCTGCTTGCCATGTGGGTTAGGTTTCCTATCCTATGTCTGAACAACTGATAAGGTTTATTTTAAGCCCAATGCGCTGTCCATTTATATTCTATAATGTCTATACACCTGACAAATATTTAAATTATCACTCTGTTGATTTCATACTCGTTTGCCTACCTTTGTAAACTTCATCTCGTATGATTATCTTTGAATCACAATTTGTCAAACAGAATATCTTCCAATAGGTACATTTTACTTTTTCGACATGAATGAGTAAACATTTTTTTCTTCTATATATGCTATAACTCTGCTTCCTCGACTTCCATAGCTTAGTTCTACATAATGGATTTAGTTTTCTGTCAGTTTTTTGAAGTGAAAAACTGAAAAAATTGATATCCTGAATAAAATAATCGAATCAGTTTCGGTATGTAGGTAGGCATATGTGAGGCAAAGGCGTTTGTATCTTCGGAAGCGAATTGTTCACCAGAACTTACTCAGTGATTAGGACTTGATAAAAAAGTGGTTTTCTATGGGTGAAACTGTTCTATTATGGTAAATCGAACAGCTAGATTAAAATAAATTGAGTGATAGTAGTACCCCCTTTTCACCCTATTAAACAAATCTAATAAATGGGGATTTTACTTTTGACATCACAGTACAAGTGGTGCCTTGGAAAAAAAGTTCAACTAGGTAGACAAGCAAACAACTAATGAAAACGACCAAAAACAATGAAATTGAAACAATTTTTTCTTTTAATTTGATAACATTTTTATTTTCACTACAGCAAAATACGGGGTTTGTTTTTACATTCAATATCATTTTTTGTTAAATTTTCCACCGATTATCGATAATATATCGATACAAACTACATAGCTTTCTTATGACATATTGAAATATCGATATTTCATTTAACATTGATAAAACAGTTATGACAAAATCCATATATTTGTTGTTGAGACCACCAATCCTTCTCTCCTCTCACTCCTGCGAACACACGATCACACAAATACATAATTTATTTATATCTATTCGCGGCTACACTGTTCTACCACTTCCGCCGCTCATTCGTTCATTTCCGTTAACATTCGTTTATCTCTCTTAAATGTACTTTGCTTAAATTATGTATCTTCTATGAAATACACTCGCTTCTTGGACAGAACTTCACTTAAATCTTCTTTTCTTGTTTCATCTCCGGTCCTCATCCTCTATATTTGTTAACACAGTATCGATAGTTGATGGTAAAACATTGATATTGAAGATGAAAATGTTATTACATTAAATGTAACAGTCTGTGGTAGTCACTGATACTGGTGCCTTTTTTTTTATTATCTCGGCTTCTGAGGGCTCAAAATTATTGTTTTGGTTACACTTTATTCCTTAGAGTCTCTGATTTAATTTGGTATTTCTAATGAAGAGCCAAATGTTCTTTAAAAAGAATCAGAAAGAAGTATTTGAAGACTGCTATATTCTTACATTGCTTTTACCTCGTTTGTCTGGTTTGTTCACATAGTTATAAATAGTGCTACAAATGCCACAGACGATCTTTTAGGGACAATCCCCTATTTCATGTTTTTGGTATCCTTCAAATTTTGCAAGTATAATACATTCTTATACTTTCCACCCATATTCTACTTGAAAAAAAGTCTGAATACTAACCTTACCATTTCTTCTTTTTGAAAATAAGAGAAACCCTTATAATTATATAGAAAACTGGAATCAAGATATTTGCATTCATAGAAAATTGGATTTATTCACTGTAGAATTTGAATTTTTCATTTTATTCTTTTTTAACTTAAATAATTTTTGAATCATACCTATTTTTTTTTTTTTTTTTTTTTTTTTTTTTTTTTAATTAAGTATTATTGGACTTGACCAACATAGCCATTTCGCTCAGTGTCTGAAGAGATTATTGATGATATCAATTAATTGAACTGGACTGAAATTAACTTGATTTTGTGTTGGAAATGGATTGGGAATGTGTTGATAACTGGTCTTGCGAATCAAAGCCTATTGATTGCCAAGCTGAGTACGTAACCACTAAGAGTTAGTTTTACAATAGCAGTTTAAACCAAGTTTAACCATCATGAACCACAATTTAACTTTAACATCGGACTTTCTTGAGTTAACTAATGGTTCAAGTTTTTCATTAGCTAATTTATCACATGATTTTTTATGTCGATTAACTGCAAATTTATATGGTCGGGAAACACCACCAAATTCTCAAATATCATTATAATATTATCATGTTATCAGAATTATTTGTTTATTTTATTTTATATGGCAATGTCATAAATTAAATTTCCATCAATAAAATATTAATATTTCTTGAAATATCATAAAAGTTGAAAAAACTTTGATCTAGTTGAATCACAGATGATGAGTAATTGTAAAACCAAACTAACTTTGAACCGTGGATCAAGGTTCAGTTGAACCAGAGTTTAAACCTCTATTGTAAAACTAGCCTTAAGCCAAACCTTCGAAGTATAGGGATAATGGTACCAGCATTACGGTACAGCCAAATGTAAATAAAATGGCAGGAACCTGTTGAAATGACAAAGAGCTATGAAGAAGGTAGTGCTATCTCTCTTTAACTCATTGTGGCAAATGTAATCAGATGTAAACAGAGATTTATTACCTAGTATTTTTTGTAATATTGCAAATTATCGTTGATTCGTTCATAATTATGTTTGTCAGATTTATTAAAATCATGTAAAAGGAATTTTCAAAAACCACATGAATTATTATTTTTGCTGCATTTCATCTGATTCTGATAAATTAGCAATGAGTGAAAGAGAGATAGCAATACCTCGATATAACTCTCTTTTTCTAACACCTTCCTGCAACTATTATGACATTGTGCTCCTTCCATTTTCCCTATACTTCGATGAGCCACGCAGACGGGCACACAAAAATAATAATATTAAAGGCATCAAGTATTCAGACTTGCTAATTCTATGGTTTTTTTATTCTTTCGTACAATGCTTTCATTGAAATTTCATTGAATCGTATCCATAATGATGGGCAATAATCATTATCATAAATCGTTGTTTAATTGACCCGACAATATAAAAATTTAGTGCTCTAATCAGTATTCGAGTACTTTAAGTCTGAACTATGGTTCTGCTTTGTTTTTTTTCCCCCTGCTAAATTTCAACTTCGAAATACTTCTGTTATACGAGTAAGTAATTATGATGAGCGGCAAACGTTGGTATGAATGATGGCAACTCGAAAATTATGCATAACAATGTTTCAAAATACCCCGCCTTGGAGATTTAATATTTTCGTGTTGTTGATTTGATTAATATATTTTTGCCTCTCTGAAGTTTTAAACGTGATTATTGATACGGGCTACCTCTTTCAGAGAACTGTCGGTACGATAATTAGTCTGTTTTAAAATACTTGTCAAGTGCTGATCGTTTGCACTTGTTGCACTTATAAGGACATTCTTTAAGTTTGAACATTCATATCTCGACTTGTCTTTCTTCGAAATTAGAGTTTTGGCGGTTTTATGTGTATGATTTAAAATGTGTCTGCCAATTCGCTTGTTTCGAAATTTAATTCCATGAAAATTTTTTCGCTGAAATTCTCACAACATTTTTTAGATTTTTTCAAAGGAGGAAGCATAGTAGTATTTTAATGGTTATTTCTTTTGTATTTACCTATATAACTTTCCTATAATTTTATTCGAATCAATCGAATGGGTAAATATTGTTGAGGAAAAGAAAAGCCAAAATTTATTGTACAAATAAATGAAATATAAAGATTGGAAGAATTAATTGATTGTTATTTAACTTTTTTTGTTTCATGATAGTAGCCTTTGTCTGTTGAATCAATCGTATCTTTTTGTATACCATAAGTTTAGTTTTTGGCTAATTGTTTGCTTCTTTTTAGTATATTCCCTTTTTTTTCCTACAGATTTCCTCATCAATAATTCATAACATTGAGTGTACGTATGTACTCTAAGGTAAACCTCTTCCCTTTGAATGAATAATTTTTCGATTTGATTTCTTTTCTTTCCGTTAACACTCATTTTAAAATTTCCGTTGACAATGTGGACCATGGTTCGAATATCTTTTGAATGATTTAATTGTTTTTCGTTCAAATTCCTAGTTTTAGTTTTGAGTAGGTAGCTATTTATTTGACTTACTAAATTGTGGGTAAATGCTCCAAAGAACTGATAAATAAAAACGACTATAGACACAAATCTTAATTTAAATTTATCACAATACGATATGATGAGTGCTTCTGTTTTCTTTAATATTCTATTTGTCTCTCACTGGACTTCCTGTCTTCTTAATTTAATTTCACTGAATAATGTGAAAATATTTCGCCGCCTCATCGGCTCCATTTCTACAATGTTCCTGGCATCCGCTGACGAAGTTTACTGTGCACTTATTCAGTTAATATGTTTTCCTTAACAAAACGAGGCAAAACTTGTTTGGGGTGATTACTAATTTTTAAAGTACTGGCGACGTGAGTATCAAAATCAATTGGAAAAAACTGTAGCGCGGTTATACTTCGTAGTTTTTTAAATGTAACTATGGTTTGAAATAATTGAAACATAATTACTGATTATTCAAAATTTAAAAAAAAACAAAGTTTCTATCCCAACCTTAAAAGTTAGTTTTTGCCTCAATCTCAAATGTAACTTCTAATAAAAAAAAAATTTTGAACGTAGAAGATTAGAAAATTGAATTAGTAAAGAGTTGAAAAAGTGATACTAAAACCCAAAAATCCCACAATATATACCTTATTTGAATTAAACTGTGACATAGATGATTAAGGATTCAGACTTTATGCAAATGAATTTTTGAATTAAGTGATTGTGTTTGTTTTTTTTTCAGGGTGGAACAAAAGATTTTCGCTCCTTGAAAAATAGACATTTTAAAACTATTATTTCAAAGAAATGAAAAAAGTAATTGTAAAAAAGCTTACTATAAAGCTATTGACTGAGGAAAAAATTGACCATTTGTAAACAAAATCAGTAAGTTTGATTCCTGTATTAGAGATAATCTGTGAACCAAATTTTGTAACTCTTGGACCAAAATTTGTTTCAAATTTTGTAACTATATTGCTTCAAAATTAAGAATTTTAGAGCCATCAAACTGCAAAAAATGCAATGTAATCGCACCTACTAGATATGCTATAAAACCCATCTATTCCAAAATCAGTAGGTCTTGTCCTTGTCCCAATATGAGTACATGTACCAAATTTTATGAATATTGAACAAACACTGTTACCTATATCGCATCGAAAAGATATGTAAGTACATATATCTTATACCGTAGTATGAACAATAATTTTATTGTTTATAAATGCGTTCTAGAAAACTAGACAAAAAATCTTGCCGAAATTCACATATCATAGGTTTTCGGATTTGAAAAAACAATCTAGATAGATCCCAAGTTTGAGAAAATTTGTTTTACAGAAATATAATCATCTCAGTGTATCCGTTAGCGGCAAGTGATAATATGTAAATGTTTTTTTAGATATGCAATTTGTAGCCTACCATCAGATTTTTTCATTAATTCTAAACACAGCCGTTAAAAAATATCCTATATTGGATCTTAAATATCAATAATCTATAATTGATTTGATATCAGTTTCTCATCTACCCTCATGAGCTTTGCTTGGTGAATCTGGTATTATACATATGAATTTCCAAAGATAGTGCCAAAATTCTTAAGGAGTCATGAAATGAAAAACATGCTAGGTCTCACCCTTAGGTATTTTCATGAGAAAAAATTGAATTAATTAGTAGATTTTTGTAGAAAACCTACTCAGGCTTCAAACAGCCATAAAATGCCTCGTAAAGGTACCTGTATGAATTTATTTCCCTTACTTAGTTCTACTAATCTAAGGATCCAATTTTCAGGTTTCAATAATTGATCTATATATATTATGAAACGGAGCTGGAAATATGTGAATTTTAAAAATTTGATGCGATTAAATACCTGAGATCCCAGAATTACTAAAGGTTGTCCAGGGTTGCTCTTTAAACATTATGTTTATCTAAATAGTATGTTTAGGTATGAGGGAGAAGCTATATAGAAGTTGACAATGTGTGATAGCCGCCACAGTATGTAACATGCATAGGCAGATTTTGTGGGAAAGAAAGGGGTGCAATGCACTCCTGTGAATGCATCTTGCACCCCATGAGAAAATGTCAAAAAAAAAAGTATTCTGTCTTCCTTTTTCATTCTCAGTAGTAATTCTCAAGCAGTGTACTTTTCAAAGAATTGAAATAATTAGACAAAATAATGTTACATACGTCTATCACTAATTGTGGTGACCACATAAGCGGAGTCAACTCTCGTCACTATCACCTGGCACCGTGGCCGTGTGTATACAGTAGCCATATTTTGGTGATGGTGACAATAGAGGTAGGTATTCCTGTCGGTTGACAGTTCTATTCCCTGGGCCAGCAGAATACCTACATTGGTGACTCCGATGTAATCTGAGAGATGGTGAGGGCAGCGCCATTTCTCAGAGGAATACGTCAGCCACCTAGTACGCCTCTTCTCCACCTCACAATGTAGGGCGTTGAGCACTAGAATCGAGGCGATAAGTGTACAAGGTGCGATATGGGTATGTATTGGAAGGGAGCATCCACTGCTCCCTTACACACACCTACCCTTCCATTAGTAGCTCCGCCTCCATTGATCCGTACTGCACACTGATGTTTTGGGAGGGAGTAGTGTGGCAACCACATAGGTGGAATTGAATCTCATCACCATCACCCAGCACCGTAGCTGTGTGTATACAGTAGCTGTATTTTGGTGATGGTGATGATAGAGGTAGGTATTCCCATCGGTCGATGATCCTATTCCCCGGGGTGGTGGAATACCTACAGTAAGTATGTTTTATTTTCCAAAAAAAAAAAAATTACAACTAGGTAACACTGATGTTAACTATATTCCATCACATTTTAATTGTTTCTGCTCTTTATAGGGTGCATCTATCTTGCAGGAGTGAAATAGCACTTGTTAGTATCAACCCAGTATCGTTAGTGCGTAGCAAATAAAAGAAACCTATAATTGCTGAATGATTACTGATTAGTGATTAGTTTTTCATGTAAGTTTCTTATCACTCGTAGCTGGTCATTTCTTTCTATTACCTATTGGAATTTGACAGCCCTCTGTCCTGCTAGTGCCAGTTGATAAGAGCTTGAAAATGGGATGATAGACATTGTTTTTTAATGTTTTTACAAAGATTTTGGAGGCCAGTATTTTTCAATAAGAATCATTTTTCACATCAATGTGGTTTATTGTTTTCAGACAATGATAGAAAATAAAAATTTAGTAGCGACCATTTTTTAGTCGAAAACAATCTGTGAAAACCTTTTATTGAGGATTTATTTAGCACTGTGTTAAATGGATTTGTATTCAGTATTCCATTTTCAAAGTTTACAAAATCATCCGCTAGATGTTTTCCCCTTTCATGTGAAATCTCAACTAACCTTTTTTTTGTTTTCTTTGTCAGGTTGTTATTAAATAATATTTCTGAGTTAAATTATGAATGGAGTGATCAAAAAAAATTTTTGATTTTCCCAGAATTTAATCAAACCAAAAAATTAAGAGTAAGGCAACAAATTTTTTCCTTTGCCCCCTCCTAAAATTTGATGAAAATCAGTCTATAGTAACATGATTTATGGAACAAATGAAGTATTAACCAGCACCATTGAAAAATGATAAGAAAACCTGAAAAAATGGCATCTTGAAAATCTATTTGATTTTTTACGTTATCTGTCCAGATTGGATAAAATCAGTTTACAAACCTTGTTCCATACCATCATAAACAGTAATAATAATAGAATAGAAGTAAATTTTGGATTTTGAACAAAGGTGTTTCTAGGTTCAAAACTGCCCCTGGATCCAAGTCCCATATTGTAAGAAAAAAAAAGACGAGTGCACATTTGTTCCACATTATAATTTTAAGAGTATGAATCACAAAAATTTGAAAACCATACAAAATTTCATTATCAGTGTTACCTGAATAAGCACTAAACATCCATACATCAAAAAGTATTCTGTAGCCATAAAAATATACATGGTGTTATTCCAAACATCCAACTGGAAACTATAAAATTATTTTACTTCAATATAATTGTTTTAATATACAAGAAAGTTAAAAATATAATGTGGAACAAAATTTGGAAATATATGGTATATTACCAAAAATTAAGATAAAATTTTACCCCTTGTATACTGAATGAAGATGATATAGCTTGTGAGATACTAACTACATTTATTGGACTTTATTCCATGTAATCAGACAGATTACTACAATGTAAGAACTATTATTTATCCAGAAATAACGACAATTTATGAAATATGAAACCATGAAAGCATTTATAAAGTTCCTTTCAATAACTTTATCAGTCCCTAATCATCATATCACATATACTGTGTGGAACTATTATGAGAAATACCATCACAACAGCATGTAAATTAAAAACCAAAATCAGGAAGAAAATCAATTTCTTAATTTTGGTCATCACAATAAAATCATTCTTTTAGGTGAGAAATTAAAAGAAATATTAACTTTGTTCCACATTGGACTTTTGAAATTAAAAGAATACAGTAATAGATTTTAGTTTTGACAAATTTTAGCTTAAGAAAAGCCTTGTCTGAAAAATTCTTATTATCTAAGGAGAAACTCAAGCAGGATGAGGAATATGTTTTCATTTCAATGAGTATTGTACAAACCACTGAAACTGAGAAACTGTTTGATACTTCATTATAATTATTTATCAAACTGGATATAATTTTGAAATAGCTGCATCCCTGAATGTAGTTTCATAAATATGCATATATAGGCATAAATACAGAATTAAAAATTATCAAATTCAGTTACTACCAAGTATTATAAAACAAGAAAACCACAAGTGAAGTGTGAAAGGAAATCTAGAAAAATTATGGTCTGTTATTAAAAATCAATACCAAATTTTACTCCTGGATACTGGATGAAAATACTACAATAGTGGAGATTGTCATTACTTTTGAAAAATTTGTTTCATATAATTAATCAGGTAAGTATAGTGTGAAAATAAGATCTTCCATAATCTTCTCAATCAGATGAAATGGATCCAGAAATTAAAAATGATAAAAAATGAAACTTGTGGAATACCTTGTCATGAAAAGATATTCTTACTAGAGGGTAATCTACTGATTTTGTGTGTTCTGCCACTTCATATGTAAACATATGAGTAAGCCAAAACCTGAGTGAACACTGGCAGTTTTAGAGCTGGTTCGGATGGTTTACATATGGGCTTATTTGCACACGCACCAACACACGTATGTTGTAATTATGTATGTTCATGTGAACAGATTGGTACGTCATTTCTTGTAGTGATAAGAAATGGCGGACTGGTTTGTGTATGGAATTGCAATATCATCGTCATTGTTGAGATTGGTCATGGTTTGGTACTCGTACATTACTTGCATGTATGTGCAAGTAATTACAATGGAACGTAATTTTTGTGTTTTGTTTAACGTTGTAGAGACAAATATTTGCCCGCATTGTGGCATCGACTGTTATTAGGGGTCTGAGCCCCCATAACCTCATACAAATTGAGTCCCCGCAAACTTTTCTCAAATTTGATTCTGTGGAAGCTTTTTTGAAGTTTTTAATTCTAAATCTTGAAACATTTTTATCCAAAATCCAATCTTTACTTGTTTCTATTGTGATTAATGTCTATGATGGTGGGAAACAAAGTTTAGAAATGGATTTTGTCCAATTTAGACAGATTACATAAAAGCAAAGATGGATTTTCAACGTATTTTCAGATTTTTTCAGATTTTCTTATGTTTTTTTAATGGTGTTAGGTCAGCTTCATTTGTTTTATATATTATGTGTTACATATCAATTAGATGAATATAATGTTCGAACTTTAACCCTGGAACCTTCAATGATTACAGAATAGCAGGTTTTTGATCACATCAAAATTTAAAAATTCGCATATTTTTCCACTAGTTGCATTATATTGACCGGATTTAAATACCGAAAATTTGGTCCTTATATTAGCATAATTAAGTATTTGAAATTGATTCATCTACATTTACTTGGCATTTTGTGTATGCCTAAAGCTTAAAAATTCAACCCTTTTACTGGAAAACACTGCTACTGCATTCAACTAGTTTTCAAATTAAATTCGGTAATGTACTGTTTTGGTCGTTTCTTTCGTCTACTCATGATTTTACCTCTCTGCAAATGTTACGTAATTGTAAAAGTATTATCTTGACTTTTTTTTTGGAGTTGACATCATTTTTACCGAGAAAAATATTTGTAACTATCTCGAAGTTGTTGTTCATATTTCTTCGCTTTGTGAGAATATTGTAAATAACATTTTCTCCATTCATCTCTCCGAACTTTTCGATTTGGTCGAAAACGGAATGAGAGAAAAACTGAATGAGATTGGAAGGAAAAAAAAGTTATTTGAGCAAAGAGGAGATAATCCGGCGAGAGTGTGGCTGTAAATTCAATTATCAGTTTTCGCTTTGTCTCTCCATTTTGTCTTGTCTGATTTTTTTTTTTTTTTTTTTCAAAATAAACGGACAGTCTTATGAATTAAAATGTTAAAAGAGAGAAAAAAATATGAAATAAAACTTACCCAAGTATATACGAGCTTATTTTATGCGAAAGCCGATGGCATAATGCCAGTCAAGAGGGTGTTTTGGAATGTGCAAAGCAATTGTTGTGGTCATTGAAAAAGTTTAAATTTATATATTTGTTCAAAGTAATTAGAATATGATTCTTATTAACCGCATATCGTTTTTTTTCTCGTTCAAAATATTTTTCCACCAAAGTATATCCACGTGTTTTTTTTTTCTTCCATCTCTTCCTTTTGACTTTTTTTTAGTTTCTTTCTTTCGTTATTTTTTTTTTCCCTATTGGTTGTAATATTTTACGTCCACAAATTTTAAGAAGTACTGAAAATTTTTATAGAAAGTTTTTGGGAATAAGTAGGTTTTTGGCTTGATAGTAGTTTTTTTTTTTTTTTTGCTTTGAACAGCTATTCGAGGAAATATACAGTACAGTGTGGATTACGTAAATACGTTTTTAAATATGACGTAAACCGTGCACCATCATCTATAATTTGTGGAAGTGAAAAGATAATGATAGAAGACGGGGGAGTTGAAATTTTAAGCGATCATGTACATTGTTTTCTGTCAATCTTCTTGGTAAAGGTAAATGATATGAGTTGGAAAACTGTGTTTGACATTTATTATCAATAGCTAAAAATACAGGTTCGTACCTCGCTACCATTCGTTTCTGAAGAGAATTAAACATTTTTCCTTTGTCAATGATCAAATTATAATAATTTCCATTAGGGATCAGAATTGACATGTTGAACTTTCTCAACTTCTATCCGCTTTACTTTCGATTTTGTGATGATGAATTGTAGTATTCAGATTATTACTTTTTTGTGGTTTCAAGTTAAAAATTATAATTGTTCGTAGCAGCTATTGTTTAAAATTTTTTAAATATAATTTTAAGATTTTTTGAGGGTAGTTCTGACGGGTAAAAAGAAAATATTTCCTTGGTTTTGCTAAAAAAAGAAGCTTTTAGTCAAGACCGAGAGGAAAACCACTATTATTCATATTTTATTATGTGATACATCAACCAAGAATTGAGAAACGAAAACGAAAACTAAATTTTTTGAAAACAGAAACCATATGTTTTTGCGTTGGAAACCAAAATAAACAGATACCCCAAAATTCTGAAATGGAAATCGAATTGCCCAAAACTAATAACAGAAACATAATGGAAACCAAATGATGCATCTTTTGCATTTCTGTTTCCAATCTGATTAACTTTTATTCTGGAAGAAAAAATGTGAATAATATCGATATTTTATGAGAAATATAGAAAAATTATCGATATTTTTTGTGATATATTGAAAAAATATTGATATATCAATATTTGAGCAGTATTTGGAAACTTTTAAATATAAGAAATTGTTTTTTTAATGGAATCAGAAATGGAACCCAAAATGGAAACTGGAAAGGTAACAGAAATGGAAACAAAAAACAACTAACTTTACGGTAAATTTTTGAAACTCAGCTAACGGAAACAAAATTAAAAAAGATTGTTTCTCAATCCCTAATATCGAATATATTTTTTCTTGTGCTGAGTTCTAATTTGACATTCATTTTTTCATTCTATCCATTTTTCAACCCCATGGGTCTCAAATAAATGACAAATTTTAAATTTCAAGCTTTCTTTTATCATATATTTTTAGTTATGTTTTTTAATGTGCTGAGGGTAAATTTGTCATTCATTTTTTCATTTGACCGATTCTTTTATTCCAAGATGCTTCAAAAAGTGGTTTATAATCTATTTTCAATAAATTATTGGGGTATTAAGTACTTTCAATATTACCTACTGAAAATGTTTCCAATAAAGAAATACATTTTTGAAGAAAACAAAATTCAAACAACTATGCAGTTGCAACAGAAATAAAATGTGAACTAAAAGGTTAAAAATAAGTTATTGCTTCCTAAATACTGAATTAATATTGTACAACATTATCTTTACACTAAGTTGCCATTTATACTGACACACAAACAGTCGTTGGTTCAAATTTTCCATACCACAAAATGTAACTTGGACATTCAAATAATGATACATTAGTTATATCATAAATTTGATTGGAGTGTGAACTACTCTCATAATTGAAAGTGACACCCTCATAGACATAATCAATCATCAATCAATCAATCAATATATATGAAGAGCAAAGTGTCTGTTTGTGTGTGCCCTTTTTTCTCCAAAACTACCCATTCTCCAGCACTCAAGGTTAAGGTGGTAAATAGTCCTTGGTCTCTCATTGATAATAAGAGAGTTTTATAGCAGCGGATTTTCATGGGGAGAGCATATAGCAAAAATAAAAATTATGTCAAAACAATTGCATAACCTTCAGGTATTAAGGGTAGGTATTGAAAATGAAACAAAAAGTATGTCAAAATAGTTGCATAAACTTTATGGGTTAGGAATCCTGAAAATTTATACTCTGCTACCCGAGCAATGCTGAGTTTAACAGCTAGTATCACTAGTAGTATAGCCTGAACCAGCGACCACCTGGCTGGTCATTTTAATTTTTTTTTAAACCATTTTTTTATTCTCATTTTATTTTTATTTTCTCTCGAGTTTAGACTATTTCTCTTGCAACCAAATGTGAGGTTAACACTATTTTTCAATTTTTTTAAAACTAAATTTTGCAAATCTTATTTCTCTACATTCTTCCGAAGGTTAGTAAAATACTTTCATTTGTGGTCATCTGGAGAAAAACATTCGCAGCTTAGTGAAGAAACAAAAGTTTTCATTTATCGAGTAAATGAATATTTAAATTCACTAGCTTGTTGCTACGTGCTGAAAAGAATCACTCTTGAAGCTACCATCAAAGAAAAATTTTTCTGATGGCTAGCCCTTATATTTTGATTTAAAAATACTGTATTTTCGAAATTGTAGAGTATGTGTATTGTAGCCATTTTATGTTTAGCTTGTATGATTACAGGTAATCGTTTTGCGAGCTGAGGTTGCTGCATTATCGGACGAATGCCGTCGCATGGAGGAGTTTATTAATCGGACAAGGCAAAGACCTCATGTTTCTCTTGTTCAGTGTAAGCATTCGTCTATTTATCAACTTGGAACGAATTTCATTCATGAGTTTTTGAAGAATTGCAATATTTGATTTGTCGTTATGGGTTGAAGGTTTCTAACACCACGACCGTGGGTTTTGTTTCGTGTACAAAGCAGAGATGAAGTCAAAAGAGAGCTTGTGGGCTATGCCTCTACAAAAACTGATGAAAGCAGAAAGTTCTCCTGCCAGAAAAATTCTCAAATGTGTACTTCTAAGCAGAGATTGGAAAATGAAAAATTTTGTTTCCAGTTCGTAGTTTTTGTTTCTGTTAGTTTTGATTTTCATTTCTGTTTTTCAGCTGGAAGGCAACTGCTAACTGTGGTTTTTCTCATTAAGCGGAATAAAAAATATATAGCCTACTTGTAATTTGTGAATTAAAAAAAATAGACTGCGAGTAATTGTATTTAAAACTAAAATTTCTATTTTTTTTTTCAAGTTGAAAACAAAACATTTTGTTTCCATTTCTGTTGGTTTTTGTTTCTTAAAATCTTGTTTTTTTCTGTTCTGTTTTTCGTTTCGTTTTCCAACTTCTGCTATTTTAAAAAAGCAAAAAATAAAAAAATTCTCATTATTTTCATTCGAAGATAAAATGAGTCTTCCTCGAACCTCTTCAAAAATTTTATCATAGCTTCGCCTCTGATGCAAAAGAGTAAACAATATGTATAATAATAAAATGATTGCGTTGAAAAATCGGTGATCTGCTTGTGAAGTAAAATGCCGTGCTCAGTTTTTCCTGGGTAAACGTACCTTTAAACAGTTCCATTTATTGTATGTGATTTTTAGTCCAGAAAAATTCGTTTCAAGTTACGTCTACATAACCAACAGCAAGCAACAACAGCAACTTCAAATCAGGGTAATGAAAAGTGTGTGCACATAAAATCCGCACCAAAATGCTGTTCAGCAGCAAATTTAATGTCGGCAATTTGTTTTTTCTGTTTTCTGTGGTATGCAAAGACAGCGGGGGATGTTATTTTCACATTCACGAATTCGTGACGTTCACTCTGATTCTCTTCGATTCAAATAGGTTTAATTATGTGAAAGATAAATTTTTGAAAGTCTTGACATGAACAATTGGAAATGCTAACAATTTCATACATTTCATTTGAGGATTCATTTCATACAAAAATTTTCTTATCATCGTTGCTATTTACAATTTTCATCAAGTTTTTGGAATGAACATTCGTGGCAGAAGTATATCTGCAATGGCCGAAACATGTATCTTATTACTTACTAGTGTTATCGATTACATTTATGCTTGTGAAAACTGAACGAAACTGTCCGGACTTTCAGCCCATTGATTCACTCATGAGTTCGTTGAATGTAAAAACAATAATCTCCATGAGTATTTACTTTTCAAGTGGGACTATTTTTCGTATTTTTATCACCACTGTGGGGACTCATTGGTATGAGGTAAAGGGGCTCGCACCCTCAACGTCAGTCACCGCCCCAAAGGGCAGGCAAATAATCGTCTTTGTGACGTTAAACACACAAATTACGTTAAATCGTAATTACCTGTATATACTTGCAGGTAATGTACGAGTACCGAATCGTGACACAATAAGATGATGTCACAATTCGTACACGAATCGGCCAGCCATCTCTTATCTCGATAGGGGATGATGCAACCTGGCTGTTCTCACCAACGTACGTATTCTCTTACGTACGTGTGTTTGTGTGCTTGTAAATAAGCCGTATATAAACCACCCGAATCGGCTCTAAAATTGCCAGTGTTTGGTCTGGTTCTGGCTTACCCGTACTTTTGTACAAAGTGGCTGAACACGCTTAAATTCTGTAGAATTTCCTTCTGGTGAGAATATCTCTCACGACAAGGTATTCCACAACCACTATTTCAGTTGAAAACGCCGAAAGTTTATTTACTGTCAAAGCAAGTGCTGTCTGCTGTTGATTATGTAGGCGCAGCCTTACAGATTTACTTCTTTAAGAGAGTGAAAATCGAATGAAGTAAATCGTCAAATGTCCTATTCGATTGGCAGTGCGGAGTAATTTCTGTTGTTTTTTTTTTACTTTTCAAAAAAATTTTCAATAATTTCTTAAACCGACTTCAAAAAAAAAGGGGAGATTATCCGTTCGATCTGTATATATGTTTTTTTTTTTAATTTATATGTTTGAAACAGCATAATTTCCCAACCTGGGCACCAATTTTGCTGAACTTTTTCTTCGAAATAGAAGATGATCCCTTGGTGGTCCTATTAAATTTTTTTTTAGAATCGATGAGGTAATTTTAGAGTTATCTATAAATAAAAAAACTATTAGCTTTAAAGTCATATTGCCGTTAACGCTAGAAACGAAAAATCATTGAAAAAAGTTTTTTCATAAAAAAACCTAACCAACTTCTAAAAACGAATAAAAATGCTTAAAAAATAAAAAAACTAATTCTTTTAAAATTTCTCCTGTAAAATCTATTGAAATTAAAATATAACGAAAAAACATATTATGATAAATTAATAATGTTTTTCGAAAAATGGAACAAACTTTGAAAAAAAAATTAACAAAAAATGCGGTAAAAACAACGTAATAATAACTTTAAAATTTCTTCTGCAATATGTAGATCTGTGAACTGAAATTACTGAAATTAATGTATATGAAGCCTACATAATAAGGAAAAGATCGCCGACTTTAATAATTTCAGTCCGTGTAGACCTACGTCTTGCTGGAGAAATTTTGAAAGGGTCATTTTTCTCTTTAGCGCATTTTTTTATATTTTATTTTGAAGTCGGTTCTATTTTTGGTTTTGATAATAAATGTTTTTTCTTAGTATCTAATTTTATAAGTTTATTAAATTGAATTCAAATTTCTCTCACATTTTAACCGCAGTCATCATAAGCGTTTATCCTCCTCCTTATAGACGCTCTCGTTGGATGCAAATTATTGATCAAACGATCTGATGCTTTTTCTCTGATAAACCTTATTTCTTGAAGTTTTTACATTATTTTCGTTCTCAAATGCTACCTGTCAAAAGAGTGCGTTCACAATTTTGTTACCTTCACGAATTTTGAAAATATAAGACTGCAACCATCAGCCATCGCGATAGATAGCATCGTTTTTCATGCGTTCTCTTTGTCAAGTTTATGGAAGAAAATTCTTATAGATTGTGGTTTCTATTTTTTATTTACTTTTTTACATTTTTTACGAATAACCAAAGTCGCATCTATTTAGTTAAACGTCAGGGTCGTTTAGAAACAAAAACGAATTAGCTTCCAATGTTTTCTCGTTCCAAGTTATACCGCTTGATGATGCTCGATATTTTCAAAATAAATTTGTTAATCGCATTTGTACAGCTAATAACAACGATTCGGCCAACTGGACTTGTCGTATGTGCACGTTCAAGAATCACCCAACGCTACCCAAATGTGAACAGTGCGATATGGCCAGAGTGAATCTGAGGAACGTTCACAACAACATAATGCGGCTAAATTCTTCAAGACCTGTTGGTAGTATTGGCGAAGGAATTGAATTCAATTTCTGATTTGACGCATCAACCGACGCAAATCCACGAAAATTTACTTTAGCGCTTTGAAATTAGGGCAAATCAATTAATTTTGTTGTTGTTATTATTATTGTTGATGATGATGATAATGATGATGATGATGATGATGATGATGATGATGATGATGATAGTTCTACGGGGAAGTTGGGTTCGATAGATACAGGGATATTCATCCTTGAATTGACTGTTTGTTTGTGTTCTTTTCTATGTTTGTGAGTAACGTAGCTCTGATTGTTGAAATAGTGGCCGTGTTAGGGGCAGCTTGGAAGCAAATGTCATTTTCCGTATGTTGCATGTCCTAGATTCAAATGTTTGGTTTTATTCTTTGCCTAAATTAGTTGATTTGAGGTTAGTTCGATTTATTACACTCCTTAGTGTAATTGAAGTGTGTCGCAGTACACGTGAGTGCATTCAGAATGATCAACCGGAAAAAACAGTGGTTGTTTGGAAGAAGTTGAAGCATTACACCAAGTATACCCAGGTCAAAATGAACAATTTCTTCCATTGCCAGGGTAGATAATTGAAACACATTAGATCGTTGTCAACCATTTCACATTGTTATTGAAATAATACTGTATTAACCAATCAAAATAATTATGGTAACTTTTCGGAATAACTAACCGGGGTAAAAAGTTACTCACCTGAGTAAAACAACCAACTCATTTTGAATGACTTGAGAAATTTACCAGGTCAGGTTTGCCAGGAGTCCGTATACTTACGGATTTTTTGAATACCAAATGAAAATGTGTAGATTTTGTGCTAGCATACCAATTTATACGGAGTTTTGAAAAAATGTTCCAATTTTCGAGAATTTTTTAGGATATTTCTTCATTCTATTCATAATTTTAACTATTTTCAGTGTAATATCGCAATATTCTATCACAATATTGTATCGAAATTTAGCAGATTCATTATCAAACATTTATGTAACTGTAATACACACACATCGCCATCTTTGATAATTTTTTTTTTATCCTTAACAGCATTAAAAGGTTGAAAAATTGAGAAAAGATGTGAAAAAACCAAAAAAATGGCATACGGATTCGTACTGATTTTTGCACCCAGATAAAATAGAGAAATTCTAAAAAGTACGGGTTTATAGCGTACAAATACTGGTAACTCTGACCCAGGAACGGTTGGAGTGTTCTGGTTGTCAACAGGGTGTTACCTAGGCGTTAATTCTTAACGCATCTCTTTAATGGGAGGTATGAAAGCAGGCTCAGATTTAACTTTGTGGGAGCCTGGATGAAAAATTATGTGGGGTCTAACCCCCAGCCTCCGGAAAATAATAACAAGAAAAAAAATTTTTCAAATTAATTTGTAGATTCAAATAATCACAAAGATTTAAAAAATTTTTGTCATTCATATGAATAATTATAATAAATTATGGTCCCTTTTATTTTAATTATTCATTTTTGTGAAGGCGTGGGTGTAAGGGCAGTAGGTATCCAAGAAGATTCTTTAACTATGGCTGCATGACAACTTGCATTGGTCTATCATATTATCATTCAGTCCTCCATCAAAATTAAAATGATTTGATTTAAACTGATAACTTGATCAGGCAAGTTTTCTGTTCTATGTAGTCACTTAGAACTGTTTTTATTAATTCGATTATTCTGACAAAACTGATTGACTGATGTTAAATCTCATTGTAGCTGCAACCTTAGACTATACATATTACTACATCTGGATAGTTCAAACAGCTGGCAGGTTGAACAATAAAAATGAAGATATCATCTGCCATACCAGAAAGTGAAAGTTTATGGTGAAAAGGGGATATATAAATAAAATTATCAATTCTTATTGGTTCTTATCATTCATCCATTGATGACAAACCAATCAAAGTGTTGCATACATTCTTTACACCTTAACCATTCCTTTCTGTCCAATTTAGATGTTGTCTTTACTTTCTTATCTGTTTAAGCAGTCAGTTCATATTAATATACAACCCCTGAAGCTGCGCTTTGTGGCATTTTGGCTTGTGCCAACCCTGAATTTCTGGTAACACTGTAGAATTCGTTTTTTCTGAGGAAAAAACATTTTTTTGTGTCTGTGTGGGTAGTGGCGCATGCACATCGAGGGACTAATTGGAAAAATAATATCGGGGAAATAATTTCGTGAAATAATTAACGGCTTGTACGTTTATTATAGTGATGGGCTACTAACTTACAAAGCAATCCAAATTACATCATATTTTCTTTCTGGATTATAGTATCATTCAATCATTCATTTTTCTCTTTGAAGTATATTAAAAATGTAATAGATCATGAGATTGAATCATTAATAAACCATTTTTATTAAAATTGCATTGAAACGTCATTTAATAATTTGTATTATACTTATAAAAGACTTAAGTAATAGTTAATCCTATACTTTTGTATAGAAACAACAGATAAAATATTACTTAAGTCTTAAGTAGATAAGTATCATTCTTGCATATGGCCTTAAGTGTAATACCACTAATTTTCAAATACACCTTCCATTCCGCTTTAGGGATATGCATTCAGAATGAACACTTCGGTAACAACTAAAAAATTCAGCTGTTTGGATTGACTGGTTGTTTTAGGGGTCTGATAGGTACGCTATGCTTGTCGGCCATTTTCTTCCCAATTGTATTTTGTCAGTTTAATATCAGTTTGCCATATAATTAGGAGATTATGTATAATTTCTCATAATTTTGTCTTAATTCATTTATATAATGCTTCTTTGGGTTGGAATAAGTATCATGAATGCTAAAATTTCAAGTTTCTAAGAGATTTCTCTTGAAGAAATGTAAATTTATAAAAAATACCAAAATATAAAATTTAATCAATACTTAATGTAAGAAACTTCAACAGTTTTTTCTATTTAATATTGGGATTCAAGATAGAACTACATGGAGCTATGAATGTGATGCAAATGGGTGATCGAGGAGAAAAGATTCTCATTCCCTATTGGCTAAAAAGATGATAACAGGTACCTAAATTCGATTTCCATTTGAATAATTAAATAAAAAAATGAATGAAATTTGTTTTACGGATATTTGGCCACAAATGAGGCCTAATTAATTCTAAAAAAAAAATTTTCTTTGTCATTGTGTTGCATGTACAAAATTTTGGGCTAAAATTTTACACAGTATCATGTATTTTTGTACATGATCATCCATTCAAGGGCTCAACAAAACTCTGCTAGATGTCAACCACTTTGATCTTAATCTCTGTTACCTTACATAATTCAGTCTTCAATCATAATTATTTTTCAATATTTTAATGTATAATGTATTATACTCTGTCTAATATAAGACGATCCTTGGTTTCAACGCTGTGCTGCGAATAAATGCACTTAAATATTATTGTATACTGCAAAATACCTAGAATTATTCATAAATGGCAACTATGTATCAATTTGACCCAATCGTATCAGGTATTGGTGTCTTCTTTGATGTTTGTCAGGGATCATCTTATATTAGACGAAGTATAATTGTTTACTTTCTGATTGGGTAGAAAATGGTAGGTGACATGAATTGGTGAAACTGTTAGAGCCTGAGTTGTTTACCTGGGTAAATTGTCAGATTTATTCTGAAATAAGTTGTTTGTTTACCCAGTTGAATAACTTTTTACTCTGTCTAAAGTTGGAGAAGAATTACCCCGATGGTTTTAATTAGTATGTATGGTGTTATTTTGATAATGTGAAATAGTTAATAAAATTCTATGGTGCTGAAATTGTTTTCTCTAGCGGGGGAGAAATTGTTAGTTTTGTTTTGAGCAGGTAAACTTGTAAAATTTCAAATTCTCCCTACCAAACAAGCTTTGTTCAGTTGTTTATTCTAAATCAGTGGTCTCCAAACTTCCTCAGCGACTGAGCTACTTTTAATATTAAAATCACGTTGTGAGCTACATTTTGCCAAAACATTGTATTGAATGCAAAAAAAGTTTTTTGAATAAGATAAGATGGGCTCAGATGTAGGCCTATCATCTTACGATGAAAGTTACAAACCAATTACCTGAAATTGAAATTTTAAGTGTAATAAAAATCAAGGTGCCACATCGCACCACGAGTTTCTGATAGTATCTATGCGAGCTATGGTTTGGCATATATTGTTCTAAATGAACTGCTTCGTGTGTAGAAGTGTAGAAATGGTCAGTGTTATGTAATTTGGGTTGAATTTAAAGTGAATGTCTCGGTAACAACTAAAACACTGCAACCATTTTGAATGACTGGTTGTTTTACCTGGGTGAGTAAATTTTTACTTCACTAAATAGTTGAGAAAAAATTACAGTACAAAATTTTTTGTAAAAATTGTTCCATTGATGATAAATTTTGTTTTCGATATCAAGAATCTGCTTTTGTGGATGATACAGATATATTGTTTGGGAATTGTTATAATTCCACTTAGAAAATCTTACAAATAAGTTTTTGCATTCTTGACACCAGATTGTGTTTTCGAGTCGTAAAAGAATTGGTTTTATATTTATTAAAATCGAGTCAAGGATTCATATTTGTCTGAAATTAGACACACCTGAAATTTCAATTTTATGTTTCATCTCTTTGGATACATGCCTGTGGCAAAATATTGTATTTTTTATTTTTAATCATTTCTGATTAATTACAATTTTGATGTTTTCCTGGTTGGTGTTTTGTTCATCAAACATGACAGTGGTCAAGCATTCAAGCAATTTGAATTAAGTTTTCATAGAGATTGGGAAGTGGAGGTTCCACAAAGAGCGATAAATTCACCTTATATTATCACAGGATGAAAATTGGAGGATGTATTTTACGATAAGGAAAGAAAATATTTTGAATTGATTTTCTGAGAAAGTAAAATACTTTAATATGGGTGTTCACTAATCATAAGAGGATAATCTTTAAATCCAGCTCAATTTTACCGATAAAAACTCACTTTTAAAAGAAATTTTTGTATTACAAAATTAATACATCCTTTACCTATTTTCATCCTCTATCCTATTTTTGTCGGATTACTATCTTTGTTACCAGTGTGTATCTTTTGCCTCCACTTTCCAATCGACCTTGTATTTTTTAGAGGTGTAGGTAAAGGCCAGTTCACAATTAACAGAAATGTGAATGAGAATGTGAACGATACACGAATGAGAATGCATGGGAATGAGTTATGTTCACGATACAACATTGACAGGAATGAGAAGGGTATTGGTATTGTGAATCATAGGTGATACAAAAGTTGACTGCTTATGCTCAGTACAAAAAATTCGAGAATAAGAATGGAAAAGATGAACTTGAACCATCTTCCTCATTCTTGTTTTCAGGCAGTTCTCATTCTTGGCTTGATATGAACGCCTCTATTTAAATATATTTATTTTTAACTTTTATATTCCCATTCTCGTTACTGCTCCTATTAATTGTGAACCGGCTTTAAAGCTCTTTTCTTGCAGGTGTGTTCTTGAGGGTGATAAAACATGAACCGCCATTTTGTGTTTTTTACATATACATAGAGTAATATTAGGTTTGTTTGAGCAAATTTGTTTTTTTTTACAGATTACAGATTCTCAGTTCTGCATTTTTCACAGTTACAGGCTCACTGTAAATATAAAGGTCAAACAAGAATCTGTAATTTTACAGTTAATAATTTATTTTTTTTATCAATTCAGGTTAGAGTAAAGTTATGGTGAAATGTAGGATGTTTAGTCCGACTTACCTGTCACTCAAACTATAATATCTAAGATCTAATCAAATAAAAATGATGCATTTGATCTTTAACTGATCAAGACATTAAAGATCATTTAATGAGTCCTCATGTACTTAATTTGATCTATTTGGACCAATGTTACGGTTGAACAAAAAAAACTATTTTTCAAGTTTATTCACTTGTCATTCAAGTATTGAAACTACCCTTATTAATCTATAATTTTTGACGTTGTTCATTCTTAAGAATGTTCAACAGCTGAGAAATAAATTGATTTTAATAAAATTATAACTAAAATTAAAAATTTTAGTCCATCTTTATAAGTTAAATATAGGCAAAGGATATATTTATGTACTGATACATGTGAACTTGGGTTTTTTTGTATTAAAAATTTATGTATTCCATGTCTTGGTTTAATGTAAACAGAGAGATTTTCACATTTTGTCTTAAATCAAACCCCCATCCACGTAAATTCTCCTTAGTCGGCGCTGCCCTAAACTTATAATCTTAGTGAATGTGTCTGAATATACATTATACAATTCGGGTATCTTTTTGCCATGTTGATGATATGTAGATATAAATGAAATTTTGAGTTTCGAGTTTCGTTCCCTGTTGAATGAAATACTCATCAATTAATTATCACCATCTTCGATGCACATTGTTGATTGAAGAAGAGAGATATACGGAAAATTCAAAAAATCTTGATTTTAATGTTCTGTTTGATCCATATTTTTTGTCTTGCAGTGATTTTAGGCGCTGATTATTTTCTGGGCGATTGTTAAAATATGTTTTTGTGATTTCATGATTAGTGAATGTCGCCTTGCAATTTAGGAATCACTGAAAAAATTTCAAATACATTCCTTATATTCTAGAGGAAAATACGATTACCAATGTCTTTGCTCGTTTGCTGTAGAAGCTATAATATTTTGTATCAAGAATTTAAAAGTTTAGAGTAAAATGTTAATATTTTCGCCATTTTTATCGATTTTAAAATTAAGTTCCTATGTACATTTTGTTTCGTTAATTGTTTTGTTTTTATATATTCTTGTTATCATTTGAATATTGTTTTCAAATACATTTATCTTTTTTGATTATACTTATAAATTGTTGGCTTAAAATTTTTCTTTGAAACAATAATGAAATTAAATTTTTTACACTAATTAGTTATACAGAATTTTTGTACCCTTCCAATACCGATACGAAGAAACTGTATTCTCATAATACAGTCTCGAAATAAGTTATTTCTTCTAATTTTGATGGAAATTAATTTTATTTTACATACAAATATACATCACAGTAGTCACATTTAGCTATAAAATCAATACATATAAATTCAACCGCAGGCGAAATACAGAACGGTGTTTCTATTTGAATCGTCTTCCATGGGTCGAGAGTTTTATCAACATTACACCGCAGTACCTCTTTCTAAATTTTGTTTTATTTCTAAAGTATGTTCGCCGTAGAATCTCTCCAATTTTTTGTTAAATTTCATGTTGCGTTCGTTGATGTAATCAATATCTTCATCATCATTATGAGCTCTTCTTCGACTATATTTCTCCCGTTTAGCAATCCTGCAAAAAATAAGATAGCAAAAATGACGGAGTTAACCATCAGGCTTGTTTGAAAATTATGAGGGTAAAAACGTAACTTTCCACCTATATAGGTAACACTTACTGTTTTTCCAAATCTTCAACCATTCGTTCAATGCCCTCCTTACTATCTTTGTGCAAACCGTGCAAAATTGTATTCCGATCACCGTAAAAGGCGCCTCCTAATTTTTCCTTCTGCATCTCATATTCATCCATATTAGGTTTCATTTGTTTAACTAAACGACTGTACTGTCGAGCTGTAGCTTGTTCATAATCAGCAAAACCCTCATCAGCATTTTTCTTCTTTTTCCTTCGAGAAAGCTTTTCTGCTTCAGTTGCAGTAACACTGAGTAATTTCAAGCGATCGTAATCTTCACCCTACGTAAATGAACAGAGAAAAATACGAATTAAAACTCAATTATTCGGAATCACGTTTCTGTAAAGTAAAATAATGTCAACAAAAATGCGTGGGTTAGTATGTTGAAAAATACTCAAAATAATAAATTTGAACTTTGAAGACTAGAAACCAGAAATGAATGAAGTTGGCACCTTTTTGATGATTCGGTAAGATAATAATAAAAGCTAAGAATCACTGATTTTCTGTATTTCTTAGTTCATCTCATTCAGACACGAAGTAGAACGAGCAAGGTTTTCCAATATTATGAAGAGAGAACAGAAACCTTGTTTTCGAAATTACTTTCCCAGAAAAGAACACAACACATACTTACGCCGTATTTAATTTTAACTGGACCAACATACCTTTTCTTGGGAAGTTTTGCGTTCTTTCTCATTGTTTAAAATCCATTCTGCCCGACGCTTTCTCGCTTCCCAATTAGCTGGCAATTTATTATTCTTTTCTTCTTCTATAACTGCTTGATAGTTCATCTGCCTGGCCTCATTCTAATATAATGTGAAGAATTAAACGAAAATCAATTTATCAGATTATAAACGAATTGAGAAAATTTTATAGGACAGAATTAATGATCACCCACTCGCTTGGTATGTAAATCACGTAATTTCTTTAATCTTTCAGCATTTCGCCTTTGAAATTCCAAAATGGAAGTAAAGTTGTGTTTTTCTCCGTCTGCCATGATCGTTACCAGAATTCAGCAATTCTTTGGCCCTGTAATAAGTTGATTTAATAAATGAAACTTTAAAATATTGATCATTCCATAAATAAGTACAGTTATCTATAAAGTATATAAACAGAAATATATTACTCTTGGAATTGTTGATTTATATGACTCCTTTTTGGCTTTACGAATGGATCCAATTCCACATCCGAATATATTTTATAAATGACGTATATATTTTGTCTGTGATAGATATATTTATGAAAATACCTTTTGCTCAGAAACATTGGTTTTTGGGGACTCCACGGTTTTTTTGGTGCTTCCAATTTTCTAGTCTCTTCTATTAATTAATGATTTTCAATTTGACGAACTTTCGCGATCTTTTTAATGTGTGTAATACGAATCGATTAATTATACGATTTATGAATTTGTTCTTGGTTCTTCAATGTTTTAATAATTATACGAAAACCGATCCTACGCTAAAAGAAGAAAAACTCAATATGGTAGCAGAGCAAGGTTACTGAGGAACCATTGTTGACGTGATCTTTTGTCTAGATTCTCACTGTGGTAATTATTGAACTGAGCTACGATTTTAATTAATTATTTTTGACGTTTGGTTTCCAACAATCTGGCTGATTCCAACGGTGAAGATCAACGAATCGATTTTCGAGAACTGAGATCAGGTAGAAGAATTCCTATTGTTCATGACCAAGCTGAAAACGTGGTAGATCCGGTGAATCCAGTGATCAACGAAAACGAAGTGAACGAAGTAAACGATTTGATCGATTTAAACGATTTAAACGGTGTAAACGAAAACGGTAATGTTCCAATTATTCATATTTTAAACATAAACGAAAGTATGGAATCTCAAAACGAGCTGGTATTAAAAAGTCAGATATTCAATGGTAAGAATTATACAGCATGGAAGAAATTAATTCGTGTGAATCTGAGAGCTAACGGCTGGCTAGATACTCTCAGTGAGTACATTCCGAATAATGAAGGAAATGCTCAAGTTGCTTTGACAGCAAGACAGATGAGAGAAGGAAAAGCATTTGCGTATATATATAACCGTTTAGATACTGTGAGACAAACGACTGTAAATGCTGCAAATACGCCTTTAGAATTGTTTCAGATTCTTGATCCAATGTATGAACGAACTGGTCCAGTTGACGTGATCGCTGTACAAACGAAAATTGGTGCAATGCAATACGATTTGAAAAATCCATTGGAAGATCATATAGCAGAATTTGAAAAATATTGTGCTATATTAGAAAATGCGAATGAACGTCTTCCATTTACGCTAAAGGTTGCTTGGCTGCTAAAAACGATGCCTGAACGATGGTCACACGTAAGGACGGTAGTAAATTCACTGTCAGGTGAGCAAAGAAACTTTCAATATATTAAAAGTTTATTGTTGACTGAAGAGACTACGTATAAAGACAGTCACGAATATAAAGAGGCTGAAAAGCAGGCTATGTATTCCAAGACATTTAGAAATAACGGCGGTTATAGAAACCAACGAAATGATCAACGAAACGATCAACGATATGGTAACGCTAACGTGAATCGAAACTATAGCAACGGCAGTAACGGTTTTAAGAGATTTAAAGGTAATTCGAGAAACGAGAATATTAAATGTTTCAGATGTAATAATTTCGGTCATATTGGTAGACATTGTCCTAAATTCGGGAACCATGTGAGAACCAACGACGATCAACGCTCCAGTAAAACGAATAATCAGCATCACGTACGACAAGCAAACGAAGCCACAACAAATCCAACGAAAACCAACGTACCAGCTGTAAATAGTGAAAGAATGAGTAACGTAAATTTTGCTGAAGTTAATTTTAATCGTGAATGTAACGAAGAACGGTATGCTTTAAATTTGTGTTCTAAATCTAGTAATGAAATAGAATTTGTTCTAGATAGTGGAGCTTCAGACAATATGTCCGGTGATGCTTCAAATTTTATTCCAGACAGCATTTATAAAAATCCGGTTACGATAAATAGTGCAAATAAAATAGTGCGTTACATTCAAGTGAAAGTGGCGATATTAATGCGGTTTTTGTCGACGGCGATTTAATGCGAAATCTTGTAATAAAAGATGTTTTATATGTACCTAATTTGCGAACGAATTTACTTTCAGTAACTAAGCTTATGAAAGGTGGCTATACGATAGTTTTTCGCGACAACGAAGCCTTAGTTGGTAAAGGTGGCAAGCTGATTCTACGAGGTCAACTGAAGAATAACTTGATACGAGTTCGAGTAATGGTAAATGAGGACGTCGATCTTAGAAAATCCTACGCTCTTGTAACGAATGTCAACGAAGTCGCTGAGTTATGGCATAAACGAATGGGTCATCTGAACGTAACATACCTGGAAAAGTTATCCAACGTCGTCAAAGGTATGAATTTTAACGATTTCTCTTCCCTCAAAGACAGAACGTGCTCCGTATGCCAAGAAGCGAAGCAGACGAGAAAGCCATTCAACGCCGAACGTAGAAAAGCAACGAAGCCTGGTGAGATAGTCTACGTAGATCTCAACGAAGTTTCAACTCACAGTAACGTGGTGCCAAAGAAATGGATTTTGGTAATTGTTGACAATTTTACACATTACGTAATAATAAAAGTTTTAGATCGAAAAAGCGACGCAGCCGATACGATTCAAGAATACGTTGAATTGATGAAAACGTTCCATCAGAATCCTGTGGTGGAAATAAGAGCAGACAACGGTGGTGAATTCACATCGAATTCATTTAAAGAAATGTGTAAACGAAATGGTATTCGCAACGAGTATGCAGCACCATACCATCACGAGCATCAAGGACGTGTAGAACGGTATAACAGAACATTATTAAATTATACGCGTGCGTTAATGTTTGAATCAGGAGCAGCTTTAGAATTATGGCCATATGTGGTAGAACATGCGAATTATTTGCTGAATCGAGTACCAACGAGAGCCAATGACTTTGTAACGCCATACGAACGTTGGGTTGGCAGAAAACCGAACATCAGTAAAATACGAGTTTTTGGAAGTTTAGCCTACGTCAAAATTGAAACTCCAAATACAACGAAGTTAGATCCTCGCAGTAAGCTAATGTTTGTTGTAGGTAATACAGACACTGGTTATTTGCTGTATGATCCAGTAACGAAACGCTACGAGAGATCATCAAACGTTGAAGTCGATGAAACGAAAACATTCAAAGATTTTAATCCGGTTCAGTTTGGTAACTACGGTGATCTGGAAAACGAGATCATATCCAACAACGAAGAACTAATCCAAGAAGCTGAATCGAATTTCGCTTATGCTCTGCACGTAAACGTAGAAGTGGGGTTACCAACGACGTATGCAGAAGCGGTTAATAGTCCTGATCGAGAAAGTTGGTTGAACGCGATTAACGCTGAATTGAATTCATTAATTGAAAATAACGTATATTCTGTAATTAAACGTAACGACGCGAAAACGAAAGTGATACGTACCCGGTGGGTGTTCGCGAAGAAAAGTATTGAAAATGTTAATAGTTTATTTAAAGCTCGTTTAGTCGCACTTGGTTGTATGTTAAATAATCACGATTTAAAAGACATTTACTCGCCGGTACCTAAATTAGAAGTTGTGCGTACGTTTTTATCGATTATTAATTTTCATAAGTTGAGACTTAAACAATTAGATTTTGTAACGGCATTTTTAAATGGAAAATTGAACGAAGACATTTATGTAGAAATACCTGAAGGGTGTAAATCGTATAAATATTGTAACGCGAATAATAATAATGATTATGTTTGGAAACTTAACAAAGCCCTTTATGGTTTAGATACTGCTGTAAAAATTTGGAACGATACTCTAGAAACGTTTTTAGAAAATAATAATTTTCACGCATTAAAAACTTGTCCGTGTATTTTTAGAAACAAAAATGAAAATGTATTTATTTTAGTTTATGTAGACGATATTTTGATCGCGAGTAACAACGAACACAAAATCGATTTTACCATAAATGTATTGAAATCTGCATTTAATGTAAAGGTTGTAGATGTGCCTTCTAAGTTTTTAGGTTTGGTTATTTCACGAGATATAGAAGGTCAATGTATCCAACTTCATCAACGACCGTATATCGAAGCTGTTATTGAGCGGTTTGGTATGAAAGACTCACGACCAGTCAGTACGCCGATGGAGTTTGGTTTGAAAATCGAAATCGACGAACGCGATATCCGTCGAGAGCTACCCTATCGCGAGATTATTGGTTGTCTGAATTATATTGCGCATGGTACGAGACCAGACATCATGTACGCTGTTAACGTCTTGAGCCGACATCAGAATACGCCGACGGAGATGTTGTTCAAGTACGCGAAACGAGTGCTACGTTATTTGCTCGGCACAATCGATCAATGTTTGAATTTTGCGACTGGTGCCGAGGAAATCATCACTGGCTACGCAGATTCAGATTGGGCAGGCGACGCAAATGATCGCAGGTCTACATCTGGTGTTCTACTCTGTGTACATGGTAATCCAGTAGTCTGGCGAACGAAAAAGCAGAGTAGTGTCGCACGATCATCATCGGAGGCAGAGTTTGTTGCTCTGGAGTTAGCTACTACAGAGATCAAGGGCCTACTAAATTTAATGGTGGAAATGGACTACGAGCGCAATGATTTGGTTCCAGTTCCAGTCTACAAAGACAACTCCGGCGCTATCGCAATAGCTAAGACCAGAGAAACGCGACGTACGAAACATATTGACATTGCCTACCACATAACGAAAGACGCTGTCCGTGATGGGGTCATCAAACTTGTGAAGGTGTCAACGACCGATCAGATAGCAGACGTGCTAACGAAAAGCCTTAATGGTCCGCAGCATCACAAGTTAATGTCGAAATTATTTAATAATTTGTAATGTTTGTAATTAGCGGATCGTTAATATAATTGTGATCGGATATGGAATTGAGGGGGGGTGTTGATTTATATGACTCCTTTTTGGCTTTACGAATGGATCCAATTCCACATCCGAATATATTTTATAAATGACGTATATTTTGTCTGTGATAGATATATTTATGAAAATACCTTTTGCTCAGAAACATTGGTTTTTGGGGACTCCACGTTTTTTTTTGGTGCTTCCAATTTTCTAGTCTCTTCTATTAATTAATGATTTTCAATTTGACGAACTTTCGCGATCTTTTTAATGTGTGTAATACGAATCGATTAATTATACGATTTATGAATTTGTTCTTGGTTCTTCAGTGTTTTAATAATTATACGAAAACCGATCCTACGCTAAAAGAAGAAAAACTCAATAGGAATGATATCACTATGACAAATAGTATTATGAGAAAGTAAACTACGAGCGTCTGGTGGAAGGATCTCGGCAAATATATTTGTCAGGGTTGTCTTCAAATAGTTCTTTATTCAATGCTATACAAAACTTTCGATTAATCAATCTGAACTTAAAGTAAACCAACGAACTATTGAAAAAATATATTTACTTTGAAACTGCATATTTGGGAATATTACTTTTTCACAAATACTATTCAGTACTGCTGGATCCGATAACAAAGGTTAATATGGTTTTCTATCAGCAACGGTCGACAAAAAAATTAAAGCACTCCTGACCAGCTGAAAACAATAAACGTTGCAGAAACAAACATAAAAAAATCAATCGAGGCTAAAATCGGTACAACTTACGATATCAAATTTTGGTTGAGGCGAGTGTCTTGCGGAAGGCGCATTTTGTTTGCTTCTGACTTCATGATGTGTTCTTTCTCGTATTAATGGCATTAATTCGTCGACAAATCAAAGGGAATTTGTCGACGAATTAAGACAAATTCCCGTCGATTTGTCAACAAATTAACATTTATAAATAAACATGAATTAAAGGGGATTTGGGTGAATTTAACGGCCTTGATTTGTCGACAAATTCCCTTTGATTCGTCAACGAATTAATGCCGATAAATGCAAACAAATCGAATAGAATTCAACGACAAATTCTATTCAATTTGTCAGCGAATTAATATTTATAAACACACATGAATTAAAGGGGATTTGGGTGCATTTAACGGCTTTAATTCGTCGACGAATAATTGCCATTAAATGCTAACAAATCGAGGAAAATTCATTGACAAATTCATGAAGTTAAATTACTCCAAAGGATTTATCTGTATAACAGTATCACGGCAATCTTCGAGGAAAATAGTTGAATAGAAATTCCAAATGTCATCAACAAATCGAGGTGTGTGAGGGATGAATTCTTCATCATACCTCTGAGTGAACATAACTAGATTTTTGTAAATTTGGGAACACAGTTGTTCAATAACACCAACTTCTTCCTCATCCTGTTTGGGTAAACAGAAAAACTAACATAAAATCTTCTAACGATAGAGGAAGAATAACGAAACCCAATACTTACACTTGCAGTGACAAGAGCAACATAATTTCTGGTCAGTAAAACATGAAAGTTATTAATCCAGATAGTCATGTTATCTTCAAAAAACTCCGGTAAATCCTAAGAAATTTATGTTTGTGATACTTTTTAATAAAATAAACGACACATTAGAGATCATATTAAAATTTTTGCGTAATGTGTGAGAAAAGAGCATAATCAGACATTTCCTCCGAGGAATAAAATGACAGTTTAACAATTTATATTCACAAATTGTTAATATATAAACCCGAATTTATGACTGTTGATCTTCCAAAGTATTTTAGCCATAACTAAATTTATTTTAAATAAGAAAACCTGGTTAAAAATACGTTCAATTTGAGAATTCTGATTTTTTAATATTGTGAAAAGTGCAGTTTGATAAGGGATTAAATTTTTGAATGAAATGTACATTTCATTTGGTTGCCATCAATATTTTATCAGTATGCGCAGTCCATTATATAAATTAACCAGAAGGAGGCTGGAAATACTTGACCAAATTCCACCAAACTTCGTCGAGCAGCATCAAATTTTGATAAAAATAAAATTAATTCAGTATTATCTACATACTTGAGTTCGTCAAGACGGTTCATGACAGCAATCATGTCATGAATCGTCTTGCTACCATACTGCCTCTTGAGTTCTTGATAGACTTCGCAAGCTGATTCGAGATGAAAAATGAGCGTCTTGATCGGTTGTGCTACATTCATCCGAATCAGGTTTTGAACTTGAGCATCGACTCCTCGGCGAATGTTCTCAGGTAGATTGAGGTGTTCAGCTCGAGGGAATGCGATCCACTCAATCGCATTTGCCGCCGCTAAGTTGTTCTTGATATCCCTCTCCCACATCTTGAAATTTTGCTTACCCTTTAGCTTCTCATTATTACTATATGTACGCAATGGAATCAATGGAACCATTTGAAATTGGCCCATAGTCGGGTAACATTGATACTGAAACAAAGTATTCATTGGAGTATAAATGTTACCCGATAGCGTTTGATTCGCATCGCGTACAAATGAGCTTGAATCTTGAAATGCCGCAGGGTAACTTGATACTTGAGGTGCAGGCATAAAGCCTGCTCTTGATTCTTGAAAATTTGGTGCTTGACCAAAACTTGACTCTTGACCGACATTAGTTATTCCGGGAGGGGGAACAAACTGACTTTTCGGTGACATTTTCGAAAAATCAAGCGCCGCGAGTGCGTTTGACGCGGAATCGACGATCATGCTATCGACATTCGATGACGACTTAATATCTGAAATAACACTTGAATAATTTTTATTAATATTTACTTGACTTGAGATCGATGACATGGCAGACGGTGATTTTCTTGAACTTGATATTTCTACTTGATTCGACGAACTACTTGACGGACTTGAGAACGACGTAGACAAGATATCTTGACTTAACATACGTAACGGTATTACATTATCTTGAATCGACTCACTGGATGGTGTAGATGAATGCCCCAGTTGAACTTTCTTGACTATCTTTCCAGAATCCGAGAAAGTAACTGTGATGGTTGGTTCAGCCACAGTACTTGAAGACATCTTGATTTCACCAGCCATATCGGAAAATTCTTGAACCAGCGGTAAATCTTGAATTTGGACGATCTCGTCTATCGTATCGGTTGTCACTGTATTCACGACCGGATTAAATGACACCTTCTTGACTTTCGAAGCCTGTTTCTTCTTTGTGACCGGAAGAGCAGGAGCTTGAGATCGGCTTTTACATGTTTTTGGAGCCATAAAACAAAAGATGAAAATGGCAAACACAACCTGCAAATTTCTTGACACACAAACTTGAAAAATTAGGCGATCTTAATTTACATACTTGAAGTTTTTCGTAACATAAAATACGAACGTAATTCTTGATGATAACAAAGGCGCGAACACGCGAACACACTTGAACTCTGCTATCACTTTATATTTAGAAGAGAAATTAATTACGAGCAACTAACTCAGTTCTAAACGTAAATTTACTTGATTTATCTCATAAATAAAACTTGAACACTATCATAATAGAAAACTAATTTATTGTAAGAACGAAACATACTAATGTAGTATCGCTATATTGAAAACAACAAAGTTGAATGAGCGTCACTTCTTGACCAGAAAACAGAAAGAAGAAAAACACAGATAAAAACGGCGAGAACTTGACTATGGGAGATCTTGATTGCAGTAGTACTAACTACTGACATCTAACAACTTCCAAGGAAAGAAACAAGTTAGAGATACTATTGTGAGAATAATAGCAAATCATATTATACGTCGGCTTATTATTCTCGCATATCATATGTTGTGGTAACACTGTTTTATTATTATTTGAAATCTGTGATTTTTGTGTTTGTAACCCAACTGTGATTATATGTTTTGTATGCCTTCTCCTCGCTCAACAACCGTCGGTGATATAACATGTCTGCTGATATTATGTGGAATAAAATTCGTGAAATAGTGAATATTTAGTATCTTATTTATGTGTTTGTAATGTGTGTGTCTAGTCTTTGCTCAATGTCTTCGTTAGTTTAGGTTTCATCGTTGTATTTTCGTGTAGTTTGATCCGTTGGCAGTTTGTATTTTCTCACAGGTTATGGGCCCAGTTACCTGGATGTCAACCTGGTCGCCATTGTTCTGAGTCTTCAAAGTTGTGCTGTTGAATCCTGATCGTCACTCCCAAGTAGTACCATGCCTTCTAATTTATTTTTCATTGTTTAATATGTTCGCTTCTCGATGTTCCTGTGATCTCGTTCGAGTTGAATTGTTGGTCGACATATCTGATAGTTGCTGAAATTGCTGATTTGCGGTGCAACTGATCGTCATTACCTGTTATCGAGATGGGCGTGAGAAAGCAGAATACGATTGAGCCGTTCAATGGGCAGAATGGCCGAACATGGAAGTTTAGGATGGAGCTGCTGTTGGCAAAGGAGTCGTTAAGTAATATAATTGTCGATTATTTGCCTACTGTTCAAAATAGGGGAGATGCCTGGTCCAAGGAGAATGCCAAAGCTATGTTCCTGATCGCAAACAACGTGACCGATGAATACTTGGAGATGCTTCAGACTTACACCACCGCGAAGGAGATGTTCAACGTGCTGACGAATCTGATTGACAACGGCAACGACCAGACGCTGATGGACTTACGAGGTGATTTGTACACAAAACAGTATGTTTCTAGTTCTGATTTGCAGAAGTATCTGCTTGATTTTCGTGCTTGTTGTAGACGATTAACCGAATTGGGAGACCTGACAACCACAAAACAATTCATATTGGTATTGCTGAGATTGCTACCTGCAGAGTTTTGTCCGATCAAAGTGGTGATAGAGGATGCAGATGTCCTCACCTGGAATGGTGTGAGTGGATGCACAATTCACATAATTAACGATATAAGCTTGTTCAGTGACTACATATACTTGATTAAACCCCATAGTATCTGTGTTGCGAAGAAGGGAGTCTCGCTTTCCGTCACGTCTGTAGGTACAGTAAAATTAAAATTGCTGAATGGAATAATAATTGAATTGAAAAACGTAAGGTATGCTCGGGAGCTGCCGCAGAATCTGCTTTTGGTGAAACGAATGAGCAAGTCGGGTTTCAATACCCTGTTTAAAGAGGAATCTGTCGATATCATCCAACGCTGCAGTGGAAAAATAGTGACCACTGGTGTTAGCGTGAACTCAGATCTCTACACGATTGATTTTTTTAAAATGTCAAGTCAATCGTGTAATCTGATGTTGGAGGATGAGTCGAGCCCACTGACTGTGTGGCATAGACGACTTGCTCATCTGAATGTGAACGATGTTAAGTTGTTGTTAAACAGAGGTTTAATACCGAACGTTGACTCCAACCGCAGATTATTATGCGAGCCCTGTGTGATGGGGAAGCAGAGACGGAAACCGTTCCTGAGGCATGAATGAAAAACTAGTAAGCCTCTGGAATTGGTACATACTGATCTCTGTGGTCCTATAAATCCTCCTGCATATAAAGGAGCAAAGTATTTTATGACCTTTATAGATGACTATTCCAACTTTTGTTGTGTTTACCTCCTGACAAGTAAGATGGAAGCATTTTCTAAATTTAGGGAATATCATGAAATGGTCGCGAATAAATTTGGGTATAATGTAAAGAGACTCCGATGTGATCGCGGCACAGAATACTTGAACACAACCTTCCAGTCATATTGTACTGAGAAGGGAATCATTGTCAAACCTACTGTTGGCGGCTGTCCTCAGCAAAATGGAAAAGCTGAAAGGATGAACAGGACGCTGTGTGAGAGGGCAAGGACATTGTTGTTTGAGAGTGGTCTTGGTAAGATATATTGGTCGGAAGCCATATTGTGCTCTGCCTATATCGTGAACAGATGCCCCACAAATAAGGATTTTGTCCCTTTTGAAAGGTGGTTCAATGAACAATATGACTATAAAAAATTAAAAACGTTTGGATGCGACGCATATATGTTGTCATTCAAACATGACTCTAATAAGTTTAAAAATAAGAGTGAAAAATTGATTATGATGGGTTACTCTCCGTGTGGTTACAGATTATTAGATATAAATGCAAAGGAAGTACGTCTGTCACAGGATGTTGAGTTTTTTGAAAATAAAATAGGTAGTAACAATACAAATAGACATACAAAAGATGATGATATTTTTACAGAGGTTACAGAATCAAACTTGGAAAATATTGAAGTTGATGGTGACCTGAATTTGAATTGTCTTCAGGAGGTAACGACGGGATGTGATGAGACTGTAGGCAATATATATCTTGCTGAGGATGGCATCCCTTTGACGTTTGAGGAGGCGAGTGCTGCACCAGACAGTCTGATGTGGAGGGAGGCTATTTCTTCCGAAATATCTGCCCTGAATTCCAATCAGACCTGGCAGGTGACCAAACGTCCAAAGGACGCCCCCACCATCACGTGTCGTTGGATTTTTAATAAAAAATATGATGTTAATAATGAGGTTTTATATAAGGCCAGATTAGTTGCCAGAGGATGTCAACAGAAGAAAGGCTTCAATTTTAATGAAGTGTATGCACTGGTGGCGAAACTTTCGACTGTCAGGACCCTCTTGGCTGTGAGTAATAAATTAAAATTTCATATTGAACAAATTGATATATGTAGTGCCTTCCTGAATGGAACTCTCTCGGAAGACGTGTACCTCGAAATACCTGAAGGGATAGAAATTAAAACTAATAGACACGATAATGTTTTAAAATTAAATAGGTCTATCTACAGTCTAAAGCAGTTGCCCAAGGTGTGGAACAAATTGTTCAACGAGTTCCTTGTTGCTCTTGGCTTTGTGCAGAGTACGGCTGATGACTGTCTTTATATATTTAAAAATAAAAATGATGGTACTGTAGTCTATTTACTCACGTACGTTGACGACGTCCTCATTAGTTCTAATAATAAAACGAAAATCACATTTAAAAAAAAAAGAAATTAACAAAAGATTTAAGTGTAAGGATTTTGGGAAGGTTAAAAAATACCTAGGTCTGAATATTAACCATAATCGTGAAGAGGGCATACTGGAGATTGAGCAGAGGAATCTCATTGAGTCTGTTGCTAGGCGTTTTGGCATTGAAAATTGCGTACCAACCTACACACCCATTGACCCCAAACTCCAGTTGGACAGGGATCTCAATGCGTGTGATAGTGTACTCAACAACAACAATCAACAGCTCGTGGGATGCCTAATGTATCTGATGCTAGGATCACGGCCTGATATTTGCTTTGCAATATCGTGTTTCAGCCAATTCTCCAGTTATGCCACAGACGAACATTACAAATATCTATTAAGAGTTCTTAAATATTTAGTAATCACTAAGGACAAGAAATTAATTTTTTCAAATGAATGTAATAGTAACGGCAATATTTTAGAAACTTATTCTGATGCCGATTGGGGCAACTGTGTCACCACAAGACGGTCTATCTCTGGTTACTGTGTCTTTGTCTATGGATCACTGGTGTCCTGGTCCAGCAAAAAGCAGCCAACAGTAGCACTATCTAGCACTGAAAGTGAGTTGATTGAAATTTGCGATGCCACCACTGAGTCAATCTGGTTGAAGTATCTGTTAAGTGACTTTTGCATTCAGACAAATGACCGAGCTATAATTTACGAAGATAATCAGAGTTGTTTGGCACTTCTGCACTCTGGTAAGTGGAATACTCGCAGATCCAAACACATAGATGTAAAGTACCGTTTTGTGTGCAATCACGTAGATATAGATTTTAAGTATTCGTACGTACCAACTTTGCGACAGTTGGGGGACGTTTTCACAAAGGGCTGCCCGAAGCCCAAATTTGATATTTTTTGTAAACTGTTAAAATTAAGGTAACTTTTTGTATATGTTTACCATTTGTGTTAATATTTTTTGTTTTGTAATTCTTTTTGTATTATTGTTGACTTTTGTCATTCTTTGTTTTAATGACGTTATTAATTTAGTAAATTTGTTTTACCAATATTTGAAATAATCGTATAATTATAATTTGAGGAGGCGTGTGAGAATAATAGCAAATTATATTATACATCGGCTTATTATTCTCGCATATCATATGTTGTGGTAACACTGTTTTATTATTATTTGTAATCTGTGATTTTTGTGTTTGTAACCCAACTGTGATTATATGTTTTGTATGCCTTCTCGTCGCTCATCAACCGTGGTGATATAACATGTCCTCTGATATTATGTGGAATAAAATTTGTGAAATAGTGAATATTTAGTATCTTATTTATGTGTTTGTAATGTGTGTGTCTAGTCTTTGCTCAATGTCTTCGTTAGTTTAGGTTTCATCGTCGTATTTTCGTGTAGTTCGATCCATTGGCAGTTCGTATTCTCTCACAACTATAATACAATAAATGAAAGTACAATTTACAAGTTTGAGGAAGATGAACGATCTCCCTCCATTACGAGATTAAAGTTTGAGTGGGAAATGAGTTTCAGCGTTCTAGGGTGAACGAAAGAAAAAAGTAGTGTTTGTTCGCACAACCTGAAAGTGTTAGTATTTGTTATCAAAGGTAGTAGCGCTAACAGTTAGTAATCGAGTGCAGGTGGAGTGTAAAACAACACCCCCCCACCGCAGTCAAACAAAACGAGTAAACATGAATTGAGTATCGCAAGAACGAATATTATAATTGAACAATTTTGATTTATCATATTTTTTATACATATATGTTCATTTCCCAAACAAAATAAATAAATAAAATTAATTATAAAATGACTAGATTATTATTCAGTCGTAACAGAATTATGTCTATTTATTTTTTAAAGCGTATCGACATGTTATATTATGATATCGCGATCGATCCAGGTATTTTTCGATATTCCATCATGTTTGAGAAAAGTTTTGTTCAAATTTGTTTAATACTTGTTGAATAATTGTGTTCCGAAACGTGATAAACTAATATCAACCAAATGTGTGAAATTATGTCATATAATATGATCAATGATTTTTATTCATGTCTCTGTTTGTTCGAACATTGAATCTACAGAAATGACGATGAATACCTACATGAAAATAAATTTTGTTTCAACAAGTATTTATTTTAGCCTAAAAGTACAATGTATTATTAATTTTGTTTGAACTTGCGATTTTTTTTTTCTTTTCTCGAACATTATATTTTCAGGTACTAAGCTGCAAAAAATGAGATTATTATATTCAATAATTTGTGATTTGACATATTTATGAGCTTTGAATATTTATTTTTCTACCCTTATAAAATAAATTATTTTCCCATATGAATATTTGGAGTTCGAAGATTTACTATGAAAAATTTGACTGTAAGATTTTATCCTAGATTTTTGAATTTTTGTTTATTGAGACTTTTTGTTAGGTTATCCACTAATTGTGAATTAGTATCTACTGTTTTAAATTCAATTTCTTTATCCTCTACTGACTGTGTGATGGCATAGCATTTTATCATTAAGGCTCTCGCTCTTTTTTGTGCTCCTACAGACATTATTCTTGAGGCCGATATATTATCCTCAAATATTCTGACAGGATTTTTTTCTTCAAATATTTCTTTTTGGAGTAAGAATGTCATTTGGATATCGTCTAAGGCATCAAATACTGCGATTATTTCAGCAGCAGTTGAACTTGTAGCTACAATTGTTTGCCTTCTTACGTTCCAATTTAACAAATCTCCGTTTAAGTATATTAAAAATCCTGAAATAGATTTTCCCAAGTTTAAATTTGAAATTTTACTTTCATGATCCTTAACATCTGGGGCATATGAGGCATCCACAAATGAGTGTATACCTTTACTGTCTGAGGTAAATTTAATTGAATAATCCTTTGTTGTATTCACGTATTTAAATATTCGCCTAACATGATTTTTTAGTTTTGAATTTGATTTTGTTTGAAATCTTGAAAAGAAGTTTACTGAAAATGATATGTCGGGTCTTGTTATTCTTGCCAAATATAACAGAGCTCCAATCATTGAACGATATTCTGTATCATCTGTCCAGTTTTCATCTTCTTCAATTTTTAATGATGTTTCTATAGGCATATTTATAAAATTTGATTCATTTTGATTATATTTTTTTTAGAATTTTTTCTATGTATCTAGATTGTATTAGAGTTATAGTGTTTTCTTTTCTGTCTCTTATTATTTCAAATCCTAAATAAAATCTTGGATTGTCAATTATTTTCATAGTAAATCTTTTTTTGAACGAATTATTTACATTTTCTATCCATTCTGGGGTATTGGAAGCTATTAGTATATCGTCAACATATGAGATCATAAAAATAATTTTTTCATTACTGTGAGAATATGCTCGTCATGACCTCGCTCATAGTCGATATATTTAGCCGTATCGTGGTTGCTGCTTGTGACGTCATCCGCTATAGCTGATTGTATATTCGTATTTTAACTGTCAGTTAGTTGATCTCCAAATGTTGTTACGTGAACATAGAATAAAATGAGATCTTAAAAACTGAATCTTTTACTTATTGTGTTGACTACAAATTTAGTGTTTTTTCAATGGTGTTCGTTTAATATCATCACTGGTTGTTGTTCTTATTCGATTAATGTGAAATCTTTCATATTGGTGATTGCCACTTTCTCACAGGTTATGGGCCCAGTCATCGTACTTGAAGAGGCTGCCATTGTGATGTCTGAGCAAAATTGTGCTGCAGAAACTTGCCAATTTGTTCCTGTTCATTTTCATGTAATTTTTTGGCTGTCTGCCTGTGATATTTTTTCGTAGCTGATTTTTTGCTGTTTGCTGTGCGACTGTTAACAAAAATGGAACGTGAGATGAAATTGATGCTGGAACCGTTCAATGGAGATAATGGGTATACTTGGCGATACCGGATGGATCTGCTGCTTCAAAAAGAAGGTTTTTATGGTGTTGTACATAATTCTGTTCCGTCGGGTAGGAATTGTACTGAGGAATGGGAAAAGCTGAATTCGAAGGCGATGTTTTACATTGCTAATAATGTTGCTGACAACTTCATCGAGGCGATTCAGATTTACAATACGGCAAAAACCATGTTTCAGGCAATTGTGCAGCTTGCTGGAAAGGACAACGACATGACGATGATTGAGCTGTGATCCAATATGTACTCGATGCGATTCAAGCCTGGTGATTAGCTGAAGGATTATTTGATGGAATTTCAGTTTGTTACTCGACGTTTAGCTGAAACGGGTGAGACAACCTCTGTAAAACAATGTATTAAGACTATGATGAGATCGTTGCCAAGTGATTTCCATCCACTGAAATTAATGATGCAGGATGCTGACAATCTATCATGGGAAGTTGCGATTGGAAAGGTTATTAATTTCCAACGTAAACTGGATGAATTATTCCACTAATATCTACTGAAAAAGTTTCCAGAATGATTTCACCTGAAAACGTTTTCCAAAATGGAAATTCAACTAAATTTATTCTAACATTTGTAATTTTTTCATTTTCAAAAATGTTTAATAATTTTTTATAGTCTTTTTCACGTATTTTTATTGTTCCTTCACAATATAACGGAAAATTTGTGATTTGTTTCAGTGATGTCTGTATAAGTAAGTACACGACACCACACAAACAACAATGCAGGTTGGTTGCGTGTATATGGAGTAGTATGTGCGGGCCGAGCCTAGTAAACAAGTTTAGCTGCACAGAGGAAATGTACAGCCATGAGTGTAAAAACAGAGTTTGTGGGTTTTACCCCACTGGCCCGCTAGGTGGTCGACGAGTGTGTAGTACACACTCGTTTGTCAACGACCACCCGTTGCCACACCACTCTCCTCCAAGTAAGTTTCTGGAGAAACTTACGGTGACCTGTGACGCCAGTCAAGTGTGGCTCAGCGTTCACTACTACACTCACGGACGTTGTTCTTGTATTAAGATTGCCAGGTCTCTTTGGTTTAGGCTTACCAAAGTTTTCAGGGAGAGTAGGACAGAAAGGGCGTGTACCGGGCACTCGAGGCTGGGGAGTGGGAGGCACTCAAGTTTGTGGTCTCATGAGCGGAGTCTGGGGTCAAGACGTGGGAATGCTCATGAAGGGTGGTGGGTAGGTTATAGGCGGCGCCATTAAAGGCGGCATAACCAGGGCCTGATGGTATACCAGTGCCGAGAGTTGTAGATGTGGGGGAATGGGAATTCCAGGGGGAGGCATCACAACTTGGGGAAGTTGCATCGGTGTTGTCGCTAGGGCAAGCAACAGGGTGTTATGTGCTGCAAGCACAGCGGCGGTAAATTGCTCCCACGGCTGCAGTGTTTGATTCAGCGACACAGGAGGAACCACCAGTTGCAGTACAGGGGGCTGTACCACAGATGGGGCAGGCTCCTGTGTGGAAGCCTGAGATGGAGCTGGAGTTTGGGTTTGGGGTTTGCCGCATCTTTTGTCCCATTTAAGCTCCATATAAGAGAGGCCGCGAGCACGAGCTTCATGCCGGGTGTGGCCACCAGCCTTACAGTTTAAACGGGGATTCTTCGCCAGTTTGCCATCAGCTGGGGGACTTTTAGCACAAGAGGTGGACGGCTGAGGCTCGGGGACATTTTCCAGCAAAGGTGTTGCTGTTAAGTCGATAATGGACGAGTTATCGATGACAACACTTTATGTCGGTACAACCTCTTCACGTACTGGTAAGAGTATGCATTGTGGGACTGATGTGGGGTTGGGGGGAGATGGATGGTTGGGGATGGAGTAGGGTTGACGTCCATTGGTGTCTCTTCCAGGGCAGTTGGTTTGACCAAAGGGCGAAGTAGAGGTGACTTGCCTCTCGGGACCAACGATGCTTTTTGCGTGGCTACTGGTGCCTCCGACGGTTGGGGGGACCACTTTGTTGCTGCAGACAGGCGTTTAAAACCTCTGGTACACAATGTGGCCGTCGCTTTTGCTTGGTGCTTCTGAAGAGGAAGCGGTTCAATCTGCTTGACCGTCTTGAGCAGAGGGAATTCCCCAGAGGGTAGGTCTGTCGAGGAAGATGGTTGAGGACCGGGCAAAGGACCCTTAGATTGAACATGCTGTATGACTTCGGCAAATGTGCGGGTGTCAATCCGAGCATTGCCTAATTGTACAGCAGCCTGAGTGTGAGGTGGCATCTCCAACGAAAATGCAGTCTTCCTAGGCAGGGGGACGAAAACTTGAGAACAAGAGCCACGGACAAGGTTGCACTGTACAAAATCAGAGCCCTAAGTCACCACTCCAGGAGCAGGCTGGTACTGTCGGAGGGGCGCACCTTGACCCCTGGCAGCAGACTCCACCCTTTGCCTCAGTGTCAATTGCCGTTGCGGTACTCGTGAAGGAGTACAGCTTGCACTCTCTTGTGCAGGTCTGACAGAGGTAGGCGTCACAGATGACGCCGATACTTGATCGGATGTAGAGGGTACAGGCGATGTCTGCTTCACCAGTGGAGGTGTGGCAGTAGCCTTGGAGGAGGGAGATGGGACAACGTCAGTAGGTGAAATTGGGGGAGAGAAGTAGGGAGAGGGGGAGCAATGGTTGTCTACACAAGGAGAAGACAGAGCATCGCCGTTACCACCCTCTGTTGGTAAGGGTGTATCCCTTAAAAGGGCTGTTTCTTCATCTTCCGAAATCTCGGGCATGCTGGGGGAAAGACGCTCTTGGGACATTTCACCAGTCTATTACACTCCGTGAAATATAGTTAAAAGCGCCTGATGAACAGCATTTGACGAAGAGTATATAACTGGTGGATGTGTCCAGAGAAGAGTGAGTTTCTAAAACACGAATTTTACTCGTTTTCTTGACTGTAACCGCCGTTTATTTTTGTCTCGTAAACACGAACGAAGGTGCGGTGCGTCAGCTGTTGTTGCACATTAATATTACAAGTTAGTTTTGTAGGCGGGGCCAGTTTGTCTTCCGAGGAAGAAGACGCGTCGTATTTTGCGACTGGGTGGCGCCACGGAACAATTTTTGTAATACGTCGTTGTCTACAACGCTTGACTTGTCGTCATTTGCTTGAGCCGACTCGGATGAGTGCGGGAGGGGAAGGGAAATTCCAATCCGTTCGTCGTCGAGCGTAGCATCAGCTGTTTGAATAAGAGACTGACCGATGGAGTGTGATTGGGTATTTTCCTTCGATAATGCTTCGGGATGCGATTCTTTATTTTGATCGTGTGTAATTACAATCGGGGAAGAATCGAGCATGTTGTGTGTGTGTGGAGATGACGTTGAAGGTTGGGGTGAGGCATTCGGGGGTGAGTTGTCATTTTTAGGTAAAACGACATTAGATGACAAATCAACTGTCGGTCCCAAAGGATCATAGACGGAAGTTGAGTCATCTGTGTCGGCTTCTATATCTGTGTAGACGTAGGCCGACTTTAGGCGATCGATTGATACGCATGTATGTGGTCCTTGTATGTCGATCTCAAACCATTTATCCGTACGATTGAGGACTTTGTATGGCCCGGAGTACAGTGGGTCGAGTGCTTTACAAGTATCAACACGTAGCCATACGTTTTGAGCTGATTTCAGATCAGCTGGGACGTATGAGGGGGAGTCGCCGAGGTTGCAGGTGAATTGGGTGAACGCATTTGCACTTTCACAAATGCATTGTGGTAGGTTGGTGCCGTCGATGGGAGTGACGACACTTGGTGGGCTATCTTCGAAGAAGTCAGCTGGGAGATGGAGCTCTTCACCATAAAAGAGTTGGGCTGGGGATACGCCGAGGTTGGAGATAACTGTCGAGCGTAGGCCGAGAAGAATGAGAGGCAAATTGGCTGCCCATTCTCCACGCGAGTTTTTGGAATTCTTGCAAGCCATGATGGTGGCTTTGAGAGTTCGATGCCAGCGCTCTATTTTTCTGTTTGATTGGGGGTGATACGCCGTAGTTGAGATTTTGTGTATTCCCAACTGGCACCCAACCGAGTTGAATAAAGCACTTTCGAACTGGCATCCCTGGTCCATCGTTACGGTTTTGGGGATGCTGAAGGAGGACACCCAGTGTTGGACAAAGAGTGTTGCCACTTGATCCGCGGAAATATTCGTCGTCATGATGGCGTGAGGCCATCGTGTGGCGCGGTCAATCATTGTCAGACAATAACGAGGACCGCTAACCATTGGCAACGTACCCATGATATCGATGTGCACATGCTTTAAGCGATTGGTAGAGCAGAAAGCTTGGAGAGGGGCTTTGGTGTGTCTACCAATTTTAGCTTGTTGGCATGCGGTGCACTCTTTCGACAAACGTAACAATCAGACGGGCAGTTGTCCAACCACTCGGGTTTGAGAGCCCGTGAATCAAATCGAAGATGGTTCTCCGATATTTGGCGGGTACTAAGGGTCGGTTTTTCCCTGTGGACATGTCGCAAGTTAAGAGTAACGTGTGTACGGGTACTTTGAACAATTCGAGGATGAGTGCAGAGTTGGGGTCTGCGAGGTATTGGGCGAGTTGCAGGTCGTGTTGTTGGCAAAGGGCCATTTCATTGTAAGGCACAACACAGGGAGAGGTAATGGCGGAGATTGATATACGCAACAAACAATCAGTGGCTATGTTGTCCTCTCCTTTGATGTAGAGAATATCCATCATGAACTGTGAGATGTACTCAAGTTGATTTTGCTGGTGTGGTGAAGCTTTCTCACACGCCTGAAACAGGGCAGTCGTGAGGGGCTTGTGGTTCATATAGATGGAGAAAACATGCCCTTCGACCAGGTTATGGAAGTGCTTCACCGCTGCAAAAAAAGTGAGTAATTCGCAGTTGTATGTAGGATATTGGCGTTTGGTATCTCATAATTTGGGGAGAAAAATGCCGAAGACTCTAACGATCCAGCACCGTGTTGATAGAGGGTAGCCCCTATTGCGTGGGGTGCTAGTGGCAGGGGATGTCGATGGAAAGGTTTGCTCGAGAGCTATTGCCTGGTCAGCTTCAAGCTCTGCCTGTCGAGAGGTTGCGGGCTTGGTCATGGCCAATGTCTGTCGGATATTGACGGGGAGTGATTGGAAAAGAAGGTTGTGGAGGACATTGTCGTTGACTCTTCCTTCGTTTAAGGTGACGAGGTGGCGATGGTACGCCAAAAGCCTCTTGGAAGGTAAACAATGGGTATTCTCCAGCAAGGTTCTAATTTGGGTGTAGGAGGAAGGGGAAATTCCTGCTGGATTTGGTTGCAGAGGTTGGACCAAGTGTGCAGCAAGTCGTTGCAACTATACAGTAATTCCAACACAGCATTGGTTACCTGGGTTGGCAAGTGGCAAGAGATTGCCAGGTAGAGCTGAGACTCGCTGGTATTGCCGCTGATGCGAGCAAGATTCTCAATCTGCTGCAGCCAGAGACGCAAATTCTCGGCGTTAAAGGGTGGAAGGCCTGTGAGTAACAGGGGAAGATGGGCTTGTAAGGGAGGCAAGGTGGTGCAGTCAATTGCAATGGAATTTGCTTCCTGCCAGTGCGATTGCCAATTGAGGATGGGTGACAATCTCAGCGTGGAGCTGTCAACTGGCTGGTGCTGGTTGACTGGAAGCTCCTCGCCCAGGAGGTAATTGTCGAAGGAATGAGCCAAAGTTTACTTGCGTGGATGACTGCGGGATTGCCAAGTTCGTTGGTACATTTGACAAACGTATTCTGGTATGTGGCGTTGAGTGGACAGCAGTTGAGGGATTGGGCTGGTTCTCCATCCTCCTGGAAGGATTGCTGACTGTGGCCTTCGCAGGTGTCAGTGGGAGAACCAGGTTGTTGGGGGATGATGGGGTTAGTTGGGAGGCCATGATAGTTGGAAGGAGAGGCTAAGTTTTCACTTTCCTCATCGGCAACTGATTGCCGACTGTTTGGTTCTGTATGGGATGGCTGGTCGGTACTTGCGTACCGACATCGAGCCTGGGAAGAGGATAGGGAAAAATGAAAAAATAGGGAAATGGAAAGGGAAGGAGAAGGAGAACCTTCTCTGTCGGCTGTCAAGTGCCGACTGATTTTTATGGATGTTGGTCGGTACTTAAGTACTGACAAGCAACAAGGGAAAGGGGAGAAGAAGGAGAATCTTCTCCGTCAACTGATCAGAGCCGACTGAGTTACTTCTTCAGTTGTTGGCCGGTATGCCAACATTTGAAGAAGGGGCATGGTTTTGGGAAATCAGCTGATGAAAGCCGATTGGTTGTTTCCAAGCTAGTTGAAAGCGGTGGGGAAGGAGGTGACGGTTCCTTCCCCTTTTGACGGTGAAACGTCAACAACAAAAATAGAATATTTACGTCGGAGGTCACCACTTGTGATGTGTGTATAAGTAAGTACACGACACCACACAAACACCAATGCAGGTCGGTTGCGTGTATACGGAGTAGTATGTGCGGGCTAAGCCCAGTAAACAAGTTTAGCTGCACAGACGAAATGTACAGCCATGAGTGCAAAAACAGAGTTTGTGGGTTTTACCCCACTGGTCCGCTAGGTGGTCAACGAGTGTGTAGTACACACTCGTTCGTTAACGACCACCCGTTGCCACAGTTTCCAAAACCTTATCATTCGTAACCTGTTTTATTCGAACTTATTTAAGCTTAATCTTCCTGTGATAACTTCACTTGATTTTTACCAAAATAAAGGGGGTTTATGAAATTAAGCGTTTTGAAATATGAAGATAAAAATTAATTTAAAAAAATTTATATTGTTAACATCGCTCTATGTCCCACAAAATTATTGAATGTATTCCCTCAGATTCCGCTATAGTACAAGAAATATATAATTTGAAATTATCAAAAATTTCATTACCTCTTACCAGCAGAATTCCATCAAAAATTTCCCAATTTAGATCGTGAGTTATTGTTTTCCCATGCGAGAGTAGTCGGATTATGCTTAGAGCATTTTCAGAAATTCTCAGTCTCGGATTCATACTGGTTAATTGATGAACAGTAAACGATTGATGAGTTCCTGGAGATAGTTGACGATAAATTTTCAGCAGATGGCGGCATTTGACGTTCACAGAAACTGAATTCAACGAAACAGCGATTTCTGATTTTTTCACCAAAATTTAACTATTTGTTCTTCTTACTGTAACGGACGATCCAGGTCCGAAGTATTCTGCAATTCCACGGCAAAAATCCTTTCTGATTCACCTTACCACAAAAAGATGATTCAGTATTTTTGGAAGATGAAAAATGGCGTTAAATTATTTTTGGCGCCAACATAATTCGATTTAGTTTCGAATAAATTTCGATAAACTTCGAAAAATTTAAACAATTACAAAAAAATTTATCGAGCTAACTGCTCATGAATAAATAAAACTTCAAAAAAAATAACCTTTTTTAACGAAAAATTCTTACAGTTCCTTCAAACTTAGGATACTATAGTAAAAAAAATAAATTGAAATATTAAGTATCACTCTCTACTAACTCTGTTTGAGAATCGCAGCTCTGCCTACCATGAAGTGAGGTTAACTTCCAAGGAAAGAAACAAGTTAGTTAGAGATACCATAATACAATAAACGAAAGTACAATTTACAAGTTTGAGGAAGATGAACCATCTCTCTCCATAACAAGATTAAAGTTTGAGTGGGAAATGAGTTTCAGCGTTCTCGGGTGAACGAAAGAAAAAAGTCTTGTTTGTTCGCACAACCTGAAAGTGTTAGTATTTGTTATCAAAGGTAGTAGCGCAAACAGTTAGTGATCAAGTGCAGGTGGAGTGTAGAACAACACTTATGACTTCATGATGTGTTCTTTCTCAAAAAGTAAATATAATATTTAATCAATTACTTTCTGGAGGGTTAATCTATTTTCTGTTATAATATTTTTTCGTACAAATATTTCAACCTCTGTATATAATATAATTTGTCGGACGGAGTCTGAATAACTCTTACATATCTCGTCCTCTACCTGGCAATACTGAACTCTTAACATACAATATTTGTATTCATACTCTTACGCACACTGTTACGCTGAAGTGGGGAATTTGTTGTTCCTTCACTCATAATTTCAAATGTATTTTGTCCGTTAGTTAATCATCCATTAAATGTTGTTCAATTGAATCCGTTTCTGTCATTACTTGAAAAATACGATTCTCGGTTAAATATTATCCTCTTATGTTAGCAGAGCGCGGTGTTTTTGAGTGATTTCTCTTTTAAAACGTGAACTAAATTAATTTGATGTGATACTGGTGATTTTGTTTTCAAGTATCAATTTATTTTATTTGCGAATATTCAATGGGGAGTTGGAGGATTCGGCGAATGCTATTGTATAGCTGATTGAATTTTTGGAGTATCAATCAAACTTCTTTTGGTTCAAATTGGCAGAGAATCTAAAACTGGATAATTCTCGCTGATGATCAATGTGGTGACGGATAAAAATAGCTGAAAAACAAGTGGTATAACATCGAAAAATCTTCAAAACTCTAATTCTTTTTTTTATACAACTCTGACTTAGGCTGCTAGGGTGGATCTTCGAAGTCAAGTAAGCTGAGTAAATCAAAACGACCGGAATTTGAAACCTAACGTCTTGGTGAGTGCTGAATTCATTGAAGCTGTTTCACCTTTACTTCTTCTGGGAACAACACATTATGAAATTTTCAACATGGGACTTCATCTTGATCAGCAGAAAGAATTAAAGTTCAACATTGAGAAGCAGAAATAGAAACATCGAATCTACATTGGTAATACAGATATTTGATTTTTTGTATTTTATTATTGTGTTCATTTTAGGGGATCAGTCTGTCTCTTGGTTCATAATTTAGATCTCATATTTCAAAATTTAATTAACTTCTCTTTTATTCTTTGATACAACTTAACCAAAATTTAAATGAGATTTGAACAAGTTTGCAATACAAATATATCTGTTTCAATGATTATAGCTGAAGACAATTTTGAAACCCTGTTTAACTATTTTGAAGGGGAAAGAATTCAATATATTAATATAGATGTGATAAACTTTCCATCATTTCAAACCTTCTGGTACCATTACACTTGAATCTTTTGAAATTACGACCTCAGGATTAATTAAACGAAAAAAAGAAAAAATAATCACTAAATTTACAGAAATTTCTCCTAATTACTTCTCAACTTTAGCTATTTCTTCTGCAGAAAATCTCAAAAAATTTAAAAATAGATTCTTGTAAGTAATATAAATAATTAATAATAATAAATTCCCATAGTAAAAAAATTAATATTCTCATGTTAAAAATGTATTTTTCAAAAAATTCTCTTATATTTCAGTAAATTTTATATTCATACTCATATCAAAAACATTGTCAAAACTAGTCATACTTTGAAAGCCTTAACAAAGCACAAAAAAATCATTGATTTTTCATGTCCAATTCCTTTGTTAGATGAATGTGGGTTTCTAGAAACATTCATTGAATTTTCTTGGATACTTTCTTTTGTTAATACAATTCAAAACCAACGTATTTTTTCAAACTAAAATATAATAGAAAAACAATTTCTAGATTTTTCTAAAATCATATCTCACTCTATAAATATGAATTTTCAGTTTAATTAATTTCATTTTAAAATTTTTTAAGTTTATATAATTACTTTCGAAATACGAATAACATAATCATTGATTCTAAAGATTTTTTGGAAAATAAAAATATCAAAATGTTTCAAAATTCAAGTGAAAATCAATCAGAAATACAAATAATTCAAAAAGAAGAGAAAGTAAAACAAATTAACGCACCTTTAGGAAAAATATTTTCAGGAAATAATTATTTGGATTGGAAACGACTTATAATATCTGTGGCGACGGGTGGTCGATGACGAACGAGTGTGTATTACACACTCGTCGACCACCTAGCGGGCCAGTGGGGTAAAACCCACGAACTACCTTTTTGTGATCACGGCTGTACATTTTGTCTGTGCAGCTTAATTGTTTACTGGGCTTGGCCCGCACACATACATCTACGTATTACACGCGACCGACCAGATTTGGTATTTGTGTGGTGTCGTGTACACTAATACACACACCCACAAGTGGTGACATTTGACGTAAGTATATATTTTTGTTGTTGACGTTTCACCGTCAACAGGGAAGGAACCGTCACCTCCTTCCTCACCGTTTCCAACTAACTTGGAAACAACAACTAATCAGCATTCAACAGCTGATTGGCTAAACCACGCCCCTTCTTCAAACGTTGGCATACCCGCCAACAACCGAAGAAGGAATTCAGTCAGCTCTCATCAGCCGACGGAGAAGGTTCTCCTTCTCCTTCCCCTTTCCCTCGTTGCTTGTCGGTACTTAAGTACCGACCAACATCCACAAAAATCAGTCGGCACTCGACTGCCAACGGAGAAGGTTCTCCTTCTCCTTCCTTTTCCATCTCCCTATTTTTTCATTTTTCCCTCTTCTCTCCCCAGGCTCGACGTCAGTACGCAAGTACCAACCAGCCATCCCAAAGAGAAACAAACAGTTGGCAATCAGCTGTCGACGAGGAAAGTGTAAACTTAGCCTCCTTTTTCAATTACCACCATGGCCTCCAAACTAACCCCGTTGTCCCTCGACAACCTGGTTCTCCCGCTGATGCCTGCGAAGGCCACAGTCAGCAATCCTCCCAGGAGGATGGAGAACCAGCCCAACCCCACGTCTACCATCCACTCAACGCCGCATGTCAGCATGCGTTCGTTGACTGTACCGACGAACTTGGCGATCCCACAGTCGTCCACGCTTGTTAATTTCGGTCCATTCCTCGACAACTACCTCCCGGGCGAAGAACTTTCGGTCAACCAGCACCAGCCGGTTGACAGTTCCACGCTGATGCTGTCCCCCATCCTCAATTGGCAATCGCACCGGCAGGAAGTAAATTCTGCCGCGACTACCGTCTCGCCCTCCTTACAAGCCCATCCACCACGGTTACTAACAGGCCTTCCTCCATTCAACGCCGGGAATGTGCGTCTCTGGCTGCAGCAGATCGAGAATCTTGCTCGCCCCAGTGGCAATACCAGCGAGTCTCAGCTCTACCTGGCGATCTCTGGCCACTTGCCGACCCAGGTAGCCAATGCTGTGTCAGAACTACTCTACAGTTCCGACGACTCGCTGCACACTTGGTCGTACCTTCGAAATCAAATCCAACAGGAATTTTCCCCTTCTTCCTACACCCGGATTAGAACTCTGTTGGAAAACACCCATCATCAACCTTCCGAGAGGCCCTCGACGTACCATCGCCGCCTCGTTACCCTAAACAAAGGAAGAGTAAATGACGATGTTCTCCGTAACCTTCTTTTCCAATCCCTCCCAGTCAATATCCGCCAAACATTGGCCATGACAAAGCCCGCAACCTCTCAACAGGCAGCGCTCGAAGCTGACGAGGCAATAGCTCTCGAGCAAACCTTTCCGTTGACATCCCCTGCGACCAGCACCATCTCCGCTATCGCAACTCCCGCAGAACCCCCGTCGACAGCACCAACGGCTAATTCCTCGGAACTAGCTACCATTACCCAGCTGCTTCAACAGCTCTTGGCTGGAAAACAGGTGAGTTCTGTCAACCCCCCAAAAGACCCCGCCCTATTCCCCGAACATAGGCGTTCGGGTTCACGCGATGCCAGGTCCAGAGACAGATCGCACTCTCGTGACTCTAGCTCCGGTCGTTCGAAACCACGGACGACACTACGAGTCATCGATGGTAAGAGACCGGTAAATACCCGCTCTCCCGCCCGTTCCCATGATGGCTACTGTTGGTATCACCAACAGTTCGGGAGGAAATCGCGCAACTGCTCTGACCCTCCATGTTCATGGTGGGACAAACCCCAAAATCGCGACCGCCGCTATTCCAAATCCCCTACTCGTTTGGGAAACGAGTAAACGAGTCAGTCAAGACGGCACTCCCACTCGTTTTCAACTCAGTCCGTCTATTCGTGGAAGATCTGCTTAGCGAGCATCACTTCCTGGTTGACACTGGCGCGGAGATATCGGCTATACCTCCAACCACCGAAGACCGGAAATGCAACACTAAGCTCCAAATCTACGCTGCGAACCAAACTACAATTAGTACTTACGGAGTTAAGCTGGTGCAGGTAGATTTTGGCCTTCGCCGCGAATTCAAGTGGGCCTTTATCATCGCCGATATCGCTGATCCCATCATGGGAGCAGACTTCCTTAGCCATTACCAACTGCTTCCCGATGTCAGCAAAGGGCACCTCCTTGATAAGACCACAGGACTTGCCGTAGTAGGTAAACCTCGACCCATCGACTATCCCCCGGAGATATGCCTTACCATCGCCCACTCAAATAGTCGATTCCAAAAAATCCTCGACAAATTTCCCGGCGTAACCGGTAAAGAAGGCATACACCCGAGGATTTCCCCTACCAAAGTCACCCACGATATTGAAACTGTAGGTCGACCGGTGTTTTGCCGTGCCCGTTGTCTACATCCCGAAAAACTAAAGGCAGCCTGCCTTTCCTTCCAAACTATGCTCGAACGTGGTGACTGCCGACCCTCCAAAAGTGCCTGGTCATCCCCCTTGCACATGCACATGAAGCCCGACAAAACATGGCGCATGCTTGGTGACTACAGAGCACTCAACGCACGAACTATTCCCGACAAATACCCTGTCCCGAATATTATGGATTTCCACACCAGACTAGCTGGTGCCAAACTATTCACCAAATTAGATCTCGTGTGGGCGTTTAACCAAGTCCCGATGACCGAAAAACACATCCCTAAAACAGCCGTCATAACCCCCTTCGGTCTCTACAAATTTCCCTATATGCCCTTCGGACTTCGAAATGCCGCCCAAACCTTCCAACGGTACATTGATGGATTGTTGCGAGACATCGACTACGCTTATGCGTACATTGATGACATCCTCATTACCGCCTCCAACCCCGATGAGCTCGAAGAACGTGTTACCGAGGTCATACGGCGTATCTACAACGCTGGCCTCACTATCAACGATAACAAGTCCGAACATGAATGTGAAGAGCTCACCTTTCTTGGCCATCGAGTCAACAGCTCAGGTATCAAACCTACCCCCAAATGTGTCCAAGCTGTACTCGATTTCCCACTTCCCAAAACCGTTCATGACCTTAGGCGCTTTCTCGGAATGGTGAATATCTACCGGCGTACAATTAAACATTGCGCTCACATTCAGAGTAAACTTTTCGCGCTTATCCACTCCAACAAAAAACGCGACAAAACCCCGATAATTTGGACTGACACTGCCGAAACCGCCTTCCACGACCTAAAGCAGGTGTAAGCAAATGCTGCTCTTTTGGCGCATCCTGACGAGTCCAAACAACTCGTCTTGGCAACCGACGCGTCTAACCACGCGATAGGGGCTACCCTCTATCAACACGGTGCCGGATCGCTAGAGCCTTTGGCATTTTTCTCCCGCAAATTATCTGACACCAAACGCCGATATCCGACATACGACCGCGAATTACTCGCTGTTTTTGCAGCGGTGAAGCACTTCCGTAACCTGGTCAAAAGGCATGTTTTCTCCATCTATATGAACCACAAGCCCCTCACGACTGCCCTGTTTCAGGCGTGTGAGAAAGCTTCACCACACCAGCAAAATCAACTTGAGTACATCTCGCAGTTCATGATGGATATTCTCTACATCAAAGGAGAGGACAACATAGCCACTGATTGTTTGTTGCGTATATCAATCTCCGCCATTACCTCTCCCTGTGTTGTGCCTTACAATGAAATGGCCCTTTGCCAACAACACGACCTGCAACTCGCACAATACCTTGCAGACCCCAACTCTGCCCTCATCCTCGAATCGTTCAGAGTACCCGGACACACGTTACTTTTAACGTGCGACACGTCCACGGGGAAAAAAACGACCCTTCGTACCCGCCAAATATCGGAGAACCATCTTCGATTTGATTCATGGGCTCTCGCACCCGAGTAGCCGGACAACTGCCCGTCTGATCGCTAATCGATTCATTTGGCCTGGCCTACGATCTGACTGCCTACGTTGGTCGAAAGAGTGCACCGCATGCCAACAACCCAAAATCGGTAGACACACCAAAGCCCCTCTCCAAGCTTTCCACCCTACCGATTGCTTAAAGCATAGGGATGCCAGTTCGAAAGTGCTTTATTCAACTCGGTTGGGTGCCAGTTGGGAATACACAAAATCTCAACTACGGCGTATCACCCCCAATCAAACAGAAAAATAGAGCGCTGGCATCGAACTCTCAAAGCCACCATCATGGCTTGCAAGAATTCCAAAAACTCGCGTGGAGAATGGGCAGCCAATTTGCCTCTCATTCTTCTCAGCCTATGCTCGATGGTCATCTCCAACCTCGGCGTATCCCCACCCAACTCCTTTATGGTGAAGAGCTCCGTCTTCCAGGCAATTTCTTTGAAGACAGCCCACCAAGTGTCGTCACTCACATCGACGGCACTAACCTTCCACAACGCATTCGTGAAAGTGCGAATGCGTTCACTCAAATCACCCGCAACCACAGCGACTCCCCCTCATACGTACCCGCTGATCTGAAATCAGACCAAAACATATGGCTACGCGTTGATATACCTCGTAAGGCACTCGACCCACCGTACTCCAGACCGTACAAAGTCCTCAACCGTACGGATAAATCGTTCGAGATCGACATACAAGGACGACACACACGCGTATCAATCGATTGCCTAAAGTCGGCCTATGTCTACACAGACATAGAAGCCGACCCAGATGACTCAACTTCCGTCAATGATCCTTCGGGACCGACAGTTGACTTGTCATCTTTGGTCGTCTTACATAAAAACGACGACTCACCCCCGAATGCCTCACCCCAACCTTCGACATTGTCTTCACACATAGACGACAAGCTCGATTCTTCCCCGATTGTAATTACACACAATCAAAATAAAGAATCGCCTCCCGAAGCGTTATCGAAGGAAAATACCCAATTGCACCCCATCGGTCAGTCTTCTAGTCGAACAGCTGACGCTATGCTCGACGACGAACCGATTGCGATCCCCTTTCCTCTCCCGCACTCGTCCGAGTCGGCTCACGCAACTGACGACAAGTCAAGCGTTGTAGACGATGACGTATTACAAAAATTGTTTCGTGGCGCCACCCAGTCGCAAAATACGACGCGTCTTCTTCCTCGGAAGACAAACTGGCCCCGCCTACAAAACTAACTTGTAATATTAATGTGCAACCAAGTCTTCGTCCCGCTCCCCAGGAAGACCGCGTACTCGTTGGAGATGCCACCTCACGCTCGGACCACTGTACAATTAAGCAATGCGCGGATTGACACCCGCACATTTGCTGAAGTCGTACAGCGCATTCAATCTAAGAGACCTTTGCCCGGTCCTCAACCGTCTTCCTCGGCAGGACTCCCCTCTGGGGAATTCCCGCCACTCAAGACAGTTCAACAGATTTAACCGCTTCCTCTTCAGAAGCGCCGAGCGCAAGCGACTGCTACGTTGCGTACCAGCGGTTTTAAACGTCCGTCTGCAGCAACAAAGCAGTCCCCCAACCGTCGACTTCCAAAGTCGTGGAGGCACCAGTAGCCTCACAAACGGCATCGTCAGTCCCAAAAGGCAAGTGGCTGTTACTTCGCCCTTCGGTCGCACCGACTGCCTTGGAAGAGACAGCAATGGACGTCGACCCAACTCCGACCCCAACTGTCCATCTCCCTCCAATCCCCACGTCGGTCCCTCAACGCGTACTCTCACCAGTACGTGAAGAGGTCGAACCGACAGAAAGTGCTGCTGTCGATAACAATTCCGTTATCGATTTAATGGCAACACCTTTGCCGGAGAAAGTCCCTGAGTCTCAGCCGTCCACCTCTCGTGGTAAGAGTCCCCCGGCTGTTGACAAACCAGTGAAGCGTCCCCGTTTGAATCGCAAGGCAGGTGGCCGCGCCCGGCGTGAAGCTCGCGCTCGCAGTCTATCCTACATGGAACTCAAACGGTACGAAAGACGCGGTAAAACCCGGTCCCAAACCCCGGCTCCACTACCAGCTTCCATACAGGAGCCCGCCCTGTCTGTGGTACAGCCCCCTGTACTGCAACCGGTGGTTTCTCCTGTATCGCAGAATCAATCACTGCAGTCATAGGAGCAATTTACCACCGCCATGCTCGCAGCACACAACGCCCTGTCGCTTGCCCTAGCAACAACCCCGATGCCTCTCCCCCAAATTGTAATGCCTCCACCCGGAATTCCTATTCCCCCACATCTACAACTTGCAGCATCGGCTTATCCTCTGGCCAGGGTTATGTCGCCTTTAATGGCGTCACCAGTAACCTACCCGCCACCCCTCATAAGCATTCCCACGTCGCGTCCCCAGACTCCGTTCATGAGACCCCAAACTCGAGTGCACCCTTCTCCACAGCCTCGAGCACCCCAAACACGTCCTTCCCGACCCACACTCCAGGCAAACTTCGGTAAGTCCAAACCGAAGAGACCTGGCGACCCTACTATGTGAACGGCATCCGTGAGCATAGTAGCAAACGCTGCGCCACACTTGACTGGCGTCATAGGTCACCGTAAGTTTCCTTGGAAACTTACTAGGAGGAGAGTGGTGTGGCGATGGGTGGTCAATGACAAACGAGTGTGTACTACACACTCGTCAACCACCTAGTGGGCCAGTGGGGTAAAACCCACAAACTACCTTTTTGTGCTCACGGCTCTGTGCAGCTTAATTATTTACTGGGCTCGGCCCGCACTCATACATCGACGTATAACACGCAACCGACCAGATTTGGTATTTGTGTGGTGTCGTGTACATTTATACACACACCCACAGATTCTATTCGAGAAATAATTTGGCGATGATTCCGATATCCTAATATATTTGATACTACTAATCTCTTCTATTCTTCCAGATATATCAATTACAAAGGATTGTAATATGATCTCACTGGTATAATATTTATAAAATGGCAAATTATATATTTCTAATTTCACGTCTATCACTTTTTCACCTTCAAACTTTTTTACTAAATTTTCTAATTCCTCTTTTTCTATTTTATATTCTCCAATTGTTCCTTCTGATATATTAATTAAAGGGGACATATAATATTAATGGGCGATAAATATTTTTACCTCGCCTCAAACACAATAATAATTGTTGTTCTACACTCCACCTACACTCGCTCACTAACCGTTAGTGCTACTATTTTTGACAACGTAAACTAACACTTTCAGGTTGTGCAAACAAACACGACTTTTTTCGTCCGTTCACCCGAGAACGCTGCAACTCGTTTCCCACTCAAACTGTAATCTCGTAATGGAGGGAGATCGTTCATCTTCCTCAAACTTATAATTTGTATCTTTGATCATTGCATTAAAGTATCTCTAACTAACTTATTCCTTTCTTTGGATTTCAACCTCACTTCATGGTAGGCAGAGCTGCGATTCCTGAATAGTTAGTACAGAGTGATACTTAATCTTTCTATTAATTTTTTTGCTATAGTATCCAAAAGTTTAAGGAACTATAAGCTTTTATTTTCGTTAAAAGTTGTTTTCTTTACGAAATATATTTTAATTCAAGAGTTGTTAACTCAAGTGAACTTTTTTTCCGTTTAATTTTTCGAAAAGTTCATCGAAAATTATTCGAAAGTTACTTAAATCATATTGGCGCCAAATTAATTTAACGCCATTTTGATCATCTTCTGAAAAATACTGGATTGTCTTTTTGCAGTAAGGTGAAACCAAAGTTTTTTCGTTGTGGGATTGCAGATTACTTCGGACCTGGATCGCTGTTACAGCAAGGTGAAACATAAAGTTCAAAAATCAGAGACCGCTGTTACATCGAACGCAATCATCGTGATTTTAGAACATCATCATCATCAAAATTTCATCGATTAAGTGCTGCTGATTCAACTTTTTCGTATGCTGCCAAGATTGAAATTTTCTGAGGACGACCTGAAATTGATCCAAGTGCTGACCCACAGGAAAACGCCTATTATTCACGAACTCAGCTGGGAGATATTCAACGGAATTCCGCAGGTTACGGGTAATGTAATTTTCGATACTTTCAAGTTATATATTTCATTTACTATTGCGGAAAACGATGGGATATATTCAGTGATTTTGTGGGATATTGAGCGAATTTAGTTATATAAAAATTATTTTTTTCTCTTTGAAATTTTTTTTCCTTCTTTCCTTTAATTTCCAAAACGCTTAATTTCAAGAACCCCCTTTAGTTCGGTAAAAATCAAGTGAAATTTTACAGGATGATTAAGCTTAAAAATAAGTTCGAATAAATCAGGTTACGAATGATAAGGTTTTGGGAACAAATTGCTAATTGCACATCAAATTGTGAAGGAACAATAAAAATTAAAGAAAAAGATTATAAAAAATTATTAAATATTTTTGAAAACGAAAAAATAACAGAAGTAAGAATAAATTTAATTGAATTCCCATTTTGGAAAACATTTTTGGGAGAAATAATCTTGGAAACTTTCTCAGTAAATGTTAGTGGAATAATTCATTATAAAAGAGGTATCGAAGTCGCAAAATTTATAGAAATTTCAAAAAATATCTTTAGTATTCAAGCTTTGGACTCGATAGAATCTTTCAGAATTTTTCTTGAAAATTTTGAAAGAGAAAATCCGTTTTAAAAACACTTAAAATTACGAAAATCAAAAAATATAATATAATAATAATAAGTAAAATACTTTCATAGTTGAACAAATTTCATGTTTCAACAATTTATTGTCACAAAAGAAAAAATCTTTTGTCACATTAGGCAAGTTTAATCCTAAAATTTTCATGTCACAAAATTCCTTTGTTTAAAATACCAATTCATAAACTTGAAAACTTATTACAATAAAATATTACAGATAGTATTCAAGGACAATTTTCAATAGATCTTTTGTCACAAACAATCACAAGGATTCAAATTTAAACAAGATTTATTCAAGTTTATTTTTGAAATATATCCTCAATTGAAATATTTTTTTCTTTTTTCATATTTTAAAACGCAAACATATACACGAATAATATTACGAAAAATTAACAATTTAAATAAAAAATAAAATATTTTTTTTCTATTTAAAAAAAAATAAATAAATTTTTTTGGAAATTAATTTTTTTGAAAATTGATTTTTAATTTTTTTTTCAATATTGAGTTGTCAGAACTACGTACATTACCAAGTACTCCAGAAAGCATGAATACAGCAAGCGAAAGAACCACTACCCCATCCCCTCAAGGAGGATCAGGCTCTGGGAGTACACATCCTCAAGTACATTATGTCATGCCAGATGATGAAACTATACGTCCAATACAAGGTCCAAGTGGGAAAATATTTGATGGTCAATATTACTTGGACTGGAAACGGATGATAATAGCTTTAATAAGGGGTTCAGGATATTGGGATGTTTTTGGTCCACACCCTAAACTTAAAATTTACATCGAAAATATGGATAATTTACAATATAGACCATCTACGAATTCTGCTAAAGCATACTTTAAAAAACAAGAATGTGCAAAAGCATTTATCATGGAATGAATGACATATAATGTATCGAAACAAATTAGGGAATGTAAAACGGTGGATCAAATTTTTGAAAAATTAGATATAACTTATGGTTCTAAAACAAAAATAGTCGCAAATATGGCAAAATCAAAATGGACTGCTTTTAGATTTACACCAGGTGGAAATATAAGAGGTTTCTTAAATAAATGGGACATACTGGTACAGGAAGTTCGTGATGCAGGGAAGGAAGTATCTGAAGAAGAGGAATTGGAAAACCTTCAACTAGCATTAGGATACGAACAGACCATAGCAAAAATGCAATTTGATAACCTCCCTGAAAAAAAAAAAAAAATCTAGAAGTATTTAAACAAATATTAAAAGAAGACAGTGATCAAAAAATAAGATATAAACAAATTAAATTACAATATCAATCGTCTAACAAAAAATTTGATAATAATGGGAATAAATTTATTAATAATAATACGAATTATAATAATAATAAAGACAATAGATGGAATAGAAATAATAATTATAGACAAAATAATAATACAAACAGTAATAATAATGGAAATAACAATAATAACAACTATAGAAATAATAACTCAAGAAATGAAAATAATAATCATAATAATCAAAATAATTATAATAATAGAAACAATGATCAATCGCCCAGAAAAAATAATAAAGAAGAAAGATATTTTATATGTAATCAAACGGGACATTATAAAAATAAATGCCCTGATTATAAACCAGAAAATAAGGAAAAACAAAAAAATAAAGATAAAAAAGAGGAAGAGAGACCAATTAAATTGTCATACATGGTAAAAAAATACAATAATAATGAAGACTGGCTCCTAAAAAAATTAATTAAAGACAATACAAAAAATGAAAATTATATACACTTAAAAAAAAAAATGTTACTTGATGGGGGGGCGGAAGTCCATCTCACATCAAATATGGAAAAATTAATTAATATAACCAAATTTAAAATTCCAGTAAAATTACAGTGTGCACTTAAAGATACGTATTTATATGCCACACATATGGGAAATATGAGAATATTAGTGGAAACTGAAAATAAAATCCAAACCGCAATTGAACTATTGGAAGTACATTATGTACCAGATCTGTCATTAGACATTATGTCTGGGATTAAAGTAACAGAATCTGGAATTCTACATATGGATCAAGGAAAAGAAAAAATACAAACATACTTTATAGAAACAGGGGACATTTTATTTACATCTTATAAAATTGATGGTGTCTTTCAAGTAAGTTATGATTACATAAACAAACCAAAAAAATGTATGCCCGTCACTCAAAACCAAGATGACGATGAATGGGATTCTTTTTTTGTCGAATTAGAAATAGAAGAAGAGGAAGAAGAACCCAATAATAATAATAATTCAGAAGAAATTAATGAAAATAATAATATTACCACCAAAAATAATAATAATGAGGATAATAATGACGATAATAAAAAAAAAATAATAATAATAATATTACGGATAATTCATTAGAAATAATCCAAAATAATACAAACAACCATAAAAAAATGATTTGGCATAGACGTTTAGGTCACTTAAATGGAAAATACATGAGATACCTACATAAAGTCACAATAGGAATTCCAAAGACAATTATTTTTAAAGATGATGATTTCATAAATTGTGAAATTTGTAAAATAGCTAATAGCCAACGTCTAGGACATAATAATGTTAGAAATAAACCCCAAAGAAGACTGGAAATTATATCATCTGATATCATGGGACCATTCACACCCACAATAGCCAATCAAAAATATATATTAACATTCATTGACAACTATAGCAAATACACCTTCGTGATACCAATATCGAATAAAAGTCAAGTCTTTACAGAATTTAAAAATATTTTTCAATCAATAAAAAACAAAATTCCCGAAACACCCATAAGTCAAATAAGATGCGATAATGCAAAGGAATATACGGATCAAAAATTGGTTAAATTTTGTGATAAAATGCAGTACAAATAGAAAATGTAGTTCCTTACTCACCAGAATTAAATGGAATTGCTGAACGTCAAAATCAAACTTTGATGAAAAGAGTAAGAAGTTTACTAATTGATGGTTATCTAGATATTAAATATTGGGCACATGCAATAGCTACGGCTGCATATTTAATAAATAGATCACCAACAAGAGTAAATTCAGAATACAAAACTCCATACGAAATTTTTTTTGATAAAAAACCAAACTTAGATAATTTAAAAATTTTTGGATCATAAGTTTATACGCATATTCCATTAGAAGTTCGACAACAAAATGCAACTAAGTCAAAAAATAGAAATGAACAAAAGATTGATCCAAAATTTGCATCAAGGGGAGAAAAAGGTATACTCATGGGATATACCACTACCGGATATTGCATTAGAGACCCTTTTTCAAATAAATTCAATATATCTTGTGATGCCAAATTTGACGAAAACAAAAATATATCAAATTTAAAAAATTGTGAACAAGAACTGGTACTTAAACCAGCAAACTTTGTAAAAAACATAGTCAATATAAATACTTTTAACATTACAAAAACTATAGATAATAGATGGATCGAAGACTGTATACCAACATGCTATAAAGATATTAAAAATAATCCTTTTAAAAAAGAATGGATGAAAGCTATTGAAGACGAATTTATTTCATTAGGGGAAATGGATGTGTGGTAAGATGTAGACTATGATAAATCCTTAAAAACAATTGATACAAGATGGGTTTTTGTAACCAAACCAAATGATGAAGGATACCATCAACCAAAAGCAAGATTGGTTGCGAGGGGTTTTAAGGACAGAACCAAATACGAATTGGGACAAGTATTTGCCCCGGTCGTTCCAATTTGGATAGTAAGATGGTTCCTATCAATTGTTAATAAATATGACTTAGAAATGGTTCAATACGATGTAAAAACGGCTTATTTAAATTCCCCTGCTATAGTCCCCATATATTTAAAACCCCCAGAAGGTTTACTAATGGAAAGTAATAAATTATTGAAACTCAAAAAATCTATTTATGGCTTAAAAACATCGTCTAAATCGTGGTATAATTTAATAAATGAATATATTCTAAAAATGAACTTTGAAAGATCCAAAACGGACAAATGCTTTATGATCACATATGTTGACGACATATTAATAGCCTCAAATGCCCCTGAATGGATTAAAAACGTAAACGATTCCTTTAACAAAAGATTTACCATGAAAATTATTGATAATCCAAGATTTTATTTAGGATTTGAAATTATTAGAGATAGAAAAGAAAATACCATAACTCTAATACAATCACAATATATAGAAAAAATTAAAAAAAAAATATAATCAAAATGAATCAAATTTCATAAATTTCCCTCATAGAAACATCTTTAAAAATTGAAGAAGATGAAAATTGCACAGATGATATAGAATATCGTTCAATGATTGGAGCCCTGTTATATCTAGCTAAAATAACAAGACCAGATATTTCGTTTGCAGTGAACTTTTTCTCAAGATTCCAAACAAAATCTAATTCTAAATTAAAAAATCACGTGAGAAGAATATTTAAATATTTAAATACCACAAAAGATTTCTCAATTAAATTCACATCAGATAGTAAAGGCATACATTCTTTCGTTGATGCATCTTATGCCCCAGATGTAAAAGATCATGAAATAAAAATATCAAATTTAAACCTAGGAAAATCGATATCAGGATTTTTAATATATTTAAATGGGGATTTAATTAATTGGAATGTAAGAAGACAAACAATCGTAGCTACAAGCTCAACTGCTGCTGAAATTATTGCGGTGTTTGATGCCTTAGACGACATACAAGTCACATTCCTTCTACAAAAAGAAATATTCCAAGCAAATGACCCAGTAAGAATTTTCGAAGATAACATTTCAGCCCTCAGAATAATGTCGGGATGAGCTCAAAAACGAGCAAGGGCCTTAATGATAAAATGTTATGCCATTACACAATCGGTCGAAGATAAAGAAATAGAATTCAAAACTGTAGGTACAAACTCGCAATTAGCAGATATGCTAACAAAAAGTCTCAAAAAACAAAAATTTAGAAATCTAGTCGATAAAATATTAACAACATCAAACCTCTCACAATAAAATTCATTAAATTCACAATAATCATATGGAAAATCGTTTATTTTAAAAGGGAAGAAATATAGAAACTCAAGTCAAGAATCACTGAATACAATAATCTCGCCTTTTGTAATATAGTACATGAAAAATATAATGTTTGAGAAAAAGAAAAATCACATGTTCAAACAAAATTAATAATATAATATACTTTTAGGCCAAATAATACTTGTTGAAACAAAATTTATTTTCGTGTAGGTATTCATTGTCATCTCTGCAAATTCAGGTTTTGAATAAACAGAGATCTGAATACAAATCATAGACATGATTTCACACGTTTAGTTGATATTAGTTTATCACATTTCGGAACACCCTCATTCAACAAGTACTGAACAAAATTGAACAAAATTTTTCTCAAACAACAGGAAAGATCGAAAAATATCCGAATCGAAATCCGTTAATGTAATATATGTCGATAAAAAATTTCGAAGATACATCGAAATACATGTTGTAATCTAGTCATTATTCATTATTAATTTAATTTTATGTAATTTATTTTATTTATTTTTGTTTGGGAAATGAATGTAAAAGTGTAATAATATTGTAATTCAAAATTTTTGTTCTCGCGATAAATCATGTTTGCTCGTTTCGTTGGACTGTCGGGGGGGGGGGGGTGTTGTTCTACACTCCACCCACACTAGCTCACTAACTGTTAGTGCTACTACTTTGAACAACGTAAACTAACACTTTCAGGTTGTGCGAACAAACACGACTTTTTCCATCTGTTCACTCGAGAACGCTGAAACTCGTTTCCCACTGAAACTGTAATCTCGTAATGGAGGGAGATCGTTCATCTTCCTCAAACTTATAATTTGTATCTTCGATCATTGCATTAAAGTATCTCTAACTAACTTATTCCTTTCTTTGAATTTCAACCTCACTTCAAAATTAAAATTCGAGTATTATTTCTCGAAAAACACGATAACTATATTTGTGTACTTTTCACCAAAAAAACATAAAAATTTTCACACAACAGTAAATTAATTCATAAAATATTAAGTCTGCATTTACTTTCAAAATTTTTCAAGTCCCTCCTCAAAGTTCTATCACAGCGATGGCTACCATGATGTGAGGCATTTAGAACAAGGATCGAATAAGAACTCGAGACTATTTTATTTCAACATTTATTAGCAGACTGAAAATATATTCCAACAGTAAAATATGAAATGGCGAAGCACAGCATTACTGGTAAGTGAAAGTCGGGGAAGCAATTTGTGAACAGATTGGAACGTATGACATATATATATAATGTAATGATGATGATGATGAAGAAGGCGATGAGGTGGGATTTCCGTCACAACACTATGTAACGTGAGTTCGTATATAACACACAGACATGAGTACATGACATCACAGAATATATAAGTAGTACATCACGAAGAATAAAGAGAGCGTACTAGAAGGGACGGGAAATGACCATCATATATATGTGGAATTTTAACATTTTTCTTTCTATATTACTCTTTGACTATATAGCTTATGGACTGCTAGAACTGATAAAATCTTGAAGCCGAACACTGCAGGCGTTACTTTTCGAAAAAGGTACTTTGTGTGAAAATTGAATTTGTATTCAGTTATATTTTCGTGACTCCTAAAAATATAAGCAATGAGAGAACAATATTCTTTTAAGTTTCACTAGTGTTTGTACTTTCACTTATCACCAAAGGTCGTTTTTCGAAAAAGAACGCCTGTTAACAGTGGCTTCAGCGGTGTTCCATTTAACTCTATGTATTTCTTATCAGTTCTAGCAGTCCATGAGCTATATAGTCAAAGATATTACTACTGATTTAGGAAGACTTGATGGTACCGGATTTTTTATAGCTTTTTTTTAAATTTTTATTTTTATGTAGATTGTTGTTCAGTGATATGTATATGTTGAAAGAGCTTTAACGTTTATGAATCATAGAATTTTGAAGTTTTTCAGATGATTGATTATATAAAAGTACGATCCAAGTTGAAGAATTTTTCTTCAGTTTCTCCAAATGATAATGAATGTTGGTCTGAGCTGAATGAACTTATCGCACAAGTATTTGTACCCAAAAACACAATCATCGAATCTCGACCATTCGAACGCGAAGATTTTTCCTGTATACCTGATGTGGCTAAGCAAACCTTTCAAACTTTACAATTTATTCTGTCCTCTTTAAATGATGACTCCACTAAAGAGGAAAATGGTTTTCTAAAACTTATATATTCCTCAGTAATACTTTGTGGAGAACACTCGGGTTCGTTTTTATGGACGAACAGCGAATGTTCTGAACTTTCACGAATCCTTTTAAATACTATTTTGAGAATATTTCAATGTGAAAATGTTGATTCATTTCTTACGAAATTGGATTGTAGAAGAAAACACCATGGTAGCAATATATTGGCTGAAATTATATCTAAATTGCCTAAAGATTCGTGGAAATGCTATCCAGCAACCGTTCAGTGCTATTCATGGGTTGTTCATCAAATAAAAGTATTGAAATTTTTCAAAATGTGAAAAGCTTTGACCCTTTTTTGTTTTTGTTTTGTTCCCTTACTAATATGTCTTCTTGCAGCTTCCTAACATGAAATATTTCGTTCATATTAGTTTACCAGTTAGTTTAAACATACTTTCTGATCATCAAACGGACAATAAAATCATTGGCCTGAATTGTTTGCATCGCATAATTTCAAACGTAGTAAGTGTTATCTAATAACTTGATACAAAATAATACCTTCTCGTTCGAGGCGAATATATTCTATCAATAAATTATTTATAATTTTACTCCTTTTTTTTTTTTTTTTTTTTTTTTTCCAGTCAAAAGCAGAACTTAATTGGAATATTCAAATAGAAGTATTACAGAATATCCTTAAACCACTTTTCTATTATAGAGAATCAGAATTAATTGTACCATTGATTAAATGCGTCATCGAAATTTCTGACAAATCAAACCCGAGATTCAAAGATGCCGGGGTTGACTTAAAAGTAATACGTATTTTGAGAATTACCTGGCGAAAATACCCATTATTTCCAGAATATATATGTTTATACTTTTTTTCTTTTTTTTTTTAATCAATATGTAGTGGTCCTTCTTTGATGAGGTCTTGAGCATAATTTTGCCAATGATGGAATACGAACAAGATATGCAGAGAAGAGTTTCGTACATTCAAAGTTTAGGTATCATTTTAGAATATAGTAACCTAGCTGTTGGAAGATGGTCTCAAAGAATGTTACGAATTGTTGGTGATTATGCAAAAATTCCTATGACTGAATTAGAAGCGATCACAGTAAGTTGTTAACTTCACTCTTTGATGGTAAATTTTCAGGTTCGTCGCGAGCCTCAAATGACAAAAAAATGTTGGAAGTAAAGTAGTTAAAACTCCTTTCAAACGAGTTAAAAGATTTAATTCGCATTAATTTTTAAAACTATGTCAGGTTTCATTATTCGATTCTCTTTACTTTCATATCCGCTATAAAGTCAAATTGAGCCGAGTACACTCTTTTTATGTATTATCGCCTGCGTATTATATTACTTTTTTTTTTTTAGTTTTTATTAGGCTATAAATGAGTCAAATTTAATATGTGTACTGCGTCAGTAGCGAAGGTCATTGTTGTAAGTTATTAAATACTTTCTGTAGAATTTCAATTGAAAACGCGCTCTTGGAAATACTTATCCCGCCCCAAAATAACCTTCATCATTCATTATTGAATTTTCTTCTATTGTCATAGCCTTTAATTTTCTTTTCAAAAATCTGTCGCTATTATTTTTTATCAAATTCTGTTTTTGGTCTTTAGTTATTATTTCTTATTTTTCAGAGTTAATTTTCATTCACATATATTAATTTTCGTCCCATTTCATGCCCCAGTTCCTTGATCTGATTTTTGTTTTTTAATTTTGCTTGAAATACCTGAACTTTGACAAAGACAAGAGCTCTATTCGATAGGATTACACTAACTTACCAAGCAACGGGGTTATTCTATAAATGTAAGAATATTATGTGATTTTGCGCTAAGTTTTACAATAATATATCCATTTTTTTTCTTAAAATAACTTTTTAGTATCATTGAAATGGGAATTTAATTCTTCATTGAACAAAACAGTAACCTTTGCACTGAAATTGCGAAACATGTGAGGAAAACAAAAAAAAATTGAAAGGGATACGCTTGGAAAAAGTCAGCCAACAAAAATGGTATTTCCAAAACTAAAGAGGTATATCTATTACTGGTGTGAGGTGTGCAGCGACTGCCTATGCATATGGTCTCGCACTTTGAAGGGGCCTTGCATCCAGCTTGGGGTTGGAAGTAGTTTATTTTTACTTTTTTCCTTCAAGGAAAGGTTAAAGTGAAAAATACTGGCGCAGCAAGCTCCACTAGAATGGTAGATTTTCAAAAATCATTAGAAATCATTTATTTTTTTGTTAGAAAAATTAATATCAAAAAACTTTAGCAGCAAGCCTTGCTCGAAAAAGTAAGTTTTTGCAGGAATGAATTATGAATATTGATGGTCACATTAATTGTCAGTAACATTATATGTGTTAATGGTATGTTATGATTGTATGAAATGTGTCAGCTGGTGACAAAATATTAGACAATGTAAAATATAAAAGCATTTTTTCTTGAAAAAATGAAAAATAAATTCAGATGGTAAAGTATGGTACATCATCGTATAATTTAAAATAAAACCAATGAAATATAATGAAGTTATGAAATAAAAAAAAAGAAAACATGAGCAGATGGTTAATTTTTGTAAAAAGAAAAGTTCATGCAAATTAGAAAAAAGAGGGAAAAAAAGATTTTACCGGAGGTACCATCCGGTTGATCTGCACCAAAATTGGTAGTATGCTACAATAAATCTTGATGAATATTTATTTAAAATTTCATACATATGGTTCCAAAATTCCGCATTTTATGACCAATATAAAAACAAAAATAGCAGTACCGGCTGATCTGCACCAAAATTGGGAGCTTACTACAACGAATCAAAATAAATATTTACTCCAGATTTTTTGGCTATTGGTGCAAAACTGAGAATTTTATTGCCAAAATAAAAACAAAAATGGTTGTACTGGAAGTACCGTTTGGCCAATTCACACTAAAATCAATAGGTCTGGTCCTTGGCTCAGTAAAAATGTTCGTACCAAATTTTTTGATTATCGGATAAAACTTGGATCCTGTACCGAGCGAATAAGAAATTGACTTATAGATATATGAATTTGAGTTATTGGTGCCAAAATTTTCCTATGTTCATGAAATGAAAAATGTACCCACTCCCAACAACTGGGGCTAATACCACACTAACCAAAATGAGTAGATTTTCTAAAGAAAACCTACTTGAAAATATTTGTTCTGAATTTTGAAATTACACTATTTGAAACTATTAAAAACAAAAATTGACTTGATGGAAATATCATCCTGTCAATAGACATGAAAACTGGTTGAATGTTGCAATCACTTATAATAAATATTTGTTCAAAATTAAGCATTTTATAGCCAGACTAAAAATGGAAAAAAAAATTTCTGTTTTTATTTTGACTATAAAATGCTCAATTTTTCATCAGTAGCTAAGAAATTTGGAATAATTATTTATCATAATTTATTGTAGTGCGCTACCAATTTTGGCGTGGATCACAGAGCTATACTTAACAGCAGTAAAACCTAGGGCTGGGTGGTACTTCCAGTACAGCTTTTTTTTTTATATTGGTCACAAAATACGCAAATTTGGAACAATATGTATGGAATTAGAAACTAATATTTATCCGTTCATTTTGCACCAAAACAGATAGAATGCTACAATAAATTATAATAAATATTTGTTTCAAATTAAGTACTTATTGTTTCAAAATTTCACATTTTATGATCAATATAAAAACAAAATTAGTGGTACCAGAAGTACCATCTGGTTGATCCATATCAAAATTAGTGGTATGCTACAATAGAATGTGATAAATATTTGTTTCAAATTTTGTACATATTGTTCCAAATTTATGCATCCTATGACCAATATAAAAAAAAAGCTGTACTGGAAGTACCATCCAGCCTATTCACATCAAAATTGGTAGCGTACTACAATAAATTATGATAAATAATTATTCCAAATTTCTTAGTCATTGATGCGAAATTGATAATTTTATAGTCAAAATAAAAACAGAAATGTTTGTACCAGAAGAACCATCTGGCCAATCCGCATCAAAATCAAAAGGTCTGGTTTTTAGTTTAGTATAAATATTTGTACCAAATTTCATCATAATGTGATGAAAATTGTGACGTGTATTATGAGAACAAGGAATATATATATATATATATATATATATATGTGTGTGTGTGTGTGTGTGTGTGTGTGTGTTGTGGTAGAAGCAGGCGCACAATCACAATGACCTTGTTGTGTGTATATGAACTTAGCTCAATATCAAAAATTGGACTATGCAAGGTGAGATATGTAACCTGGTTGAACCAAAAGTGTGTTCACTCAACTATATGTAGGGACCACCCACACAACCTACCAGCGAGTATATAAATACACGTGTCACTGGTAGGAAGTTGTCACAATATTAATTTGAATTATTAGTGTCCAAATTTTTCTGAGATCATGAAATGAAAAACATACCCACTGCCAACATTTGAGGGTTAATACCGCATCAAGTGTAATAAGTATATTTTCTAAAGAAAACCTACTTAAAAATAAATGAAAATTACCCTTAACTCTTCCTATAATTTTCTCCTTACTTGATATAATTGTAGTATGCAGCAAGTTTTTGAGGGAAATCTGCTATTGAACCTACTAAAAAGAAATCACACCTGTATAGTTACTTCCCAAAACTTTATTATTTCCAATTATAAATAAACTATAGACTACTCATATGACTTTTTACCATGTACCAGTTTCAGTCCTATTCAGTGATGTAGGAAATATATCCCCTTACAAGGTACTACTAGTAAAAAGATTCCTGGGGAATTATTTTTTATACGCTTTTATTCTACTCACTCAATTCGTTGAAATACACCGAATGACCAACTTTAGTGCTGCTTTCACATGTTTCAACATAAGCACACATACACTTATATCCGTTTTTATCAGTTTTTTTTTTTTTTTTTCAATTTTTGTTTGTTTCTATCTAAGAAAAAAAGTGAGAAATTTTATTTTCTTCTTCGCTGTTATTTTCTTCTTCAAATTATAAAAACTTATTTTTTAAAAACTCATTTTTAACCTAATTTATTTATTTTTCAATTCATGGGAATGAGCTGCATCATACTTCAATGTATCCATTGAAATTTTTTCCCTAGCATAAAAAATAGCTTCACAATACACTTTCCATATAGATGAAAATAGGCCACGATTTTATTTTTCCTTGCAGATGATGCAACGAAGAATGATGTCATGAATGCTTGATCTCTTCTAGTAATATTTAGTGACTATTACATTTTTGTGCATAATTCGTGTAGTTTATGTAGGGTACACTTTGTTTTTATGTATGACTGAAAAAAAAAAGTATTTTTAAGTACTGTATCGTGCCTCTGTGTACTGTTAAAAACACCAGAAAAAATATTTATAAGTTTAGTTATCCAGTTGGTATGGGAATAGAACCACCTATCGACAGGAACCTAATTATTTGCTTGTCATCTACCACCAAAACTTAGCACCATATACACTCGGCCATGGCTCCATAGTAGATGAAAGTGGAGCTGGTGTGTAGGCATCGCCATATCACTTCTCTCCAGTACTTGAGGAGTTCAATATAATTTAACAAAGACTGAACAAGTAGAACAGTGGTGTATGTGAAAGAGATTCATTACCGTAAACAATATCACAAACATCTAAGCTAAGAATGTTTAGATCCCTCTACCCACCTAATATATTTAAAAAAAAACTTGAAAGCAACAGCAGCTCTGTTAGAAAAAGTATGTTTTCAACTAGGTAGTAGAAAATCAGTTGGTAAATATTTTGTGATAGATCATAACTAATGATTGTAGTTATTAAGTATTGTAACTGTTGACTGAAATTACGCAGTTTAAAGCCATTATATCTTTCAAAATTGAAACAAAAATGGATTTTATGGAAGTACAGTCTGGTTTATCCATATCGAAATTGGTAGCATGTTGTAAGTGCTATAGATAATAGTAAATATTTTTCTAAAATTATATAGTTATTGGTTCAAAATCAAATATTTTATTGCCAAAATAATATCAAAAGTAGCTGTACCATAAATACCATCTGGCCATTCTGCACCAAAACTAATAGCGTATTAAAATAGGTCGTAATAAATATATATTTGCCCCGAATTTCGTAGCTGTTGGTGAAAAATTAGGTATCTTATAGCCGAAATAAAAACAGATAGTATTACTGGAAATACCGTCTGGCCAATCTACACAAAAATTGACAACATGTTATTATGGGAATGTTATACTAAATATTTGCTCCAAATTTCATAGCTATTGGTTCAAAATTGAGCATTTTCTAGCCAAAATAAAAAAAAAACATAATGGCAACTGAAGCACCATATGACTGATCCTTACCAAAATCAATCTTTTGATTCCTTGGATTAGTACGTATGTTTATTATAAATTTTGTAACTATTGGACAAAAACTGCGATCTGTGCTGTAGTAACAGGAATTTGGCTCATATACATATAAATTATAAACTTAGGTACCACCTACTTACATGAATTTGAATGTTTTGTGCAAAAATTTTTCTTGAATAATGAGTAAATTCTCATAAAAAACATTCTTAAAAATTGACAAGTCAAAAATATGAATAATTCAAAAGGTAGGTCACTTTCACTGCCGGCCGCAGGATTTCCCCATAGGAGGATTTTTTTGTTTTTTGCTGCCTAAGTGTAAATTAAAATTTTATTTTATTTTATGAGCTCCCTAAAAATACACTTTGGGACTTTTTTAAAAGATTTCCTTCTCAGATATGGACCCCCTTCCTCGTGAGACAAATTATTTAAAAAAGTTTGAAAATGAAAACTGATTAAGTTAATTTGAAATTAAAAGTTTTATACATTTTTAAAAATTCTAAACGACGAGGTTTTTTAGAAAATAAATGCAATAATGGTTGATTTTCGGTAGTAGACTTGATGTGGTTGCGTTATTAATAATTAAAAATAATACGTAAGATTACTTTGTATTAATTTTGATTTTTTTTTTTCGGGTTAAGGGGGGTTGAACGCCCAGACCTCCGCCCCTTGCGGCTAGCCCTGGTCACTTTTATTTAATTTTGTAAATTCTATACTTAGAACGTTAAGGGTACTATTCTATTCAGAAAAAAAAACATGCACTCAATGTTTTTTCAGTACAAGTTCAGTAACTTGGGGAAAATATTAGACAGGTAGTTGTACAATACATTATTAATTTCAATGATTACTTTGATGCCTTCAAACCACGAATTTCTGCACAGACAAATTAGCTGTTTGAAGCAAATAAACTTCCTACTATAGCGGCGTTAATTTTTGGAAAGTTGTAGGATTGACCACAAACAAATCCCCATTTCCATTTTAACACGTGGTACTATTTAAAGAAAAAAAATTCTGACAAATATTACTATGGTACAGATATAGCACATAGTGGAGAATCCCTCTAGTTAGAGTTTGAGACATTAGGAATCACCCTGCTTCAGGAAGCATATTGTTGGAAAAGTGTTAAATTTCAATGCCTTATATCTCAGTGAATACTGAATGTAATTAGATGAAATAAATGCAAGTGTGATTGTGAGAATTATTTCTTTTGTAATTCAGTATAAAATAGACCTTTTTTTTTTCATAACTTTATTGTCTTTTGTATACCTAAATTCTACATATGGTCTTGGTTGTTAATGTCTTAAATTGAAAACCTACTATGCAAATATTGACTGAAAAACTGAAATTTTGCAGAGATATTGACACATGTTATCTCAAGATTCTTTGAAAATTTGATCAAAATTGTATGTTTGGTTCTGAAGATATCGCTGAAATTGTGTGAGATTATTAACTTCAAATTGTATGAACTCAATCCATTCTTGAGTATCAAATGTAGAATTCAGCTGAAATTTTGAAGAATCATTTTGATGTGTTTGCGTGAATATCTGTGAAGATTGAATAAAATTGTTCATTAGGGTTTGTTAGATATCACTGAAATTCTTCAACTAATTTGAAGTCACTAATGTTAAATGAATCACAGAATCCAAATTAACGAGCATATAAATTAATTCTAGAGGCACAATACCGTTTGTTTTACATGACGTTCAGTGAAACCAGCTACCCCCAATCTATTAAACCTATATCTACCATTAGAAAAGTATAGAAAATATGTGTTTTTACCAGAAGTTTTGGCCATACTTCTATTATTTAATGAGATAGCTACTTTTTCCTAATAAATGAAGTTTTAAGCTACATTTATACTAAACGAACAAGCAAACAATGAACATTTTTTTCCTGTTTGGTGTGAATGACCATCAAACAAACCAATTAGAGTAAACTAAATCTTCTACCAGAGTAAACAGTAATAAACATCCTGTAACCTGGTGAATGTAGGAAAAGATTGAATGAGCAGCGAATGTTCACATGGTGTAAACCCAGTTTATGATGATGTTTCAAGGAATAAAATAAGCTCAAGAATAATAAGTTTGAGTCCTTAGAACGCGAGAAAATTGAAAACGATGAAATCCTGCGTCAAATTGGCTTAATTTAATGTTATCAATAAACTTTATTGTAAGTAGAATTACTCATTTTCATGAATTCACCGTAAAGGAAAAGTCACACCGATAGCATTAAATTAAACAAATTTGATACTTGATTTCATCTTTTTTATTTCTTTGAGCCTCTTGTAGAATTTTATTTATGCCATAAAGGAAGTTATTTCTTCAAATAAAACAACTATGACCAAAAATCTGTATAAAAATGCATACTTCCTACACATTTTGAGAGTTTAATGGAGTGGAGATAAAGACCTCACTAAAAATGATCAAATTGTGCCTTTATAGTCTGTTCCAAATGAGAAGGTAATTTTTTTTGAAAGCACATACAACAGGCGCCTTCTAATAAAAGTTACTCAAGTTGAATTAAATATTACCAGGTAAAATGAAAATTGTATAGAAACAGGCATACTTGGTTTCACATCCAGAGTATATCCCAACGTTTTCCTCCCACCTCAATTATCCACAGACTATAGTATAATTCATATGCTCGTTGATCCAAACAGTGATCACAGCTAACAATGAAGTTTTGTGATTAACCCTAAAAGTAACGGATGGGAAAGGTTTCATTAGCTAATTTTGCTAGGCCTAGGCTGCGTACAATTATTAAGATTCATGACCAAGGAAGTATCTAAATTAACAAAATTTTTTCTATATTTCACATCCAATTTGCTGTGTGAACCAGGCACTATGTATTATTACTGTAAAGGTCTGAGTACGTATTTCTCCTTTTTTGTCCCAAAACATATCAACAGAATTTTATGAAAGAGGTGTAAATGGAAAGGGCTTTATGTGCTCAGTCATCAATATGCTCCAAAATTGTGGTGAGTGAATATTGGGATTTGACATGCGTGTGTTATGCTAGTATCATTAATTGCTAATTAGAGGCTTGAAAATGGATGATGGACTTTTTTTCTATAGGTGTTTTCAGTGATTTTGAGGAAATATATTTTTCAACTTGAATTGTATTAAATGTCAATGTGAATGATTTTTTACAATAAATGATGGTAAATAAAATCAATACTACCCATCTTTTACTCAAAACCATCCCGAAGAAGCACTAATTGAGGATTTATTTAGCACTGTGTTAAATGGATTTGTGTTTATTATCTTGTTTTCAATGCTTGTGAAAATATCTGCTTGGTGTCAGCCACTCTGATGTCAAATCCCAATTAAGGTGGAAAGAGTGAAGGTACGCCTGAACTAGAGTCATAAACAAAGAGATGTCTAATTCTCTATAAATGCTGTAGTATCAAAATGTGATGAAGATATTTGACCAATTTCATAATCTTCATCAACAAAAAAAAGTCAGCTTCATTCAACATTCTGTACAGCCAAAGCTGCGCATATTTTGTAGTGAAGACACCTCTATACCAATATTCACACACTATCTACAACACATGTGCAGTAGCAAATATTAGACTTTGAAACATTTTATAACATTCTATTTTTGTCATGTTTTTGATTGGGCATTAGACATCTCTTTAGCTGCATGTCTCTGGCCTGAACCAGTTGCTCAGAACAAATGGATTGATTAAATATTGTTGAATATTATGATTATTGTGCGGATTTTTTGGCATTATTAAGGTTAAAATTCGACAGTAAAACCTTTAGATAATGAAAATAGCACTAAAAAACTTCAAATTTCTATTTTTTCTCAAACTCTTTAATTTTCTTTATCAAACTTATGTATTGTTTAACGAGACATTCGATAATCTCATTTCCACAGTTCTAGATATCTATCCTTCATTAAAACAGGACGGATGCCTATAGTCTGAGTTTTCCCCTCCTATAGACAATGAAAGTAGCACCTAAAACTTCAAATTTCAATTTTCTCTCCGATTCTATAGTTTTTCTTTGAAAATAGGCATTTTCGATTATTTTTTGGCAATTACATCATTTTTGGCATTTATTCCATTTTTGGCTTTATTCAGCAAAATAAAATTTTCTTCTCAGCCCCCCAACTTGTGAAACGAACTTCAATTTGATTTTCAAGCCATTGCCCTTTAAGAAAATAATTCGACAAATGCCAGAGAATCCGCTTTCTAGTTATGATGATATCTATGTGAATAATTTGCTCAGGCACAACTAGTATTTGCTTATATGAAATTATTGACTAAAATTTATTTTTCAGGCATTAAACTCATTCGTTAAAACATGTTGGCCGCTGATAATTCATCATTGGAGATATATAAACTTAATTTCGGGTCAGGTTCTTTATCAATCCAATAACGCGCAAGCAATTGCTGAGTCTAAGTTCACATTGAAGATGCTGAAAGAGCTTTTACCAAATGAGAAAAATCTTATAGATGCCGAATTTATTGAAACCAAACGACAAATGAGATAGATTAATCATTGAAATAGGGAAATTATTTTCGTGGTAAAATAAAGTTATTCATGTTATTATTAGTTTCTTTACGTCAACATTTAATAAATATTTAATATTTATAAACATCGAGTGTCTACTTCCTATTTTTGTACAATGTTCATTGTTGAGAAATACTATGAAAACGTATATATTATGTATCCATGAACAAAAAACCTACCTGGTTATTATTAATCACATTTCATTTGGTCTTTATCAGTAATTAAGTACGAATAAACATCTATCTTAATTTCTGTAAGGTTTTTTTTTTACTGTCGTACAAAAGTAAAGAGAATTTGGACCAATTTTCATGATTGATGGGTCAAAAAAAAAGGTCTGACCGTGTAGGTGTGCCATTTGAAAAGAAAAATTCCATTTACCTCCTGCATGAAAAGCAACATTTTTTTGGCATTTTTTTCTCTAATAAACAGATTTTTATTAATGACAATAACAAGTTCATAAAACTTCATATTTCTGTGTCACCCCTTCTTTGAGATATGTAGTTTTAAAAAGTTACAAAAATTGAAGTCTGGATATACTAACCGTATACAAGGCACAGTCTAATAAGTAGTTTCACAATTAAATTTTGGAAAGGAAGAAAACATAATGGGAAATTAAGGGAGGGAAGAGAACAATTTTATGTGAAGGAGTTGGTTACTCTCAGCAAGTGACCTAGTTTTTAAGTTTTAGTAGAAATCTATAACTTCTCTGAGTACAAATGTTTAAGTTTTCTTCGAAGTATATTTCTCACTTCTTTTTTGTGTGTAGGTAAACTGAAAAACAAAAACTGAAAAAGGAGAAAAAGATTAGGAAACTCTTTGTTTTTTCTTGGGAGGATTATATAAGTTTCATATCAAACTGTTACCTGCAGGTGGAGAATGCCTCTGGGTGACAACTACCTAGTTATACGGTTTATTAAAGCAGTTGCATACAGAAATATTGTACCTACATATTAATAATAATTTTTAACTATTTTTCGCTTCACATATTGTTAAAGGAAAAAGCTATTAGTGATATTCAATATTTAAATATGGTGATGTTTCTTATAAGTCAAGATTATACGATGAAACTGACAGCCTATGCCAACGTAATCTGGTGTATTAGAAAAGCACAAAAGCCCAAATATTTTCATGATTTTGATATGTAGGATAAGTGCACAATTTATTTCAACATGCATTAAATCATATGTCAGGAATGTGTACACATAAATGCAAGTAGAGACTTATTTAAAAATCAGGAAACCAACATTAAAAAAAAAGAAGTAAGGAACAATGGAAAGTTGGAATAATAGCTTGCCAATACCTTTTGAAATTTACTCTTAGGTCAAGCCTCTTTTATTTAAAAACTTTTTCACCATGACTTATAAGTAAGCTTACTATACATCCCAGTTTCCAGTTTTACACCAAATTTGTGCCCAAAAAAAATAAAAATTTTAATTAAATAGGTAGGTTATTCTAAACAATAAACTGGAAATCCAATTTGGAAATGATTTATCAGTAGAATTTTAAAATAGAATGTGGGGATGTTTCCTTCACCACCACTATACAGGGCTTGGCTCTGCTTCAACACACTGGGTGAGGACCAAAGTCTGCAACTCAAATTATTAGTGCGTTGCACTTTAAACAAAATAAGTCATCTGTATGAGTGCATACAGACAACGTGTCTTTACATTTGCCTGCAATTAGCAGATGGGGAAGCAAGCACATAATTAATACATACTTGTGCAGTTTGTATGAGGTACTGCAAGGCCTATGGATGATTGCTGTCAGCACTCAGTATGCTTTGGGTATGGTTAGGCATTAAATCAGCTGGCTACTGGTACCAAGATATGATTTGGTCACCCTACATGCAGACTTTAATTAGGTTCCATGAACTGGGTGTAGGTACAAGTACCTACACATAACAACCACATCAATTTTAATAAGTAGATTTTCATAGAAAACCCAGTTACATATATTTGAAAAATCTTTATCCAAAATTTTTGTTGTGAACAAATACCCATCCTGTACCTCAGTCCTACTTTATAATTTTGATAAGCCTACTTATGAGTAATTTTTTATTGATAGAAGTGGAAGTGTGAAGAATATGAACTCAGATGTATCAAAAAGACTGATACCAATTAATGAACGATGAACTAGAACATTCATTTTAAGTATTTCACTAAATCACGCCTCCTTAAATTTAGAACATGAATTAATTATGAGAATATAAGTACATAATAATTAAAAATGTGAGATTAAAAATTGAAAACAGTTTAAAAATAATTATATCACATTTAAAAGGGTAACAAAATTTTTGAAAGTAGGAACAGGTAAACCTTTAGTAAACATATCACTAAGTTGTTGAGGAGTGTCAAAATAATGAAATTTAAATACATTATTATCACATAAATCACAAATAAATCTATATTTAATGTCAACATGCTTGTTCCTCTTTGAATTCTAACATTCAGTAGTTATAAGAGATAAACAGCTTTTGATTATCTTCAAAGATCGTACAATTATCAGAATAACCAATATTAAAATCAGTCAAAATTAGCTGTAACCATAAACCTTTGGCAGTAGCATCACATAAAGGTACAAGTTTACTTTTTGAACCTGAAAGTGCTACTGTAGGTTGTTATGACTATACAAGGAAATTTCATTTCCAAAAATGAAAGTGCAACAACCTAAAATGGATTTATGAGTCACAGGACAATTTGCTCAGTCTACATCTGAATAAATATCAAGAATGTTATTATTTGAGCGAATGTATGTTAAATGAAAATCTTTAGTAGTGACAAGATACCTAAGAACTTTTCATAAATATTTATAATGTTCATCACAGGTGGGACTCTGTAATTGTATGAAATTGAAAAACAAATATCAGGATGAGAGCCAAGCATCAAATACATCAAAAAAGCAAGTAGTTGTTGATAATTACTATTAAGTTTCAGATTGTGACTATTTAAATTTCTTTTTAATTGTAATCTAGTTTCTATGGGTGAATAAGTCAGTTTGCAATTAATTACGTTAAACCTTCCTGTAGTCACTTCAGTTAAAGGCTTCTAATTTATTTAAACAATTCCATTTGCACAATCATACAAAATGTCCAAACCAAGATAATTATTAATTTCTCCCAGGTGCTTGCATTTAAATTTATTATAAATTAACTTTTTAAAGTGTTCTACAACTTTTACATTACTCGAAATAATCAGTATGTTATAAAATGGTAACTGGTGTCAAAGATTAAAATCAAGAAGCAACAGCAACAATAATAGACAGTCATGGTCCAAAGACCAAAAATCAAATAACCAAAAGAGGGGTCAGAGTTCCAATCCCCCTAGAACATCCTCTCTCAGCACCCAGTCTCAAAACTGAGAGGAAAAGAGTTGCTTCTTTCATAATTGGTTTTGTGTAGAAGCGTAAATCTAATTTGCCATATAAACATGTGGCAAAGAAGTTTTGCGTGATGCTAGCACTGGTTCAAACACCAGTTAAAGCCAGGAACAACAATACCGATAACATGGTTTCAACCCACTGGGGGTTGAGAAATATTGACCCAGGTTGATTCATCCCTGAGGATAAGAACCCTGAATATATCAGTAATGAAATCCTGACTACAATCCCCAACAAATGTAGACACAACTTTTTTGAGAAAAAAAATTATTTGTTGTTTTAAATTGGTGCACGGACAGACCAAACCCTTCCATATTTATCGAAACAAAACTAATAATACATCCCCTAATATACAAACCTAAACCAGGTCCATCAAAATAAATGGTCGATAAACCAAAACCTGGTTTATCAAAACTCACGACTGAAACCCTAAAACTTGGTCCTATAAAATGCGTCATCCACGACCAGATACCAAGCTCATCCATTCCGGATATGTCCATAAAAAAGAAAACTATCCAGGCGAAAGTTGACGATATCGCTGCAAAAAGAATCGAGGAGGAACAAAAAAAGAAAACAACACCACCAATGGGAGACATCTGAGTAAACAACCTGGATCTACTCAAGAAGATTGTACAACAAAAGCAGATGTCTCCCAATTGTTTCTGTGTTCTGGAATACAAAATTCCTTAAGTTAAACCTGTTTGGGGGAGTTCCAACCTTGCACCAGAAAACAAAATCTCAACAAACAGGGAACTGGTGCAGGAAATGGAATCAGCTCCTGGCTCCTCATCCAGCCAGATGCGACTGGGTGGAGATTGGTTTATCCAAGCCCTGCTGGAGCAATGGCTGGATAGGAACTGGCAATTACCCAAACTCACTGGGAGCAAGAACTGGGCCAACAAGGGGTCGATGCGCCAAAGGAGGCAGTTGAGAAGGTTAACAAGGAGAAACAGATTGAAGACTTTGAACTGGTTCTCTCCCCACTCTATCATCTACTTCAACGTGCTCCCCCAGAATGGGGTGTAACCTTTTTCACTGGCATTGGTGAAAAATACAGCTTCCGGGTCTTTCTAGATAGGCACTTAGTGATGTGTAGCATTGGCATAGTCTCAGACACAGTCGAATCAAAGAGGGCAGAATGCGCAATGTAAATATCCCATAGTGGGGCAGTGGTCGGTTGCCCTATTATTTTGACGAGATGGTTACACTCCCAGTTTGCACCTGGGAGCAAACTTTCAAAGTACAATTTGGGTTGGTGCACTGCCATGGCAACGGCATGATTTTGGGGCATGAATTCTGAGATGCTAACAAGGTTCAAATTTGTATGGACCCAGTCAACTGGTATATACCAGGATTGATCATCATTAATGGTGAGGCTGTAGAGTGTTTCAATGCTTATAGGGCCTACCAGGATAGAAAGGCCACGGGAATGATTTAAAGCCACCCCGATATGAAGAACTCTGCTAAGGAATTCCTTGGATCTGGCTGAGCAAATTTCACTAGGTACTGATCATAACACTTTTCCTGATTTTAACAACTCTCATAATCCATATCACTCATCCTACAGGCTGTGACCTTCTCCCCTGTATATAGGTACCATCCCACTCTAAAAACATTACTGTTACTCTAAAATTTTTTTTTTTTCGTTTTTTGTTAACTGTCTGTGAGATAGATCCAATCGTGAATGGTGAATTCTTAATTTTGTTTTTCATTTGTCATCCTTTTTTAGATGCTTTTTATTGAATTGGAATTGTGTCTTTCTTACTTTGTATTAAGCTTGATGTTCTTGTTTTGGGTTATTGAGAGATTAGGAGTAGTGTAGAGGTCTAATCTTTGTAAACCAAATATCCATATGCCTTCAATAGTTTCAAGTAGGAAACTTATCAAATACACAAGAATGTGTTTTGTATTGTAGGTATACCTTCAATAGTTTCAACTAGGGAAATTATAAAATAACCCAGTGTTGGTTATACCAATTCAAGAATACCCAACATTTACGATTTCACAGTCTGTGATAATTATATGATCTGTGACTTGATGATTTGTACTTGATCATTATTATATATTTTCTATATTACGTTTTTAGTGGACTTATGGTCTCTGATACCTGAACATCAATATATTCTAGTCACAATGTTTTTATGGGTTTTATTAATTATTTCAACTAATTATTGAGTGCCATTTTTAATGGTGTATTCTACCACTGTTCGAGATACGTGAGTTTATGTTGTACGATGACACTTTCACTGAAATTGTGATTTCCAAACCTCACAATGGTTATGGGCCCAGAAACGTGGTCTTTGTGCAACTTCTCACCATTCAAAGTTGTCTGCTGGTAGTGTCAGTTCCTTCTCGTTTTTCTTTGTTACGTTTATGTTACCTATCAATTTATTGGCCTATTGCCTGATTTCCCGCTATGTCGGATGTTAATAAGTGTGATATTGAAGCCTTTAATGGCAAAAATTTTCAAAGTTGGTGTTTTCAAATTGAGTTATTGTTAAAGAAGGAACAAGTTTACAAAGCAGTTACAAAACTTATTTTTGCCCGTTAACAAGATGCAGCCTGGGAAAAGGCTAATAACAACGCTATGTTTTTGATCGCCAATAATGTGCTGGATTTGTTTTTGGAGGTGCTACGAGGCCATAATACAGCCTACGATATGTTCAAAGCCATCACCTGTCTTCATGAAAGAGAATCCAATCACCATTTGATTGACCTCCGAGATGAATTATTTACGTTGCGCTTCAAGTTCGGTGATGATTTACAAAGTTATTTATTGAATTTTTGAAATAAATGTTGCAGATTGTCCGATCTTGGTGATGCTACATATACTAGAAAGTTCATTCTACAATTTCTGAAAGCCTGTTCGCTGAATTTCGGTCAGCGAAAACATCATTAGAGGACTTGGTTCAAACCTCCTGGGATCTGGTGAGCAAAAAAATTCTCGACTATTATCGCGATATTGAAAATGATCGAAGAGAAAATGGTATGTGGTTGTCATATAGTAGTGGATCTTAGAATTCTAAGTCGTTTTGCAAAGCAAAAGGCGATGAAAATGCGTTTTATGGTGGTACTGGTACCTCTAATACATCGAATTATCAATCAAATTCATATAATAATCGTAATTTTCATGAAAAAGATTGTAATTTTTGTGAAAAAGATCGTAATTTTTGTCAAAAAGATCGCAATTTTTATAATAATCGCAATTTTAGTGCAAATAATAATGATAATCGATCTTTTAATCATCCTCAATGTTCCATAGGTCAAGTTAATGGTTGCAATCATTCATCTTTTGCCTAACCTAATCAAAATTTCTCCGATAGCAACAAGAACTACCGCAATGTTTCTTGTTATTACTGTGGTAAGAGCGGACATATTTCGAGAAACTGTCGATCAAAACATCGCAGCTATCGATCAAATTATGTAACAAATAATAATTATAATGATAGTAATCAACCTAAAATTAAAGAAACATCAAATTTTGCCGGTCATAATTTGCAACCTGAGTCTGGTGCTTTTAATTTTTTAACACCTGAAAATTGTATGTCAAATGATAAAACCTCTAATCATGTTAAATTCGTTATAGATTTGGGCTGTACTGCCCATATTGTTAATGATAAATCTTTATTTTTCGAATACATACAGCTGGACAAACTGATGACGATCTTGATTGCTAAGAAGGGTATTTCCCTTATAATCAGTGCTGTTGGCAACATCAAATTAAAAACTGAAAGTGGTGCTGATGTGTTACTTAAAAATGTACGATATGCTCAGGAATTGCCTACAAACTTGTTATCTATTAAATGCCTAGCAAAGGCTGGTTTTTTGTCAATGTTCCATGATAAGGTAGTAAATGTAGTGGATAATCAATATGGTAAAAGTAATATAATATTTTATGGTAAATGTATGTTAACAGATCTTTATCAATTAAGCTTTTTTTGAGCCAATAACATAAATGATTTTTGTAATTTACCACCTAAAAATTCTAAAAACCCTCTTGAATTGTGGCATAAAAGGTTGGCTCATGTAAATTATAGTGATTTAAATTTATTATCTAAAAAAGGTCTTATACCTGCAAAAAGCAATGGAGAAAGAATGTTCTGTGAACCTTATATTATGGGTAAACAGCATAGGCACCCTTTCAAACAAAATTCTAATGAGACAAGGCATCCTCTAGAGCTTGTCCATACTGATGTTTGTGGGTTCATCAATCTGGTCAGTCATAGCAGTAAACGTTATTTTGTCACTTTTCTTGATGATTATACCAGATTTTGCCATGTTTATTTACTAGAGGCTAAGTCTGAGGTTTTGTCCAAGTTTAAGGAATATGTTCGTCTTGTTACTAATCATTTTAATTGTGGTATTTCTTGTTTACAATGTGACCGTGGTACTGAATACTTGAATACACCGTTTAAACAATTTTGTATTGCAAAAGGAATTCAGATTGAGCCAACTATTAAGAACTGCCCTCAGTAGAATGGAAAGGCCAAAAGGCTAAATCAAACTTTGGTAGAAAAGGGCTCAAACACTAATCTATGGGAGCAACCTCAAAAAAGTTTATTGGTCAGAGGCCTTGATGTGTGCCGCTTTTTTTATTAATCATTGTCCAACTTATAAAAGTTTTATTCCTTACGAACGATGACACAATCAAAAATTTAATTATTCAAAATTAAAGGTCTTCTGTTGCGATGCTTATATGCAAAATTATGTTCACGGTTCAGACAAATTTGGTAAAAAAAAGTGAGAAATTGAAGTTTGTTGGTTATGCTCCTGGTGGCTATAAACTATTAGATACTGTTAATGATAAAATACTTTTGTCTCGCGATGTTGAGTTTACCGAGGAAAGTAGCTCCGAAACTCAGTATAATGAATCTGACGTTATTCCACAAGAAGTAAACGATACTAATGTCAAAGATATCCAAGTTGATGGTGATCTCGGAAGTATTGATTTGTGTTATAATTTATCAAATGCATTGTTGCATCCGCAATCTTATTCAGACGCGATGAAGTCTCCTGAAGCTCCTAAATGGAAGGCTGCTGTGGATGTTGAAATTAATGTATTGCTGTCAAATTCCACATGGAAGCTAGTTAAACAACCTATAAATTGACCTACGATTACGTGTAGGTGGTTATTTACTAAAAAATTAGATCAGTTTGACAATGTTTTTTATCGTGCTCGCTTGGTAGCAAGGGGTTTCCAAAAGGACAGAGAGTTTAATTTTGAAGAACTTTACTCCCCTGTTGCGAAACTGTCGCCCATCCGAACCTTTTCAGAAATCTCTAACAAATTACACCTTAATGTTCATCAACTTGATATATGCGCAGCTTTCCTAAATGGTGTAGTACAGGAAAATATTAACGTTGAAATTCCTGACAGAATAAAAAATAATGTTGATCTTTCTAAAAATGTCTTACCTCTTAATCGAACAATTTATGGACTTAAACAGGCTTCTAAAGCATGGAATACTGCGTTTAATTCATTTATTACATCTCTTGGTTTTGTTCCCGGCACTGCCAATGATTGTCTTTACACATATAAAAAGAATAATGAGCTAATACATCTTTTAATTTGCGTAGACGACATCTTGATCAGCTCAAACAATTCAAAATTAATTGATAAATTTAAAGGATTATTGAGTAAAAAATTTAAGTGTAAAGACTTAGGAGCAGTCCATAATTTTCTTGTAATGATGATTTCTTATGATAAAAGTCTTGCTACCATAAAAATAAATCAGACACACCTAATTGAATCGGTTGCTAAATGTTTTGGGGTAGAGAAATGTAACCCAGTAAGTAATCCGATCGAGCCTCGTCTACAACCTGATTGAGATTTAAATGGAAATAACGTAATAAATAAACAGTATCAACAACTTATTGGATGTTTAATGTATATCTTGCTAGGTTCGAGACCTGACATATGTTACTCGATTAGTTATTTTAGCCAGTTTCAGGGAGCAGCCACCAAACAAACACTTCAAATACGCATTAAGAATTCTAAAATATCTATTTTCAACAAAGGACTATAATCTAACGTATTTTTGTAATAACAGTACTAATGTTTTAGAAATATATTCTGATGCCGACTGGGCTAATTGTACCATGTCTCGTAAATCAATGTTCGGATTTTGTACTCGAGTTTATGGTAATTTAATTTTGTGGTCTAGTAAAAAACAGCCAACCAGGGATCTTTTAAGTACCAAAAGTGAGTTAATCGCACTTTGCAAAGCAACCACCGAGGGAATTTGGCTATGGAAATTAATCAAAGTTGTCTAGCATTAGTTAAATCCGCCCATTGGAATTTGAAACAGAATAAACATATTGACACGAAATATCGATTTATTTGTCAAGTATATTGTAATAAAATTTTTAATTATATGTATGTGAATACTGTTGATCAGTTAGCCGACCTATTCACAAAAGGTGTGAACACTTCGATATTTACCAATTTTGTTAAAAGACTGAACATTCTGTAACCATTGTTTCTTTGTATGTTTATATGTTTTAAAAAATTTTAGTCTATTTGTTTTTATATGTATGTTGTGACATTTTAAAATTATTTTTATTTCTATTCGATTTTAATTTGACTATCCTTGAATTGAGGAGGGGTGTTAGTTATACCAATTCAAGAATACCCAACATTTACAATTTCACAGTCTGTGATAATTATATGATCTGTGACTTGATAATTTGTACTTGATCATTATTATATATTTTCTATATTACGTTTTTAGTCGACTTATGGTCTCTGATACCTGAACATCAATATATTCTAGTCACAACATTTTTATGTGTTTTATTAATTATTTCAACTAATTATTGAGTGCCGTTTTTAATGGTGTATTCTATCACTGTTCGAGATATGTGAGTTTATGTTGTACGATGACACTTTCACTGACATTGCAATTTCCAAACCTCACACCCAGAGTGTGTTTATTAATATGTACTTATGACTTAAATAGATGGAGGTAGGCAACTTTTTCAATAGGCAAGAAATAATTCAGTTCTACAACCTACTAGAAACTTCAGAGAACCTGCTGGAAACAGATAATAATGACAAATAAATAAATTTCATGACTAACTAAAAAGTAAAAAATAAAATTAACATTAAAAAATAATTTAAAACAAAAAAATGCTTTTTATTGAGGAGCTCTAAAAGCCACAGAATAAAACATTTATCTCCCAAGCAGATGATGTTAAAAATTATATTTTCAATACTCACAATATTTAATATTGTGAGAATAGTATCAATGTATGAGTATTACGAGAAGTAAATATGAAAGAACATAAACGTTAGGGTGAGAACTATAAGACATATAATACAGGTGTAGAACCTATTGATAGTTATCGATATAAAGATCAATATACTTTCATATACATATCAATACAAGACATTAAGAACTTCAAGAAACTACTACACCACGTTTTATATTTTGTTTGTTACAGTTTATCCGTTGTACTTACACAATAAACAACTTATAGTTCCTCGTGTCCATATTATTCCAATATAGTAACAGCAGCAGAGTTTAATAAGTATTTTTGTTAGTGACTTAATTTAAGAAGTTATATAAGTCATATACTCGTGAGTAAAATGTAATTAAAGCCAAATAAGTCATTTATTGTAGTTAGCTCAAAATTTTTGTTAAAATAGTGAATATATGTTCGTTAATTTTCTGTTTTGTTTTGTTCATGTGATTCGGATAAATATGGCGCCATTCTACCATAAGATAATCTCACCTTGTCAACTACTGAGAATACCTGTAAGTACAATTAACAGTTATTAATCACATATAAGAATAATTAAAGTAAAAGTTTATTTGTGAAATTACAAAAATTAGACAACTAAACAAAGAAGTACACCATTACCAATAACGTGATTGAAAGTTTTCATAGATTTATCGTATGAAAGATATTAAATGCAATTTTAATTAAAATGTCTAGTGATCCAAACTAATAATTCAGAAAATTTTAGTATTTTAACAGTAAGATGTAGATAGATGAAAATGTGGTGTGAATTTGTCTACAAAAATTCCCACAAAAAATGAAAAGTTAGTTACAAATTAAATTTAAATAACGATAAATGAATAAGATCTGGTTGCCATGACATGAACCTACTATAGTGTGGACATTAGTAGGTGATATAATGATGAAATTATTTAAGTATATAAGTGCACTTGGGTATAAGTTATCTAAACCACAATAATAGATGTAGATTGATCCCAAATAAGTACAGAAACAAGGAACTATTGAAGTTAGTAGTAGTAAACATGGTCAAGAGTTTACAAATTTGTAGCAGTCACTATATTTTGAAAATTATAATAATAGATGTTAGTAGTAAGTGGGCACCTTGAGGACAATTTCTTTACCATTGACTGGAGCCACCTGTCAATGGTAAAAGTCTGTCCATTTTCCCCTCTCTGCAAGTGTGTTATTCCGAAGAAATGTTATCCTTTTACCATTGATACGAAGGGCCGTAGCGGCGGTAAATTTCCCTCTGATCATCGGAGAATTTTCTCGTCATCTGGCGTTAGTTGGTTGAATTTTTTTCATGGGTGAAATTTTTTTTTTGGGAAAAATTTTTTTTTGGGAAAAATTTTTTTTTCGGGCGTGAAAATATTTTTGTGATGTACATTTGTAGTGAGCGAGAAAAAAATTTTTTTTCCGGAGTGAAAAAATATTTTTTAGACAGAAAATTTTTTGTGAAAAAAAGTTGACAAAAGTTATTTTAATTTTTTCGGACGTGTGATGTATTTGTGTAGTTTGGGCGATATTCTTTTTTGCTGTACACGATCAGGGTAATACGAATGCCGCAAAATAACAAACAAAAAAAAAACGAAAAACTTTTTTTATTTTTTTGCTACCTGCAACATCGCCTATCGTTGCCATTGTTGTTGTTGTTGTTGCAGTTGTCTCTTTGTTCATCTATAAAAGAATACGTTCGGGATTACGATAAGACGACGACGACGATGACGACAGCGACGGTGACTATCAGGATGTTCGGGTAATTCTCTGAGATAGGTTTTGGCATTTTATTCCCAAATTAAATCATTCGCTAACATAGTTCAGCTCTGTCAACGTGTTTTTCTTCCTTGCTTGTTCAATCATTTTTTCGTGTAATTTTTTCCAAATTTAATTTTTGTTTTAATTTTTGCGTGTGTGTGTGTGTGATGAATCCAACCAGACTGTGCGTGTGACGGGTGTGCTGACCTCCGTGCTAACGGCGGTTATGTTTGCAGCGCCCTTTGTTTTGGATGACCACGTCATAACTTTCTGGGGCACGGAGTTCACGCTGCTGCAGGTCCGCGTCGCCCCCGTGGACAACTGTAAACACACCCGTCATTGCCATCATCATCAGCGTCGTTGTCGTCGTCACTGATGACGTGGTCACCACAGCCACGGACGTCGTCATCATCAGCACCACCATCACCATCACCTTCATTGTCGTCGTTGTCCTTGTTGTCGTCTTTGTCATCGACAGTGGTAGGTGTGCGACACCAGTCACCGCAATTGTTGCGGTCGCTGTTGTCATCACCGCCGCTGTTGTCGCCACAGCCGCAACAACAACAGCCACAATAACAACAGTGGCAGCCACCGCTGTTGTTGCCACCGCAGTTGTCGCTGCAGCAGCAGCTGCAGCAACAGCAGCAGCCGCCATTGCCATTGCCATCGCCACTTGCCGGATGTTGTTCCCGCTGCCACCACAGCCCCCACCGTCGCTGCCACTGCCACCATCGTCGCTGCCACTGCCACCACCATCGCTCTTGTTTCCCCCGCTGCCATTTCCACTATTAGTGATGACGATGTTGTTGATGTTGATGATGTGTCAACCATTGTCGATTCCAGCGATGGTGAATGTAGCGGTTATCAAATTGTGGTGACAGCCGAAGTACACCAACTGCCGCCACATTCACCATCACCATCATCATCATCATCAGACTGTGTCGTGGTCCACGTTGGACCAGTTTCCATGGACAACAAGGAAACTGAAGTGGCCACGCAGACATCGTCATCATCGAGGTCGTTGTCGCCACAACAACAACAACGACGGGTGAGATGGCATCGGCTACTCACAAAGCGACGGCGTTTGCAGCAGCAACAGCAAAAACAGCAGCAACAACAACAACAACAGCAGCCAAAACCAACGGTTGTAGCAGCCTGCAACAATGTTATTGATGATGATGATGATGACATTGTCAATTTTTGTCAGCTGCTACACAACGAGCTGTTGGTTGAAGAGGTTGATGATGATGATGATGATGATGACGCCACAGACGACAACAACAACAACAACAACAACAACAACGACCATGACAATGTCATAAATTTGTGTACTAGTTCTTCGGGGGAGTAGGAAGGGTTTTTTTTATTTAGTGAGACTATTTTATTTATTTTGCACTTTTCCCCATGACTCTGAAGTGACTTTTTTATTTTCCCTGACTTGGAAGCGACTTTTTTATTTTTTACGTTTACCCCGACTTTGATTATTATTTTAACCCCACCCTAACTTTTATTAATTTGTTTTCTTTTCAGTTTTTTTTTATTTTTTTTTTTTTAAACCGTCCTTATAAAGACCACCCCTAATAAAGTCCCTTTGGGCACTCACTCACTTTTTATATCGTATTTGTGAATGATGCGTAACATCATTCACAAAAAGATAGTACGCGTCATTCACAAATGTTTAGTACGCGCTGCCTGTTGTGAACAGCGCTGCGCGTAATTTGTGAAAGGCAAATGAGTGCCATTTGTGAAAGGTGCTACGTGTCATTCACTGATATTTAGTACATGCTGCCGTTCACGAATGGCGCGGCGCATAATTTATGAATGACGAGTATTCACCATTCATAAAATACGTTACACACTGCTCGCTAACGTTAATTGTGCGCCATTTGTGAATGGTGCTACGTGTAATTTGTGAATGGATACGCGCCGTTCATGAATGGCGGTAGATGCAATTCGTGAATGGTAAGTGCGTGTAATTCTTGAATGAGTACTACTCACCATTCACGAAAGATGCTACAATATGGCTTTTTTGTTTGTCTGTAAAATATTTTCCTCTCTCTCTCTTTCACTCATACTGATATACAATTAATAAAAATAAAACGTGTGTTTTTTCACATTTTTCCTTACACATATTCACTCTCACTCTCTCTCTCTTTCACTTACACATATAAATTTTATAAATAAAATAAAATAAACGAGTATTTTCCGTGTGGACTAACCGAATAAGTTATATTAATAATAATAATAATAATAAAACCAAAAAACAAAAACAAAAAAACTTATTTATATTAATATTTACACACACATGGTTACAAGATTAAAATATTATTATCATTATTTACAATTATACCGATGATCGGACATCGTTAGCACACCCCGTCCTCCTCATCTTCCACCTCCGACAACGTGCTGTATCCTTCGTCATCTTCATCAAAATCAATAAATGCGTCGTTGTCTTCATCATCATTGGAAGAGTATAAAGAATACTCTTCTTCCGTAGAGACGTCATTCAGTTCATTTATTAAAGACGATGACGATGACGCAGATGATGACCAGTGCAGTTGGTTGAGGTATGGGGGTGTGATAACGATGTAGTCTTCCACCATTGTCCCATACCCTTTGTCATCACTATCCAAGGTGACATTGTGACCATCATCGTCATCATCATCATCAGAAGAGTCCGTGTTCTACCCTTCCTCAGTTGTCGCACTTGCCACCCCTGGTGATGACAATGGGTATCGGGGCTGACCTTGGAACGGCCGTGCGATTTTGTTGTCGTCATCGTTGTCACTACTCGCTTCAGCACCACCAGACACGTGTGATGGGTGCCAAATTTTGGTGCACCGACGACGACGAGTGCTCGAGCTGGAAGGTCCAGCGATGTCAGCTAGTGGAGACCTTCCAACTCATGATGACAGCCAACGTGGACGTGCCACGATGCTTTCTTTCTCTGAGTGGGAAAATTAAAAGAAAATTAGTTTTGCGTGTAAGTTAATGAATGAATGAATTAATGAATGAATGTGTATTTTTTAGCATCGTCGTCATCGTCGCCTCTATTGACGTTGTTGTTGATGTTGTTGTCAGTGGTGGTGGCGGCGGCCATCTCAGGTGCCCAATGGTGGTGGTGGTGGTGTTTGTCTTCACATGTGCGGGGGTGACTAAATGGCTGAACTGATGGGATAAAATAATATTAATAACACTTCACACGCACGTAATAGTAATAGTAGTAGTAGTAGTAGTAGTAGTAGTAGTAGTAGTAGTAGTAGTAGTAGTAGTAGTAGTAATAGTAGTAATAGTATTTGTAGTAATAGTAGTCGTAGTGAATGATTTTTTTTTACCTATTAACGACGAAGTCCTAACTTTGTTGCCCTCCTCCTCCTCCTCCTCATCAACGTCGCTCGCCTCCTCATACACAATTTCGGTAACTGAAAAATTGAGGTACTCCTGGTACGCCTGGTTGGCCACGTCCATCGGCATGTGCCCACACTCGACACATTGGACTGCAAAAAAAAAAGGAAAAAAAATGTACGCATATTTACCACATTCCGGGTGCGGATGTGGATGTTGATGATGTTGTTGCTATTGGTGTTGTTGCTGCTGATTTTCTTACTTTGCCGGAAAATGTGGCATTCCTCCGTGTACGGAGATGTAGGGGTTGGTGGTGGTGGTGGCAGTGTCCTTGTCTTTGTTGTTGTTGTTGTTGGCAACAAAGTACAATGAAACACCCCACTGCGAGTATCAACGACCATTGGGGATGACAAAACCGTCATCCTGGAGGGTGAAAACATAGCGCTAAAGTCGGCACTCCGCTGCGCACTGACCCACGGCAGGCTGACGTTTGTGGGAGGTCCTACTCCAAAAAAAGCACCAACGTAATAATAATAATAATAATAATTTTCACTTTGTTTGTCGTGTGTGCCCGTACGAGAGTGTGTGTGTGTAATTAGGCCTATTAAAAGAATGATTGAAAAAGATAAATGTTATCTTAATTTTCACCCGCCACGCGTTGCACAAAAAATGCATTCTTTAGTTATTATTATTTTTTTTTAATGACCGAATATAACCTATATTGCCACGGAAGCGGGTGTAACATGTGTAATTTAGCCGGTGACCCCCGCCTAAAAATAGGAAAAACTTATTTTCACTTCTGCTAGAGTGAAAAAAAAATTACAATTATATGTGGTCCTCCACATGGCACTTGTCACAATATTTTTTTCAGCCCCCTGGTCACATTTTGCTCCCGCACACATGATGAAAAGTTTATAAAAATTTATCAGGCATGCGTACACGTGTATTAGTGTTACTAAGTACTTACAATTTGCATTCGCATTTTCCATGATGGCCTCCGCCTCCTCAGCCAATGACTCATCCTTGCTGTTGCAATAGACGATGAAGGGCACGTTGTTGAAGGTTTGCTTCGGCATTTTCAATAATTAATGACAAAAAACACAAAAAACACGGAAAAAAACGGATAAAAACACGGAAAAAACGGGTAAAAATACACAAAAATTCAAAAAAACGGCAAAAATATAACAAGTGATTCGTGATTTTTTTTTTAAGGGTAGTCGCCTTAGGTTGTTGCGTAAGTGTTGGTGCTAGTGTCATTGCTAGTGATGGTATTGATGATGCTAGTGTGGGTGCATTTCAGGGTAACGTTGATGAGTCATTTGTGTAAGTGAAAAAAATATTGATGTATTGTAATGAAGAAAGGTGTGCAGGGTGAGATGACAATGATTACCTGTTCATCGACGACAACCGATTAAGAGGGAGATGAAAATCCTTTGTTTTGTTAATGTTTTGTTTGCAAATCCTTTTTTTACCTCTCACGTACACCTATTAATTTCTTACAAAATTTAGGGTTTTCTGTAATTACCGAGTATAAAAATCCGTAAATTATTTCGTCGTTACCGTCTTTTATTGAATATGTTATCGGGTCAGTGTATCATATTGTGGCGATATAAAAAATTTCTTTGGTCCAATTTTGGCGATACTTATTGCCAAATGTATTCTTCCAGCATGGAATACATACCGGCTGGCCTATTTTGAAAGTCGGCTTATCTAAAGTGAATTTGGCAATAGAGTATAATTTTTCTCAAATTTCGTCCTCATTCTCGGCATTTACCGACGCAAGCGTTGTACCTATTGATCGATGTATATTTTTTTCATTATATTCACGCACAATGAGCGGTAGTGCATCTATCCAACGGAAATTTTGGGCAATTTCGAAGCAGACTTTTAATTTTTCATTTAGCGTACAATTGGCACATTTGGCAATGGCACTTTTTTCATCGTTGAACATGTGGTACATGATGATGTTATATTTTGACAATACTTTTTTAAAATCTTTGTTCACAAACTCTTTACCCCTGTCCACGTGTAACTTGGAGGGGCATCGTTTATGTTTTTTAATAACACAGGCGAATGCGTTTGCAACCTCTTTGCCACTTTTCATTTTCAACGCTACCAAAAACATGTACTTGCTGAGTGTGTCGATAATGTTGAAAATATACTTGTAGCCGCCATTTTGTCTACCGTATTGCGTCATTATTAGTAAATCAGCAGCCCATATGTCATCTATACCTTTCGTTATTATTCTGCATTTTTTAAATTTTTTAATCACTCTGCTATGCAGTTCTTTTGCTTCTTGCTCATACATATCGTAGTGTAGTGTAGTGGGGGATGATTGAGATGTTGAAAAAGTCCTACAAACGGTCATTATTAATATATTTATCGCTCAAACAACAACAACACCGCATTAGTTTTTATGCACTTTTTTCGGCAATAAGTCGCACATAAAGACACCTCTAAATTGCGGAATATTTATACATTTCACTATTGTCTCGATATCGATGTTGGTTAGAGGAGCATTTTTTTTTTCAACAGCAACTCTTTGTACAACTCGTTACCCGTGACAGATGCCGCAGCAGTGGTGGTTGGGGTTGATTTTTTCTTCTTTTTGCCGATGCAAACGCCTTTATTGTTAGCCTCTATGGCTTTGTTGTGGCGGATACGTACTTCTACCAACTTATCGTTAGCTTTTTTGTTGTTCCAAGCGTTGACACCGCTGCTAACAACGGATGCAATGGCCGGAGCCACTGCTAAAAGAGCTGCTACTGCTGCCAGCAAGAACCCACCTTCCTTATCCGTTGTTATATGTTTTAACTGTGGGGTGACAAACGAACCACTGCATCTTTGTCTTTTGCGTGACTACAGCAGACAGCTTGCGCCTGTTGCGATGTCAACTGTATCTTCAAATCACTGGCGATCTATTCTTTCGTCCGTGCTACGCAAAACTTTACACAAATACCTTTCCCGTTAGGCTTTTGCAAAAAATTCACAAGTCGCTCGGTATCGTCGTGGTCCAAATTCGCCGGGTATTCCGTGTTTATTGATTTGTTTTTCACACCAACACCAGAACCAATAGCGCATTTTGCACACATCGCTGTTGCTACCAACCAAGCGTTGGCTTTTTCACCAACACTCAAGTCATCTGCCTTAAATTGGTTCCACGCTTCTTCCTGCAGTACATAGTCGGCCGAATGACAATCGTTCAAATCATTAGATTTTGAATAAGCGATATCGTGACACATAGCAGTCTCGTCTAACTTATTCGCCGGTTTTACACCTTTTTCCAGGTAAAGATCGAATGGAGTGCCGGGTCCAGCGTAATTGTACCCGGGTAAATGTAAGGGTATGGGTAAATTATCTATTAGATCATTCAACACACCTTTCTCCCTCCATGTGGTGGTGGTGGCCGCAGTGTGGCTGTTTGACGTTACTACTGCTGCAGTTGCCGCTATAGGCTGCGGTAAAAAATCTCTTAATATTTTCCTGCAATGTTTCTCACCATAACCCTCGGGATAATTAGTCATCATCATCGTTGTTGTTGTCATATTTCTTTGAATTCTTGTATAATGTTTGTAATCTCGTTACATACGGTAGGGTTAGTATTTCCAGCTTTTATTTCACTGTATAAAATGTACAATCTTTCTAATAATTTGTCAATATTATTCCAATATAGTATTCGACATGGTTGTTGTTGTTGTTGTTGCTGCTTGGCACAATTACTTTAGGTAATAAACCTTCACCGATTATGGCTTCATCAGCCTCATGTTTGGCACCTCTTAGATTATATTTATAGACCATAGGTCTGATTATTTCGGTGTATTTGGTATTTCTTCTAATTTTTAACTTTCTACGGAACGGATTGTTTTTATGTTTATAGAGGAAAGTATCCTTTACTATTTGGACATATTTTTCAAAATCTTTGACAGTGTAGTTGGTAGGATGTGTATTGGTTAATAACTCCCTCAAACCTGGTGTACCGATGTAAGTTTTACCACCACCACCGCCACCACCACCACCACCACCGCCACCACCGCCGATACTTTCAAAAACTAAATCATTACCTATACTGTCCACTTTAGAATTACCGATGTAGAAACCATCTTTTTCCACACGTATGCCGTAAGCGGTGTCTATGTGTCGTCATCCTTATTGTCCGCCAAGCATTATGTCTAACTTGCGTTTGTTAGCAACTAAATCATCCGGGTCAACAACAGAACTAGAAGAAGCAGCAGCAGCAAGTTGTGATGTTGATTTGTTGTTGTTGTTTTTAATTTTGGCATTTATCTCATGGATTGGGTTCAGAATTGGTGCTAAACCTTCATTCACCCATGTGTCGAGCACATAACGCCCATACATTAACTCTTCAAATTTTCTTTTCAGTTCTCTCTCTGCTTTGAGATACTGATTGACACTGTTGTTGTTGTTGTTGTTCATGTTAGTGGTTTGAATTCTAAAACAATATTAATTCTTTCGCCGCGGAAATCGATCAATGAGTTATCTTGGTCGACTATTTTCATCTGTAAATCGTGTAATGTGTCGGTATTCACATGGTAAAAAGCGATTGTATTCGGTCTTTCGATAATTTTTTCACCTGGCTCAACATTCAAAGGAAATTCGTAGATAGGGTCACTGTTGAGACGCGTATCTTCGACGTTACTTTTTACTAAATTGCACCTTATACGTATCATATTTATAGAAAATATGTCGGCCGGGTGCGGGGAACTGTGGTGACCACCTTTCTTGTACAAACGCCATTCAAATCCTAAAGTCGGGCCTATGGACTCCAAGGGAGTGAAATCAACGTGAACAGTGCCGCCCATTTCAACTTTTCTCGTATTCTTATTCATGTACATCCAGAATTTTTTGGTAGCTAGTATGTATGCACTCAAGTACGTGGCTATATCGTCGACCATGTGAATACCCAGCGGTATCTCAACAACACTCCTGATCACATTCCATCTGTTGTCATCAACGGTGACATTTTCACTCTCATCAGCCAAAATATCCAACCAAACATTGTTGACATTTCTCTTACCCCGTTTCAACGATGCTGATGGTGGTTGTGATGGTTGCGATGGTGATGGTGGTGGTGATGGTGGTGGTGCACCGCCTACAACAACATCGTACTCTTACATTTTTTTTAAAGATGATGACACTATTTCTTTAGCACCATCCTTGGCAACACCGACAACAACACCGACCGTAGGTGTTTTAATTTTTTCATGATGCACGAATGTCAACCTGTTATTACGTTCGGTAATGTTGAAAATGTTGTTATGCGTAACGAAACTGGACAAACCTACCTGGTACACTTTATCAAAGCGTATACCGTCGTGATACTCTCACCGTATTACAGACTGCACATCATTGACTGAAATATGAAATGCCATTTTCACACGCACACAAAATCTGAAAAAGTATTTGAAATTCTCCTTAATATACTTTTTACACCCTCGGGATGGGGTTAGTCTTGAAAAAGACTGTTTTCAGTAGTAGCAGCGGCAGCAGCAGCAGTAACATCGTCAACCCCAATAATCGTAGTCACTGGCACCCACTTTGTAGTAATAATTTTCCCTAAGATAATCCCGATACCTGATAGCCTGTTCTAAAGCGTATTTCATTTTGTTGTGACGTGGATGGCCGTATTCACAGCGGAAGAACGGTGTCTTCTGTGATGTCCTACTAATGCCCAGAAATTTGTCAAGATCTACAATTTTCTTGGTAGCACATCCAGACAAGTCTAAAAGAAATTTTACCAGGTCTAACCCTTTGATGTAGACGAGTGTGGCGTCATTGATCGCCTTGCACAGTGCAGACTCAACACCCGGTAGCAGGAAGTAGCCACTTGACCACGGAATGTTATGAACAAATCAAAAAGTGTACTCGACGGTACGATGTGCACTCGACAAATACGTGTTGAGTGGAGTGGGTGGTGAAGCCAGAAAATGTTGTTTGAGGTTCGACGTAATGTCGACAATTGCCACTTCTTTCACAATGCCTGGCAACAATGCCTGATAATCGATCACCAAAATAGCCATAATGCGAGAGCAAAATAGTAACAACAGCAACAACAATGAATACTGTCCTGCCATTTTGTCCCCACCCTACTTATATATATACTTTTTCTCATCGGCGAGTGTGAAACACAACCGTCAGTGGGCCGCCTAACAGTGAAAAATGTTGTTTGTCAGTGGACTGTAGATGGCTTTGTCGTTGACAATGGTGACACAGTGGATGATGGTGTTAGCGGGTAACGGTCGTCGCCACATGAAAAATATTTTCAAATTAATCAATCCTATTTCAGGATGTTGGGTTGGTGCGAACAATCAATGGCAATTATCGGGTTTCGGGTAATGAAATCCTCGTAGCTGAGTAAGGGCAGCGTGCGATTGTCGCAGCTGTAGTACGATGCTTTGAAGTGTTTGTACATGAAATACAGTGTGCTGCACTTGTACTTGGCGATGTTAAGATTCAAACGTTCGTGCGGATAGTAGCGATTATTGTTGAGCAGAACCTGACAATTTTCCAAATCGCAAAAATCAAATACCGACTGGCAGTGATATCTGGAAGACGATCAAAAGGTACTTTGTCTTCGAGTAACAGACAGGGATGTCCCAAGTGAAATCAGTGCCGGAAGAGGGTGAAATATGGTGTAAAACCACCGTCAGTACTTCAGTTTGTACTTGCAATTTTTAGCAATTTCATTGCGTATTTTGGTGGTGTGTTCCAGAGTGAATTTCACATGCGGCATTTTGAAGACAACGTAGCGAAGATCCACCCTAACGGTGTGCTTGTTGTAATCACCTAGCGTTCGGAATACGTTGCTAACACCATTGGCCGACTTGTACACCAATTTTTGGCTCATATTGTAGATGAAACAGCGGTGATTTTCGAAAAATCCTATCACAATAGACATCAACGTGGAAATGGCTGTCTCTGTTGAGAGTATTACGTTCGTCGATACCAACGTCGTAGTCCCAACCGGCATTGCAAAATTGTTTAATCGTTTCAAAGGAGACCAACCCTTTCATCAACCCCACAATTCCGGGTTTGCGCACAGTGTTAATTTTGTTGTCACCCATGTAAAAGTCGATCCATTCGAACATGTTCAGCCAACCACCACCGCTGCAGACAAACAATTTTTCTAAATCTATGTTAGCTAATGACGTGCCATCCTCTTTTGTAACGGTTACCTTGCCGTGCCACTCCAGCACACTCTTGTTGAGGTGGGTAATCAAATCTTCGTTGTCCACCTTGATGGAGAAATCAACGTTGTCGTCGTTCAAATTATCCAAATTTGGTGCTTGGTAATCAAAGTACTCGAAACTTTCGATAATGTTAGCCATTGCAAAAACAAAAAAGTGTTGAATTTTGTCCTATAATACTTTTATTTATAGATATACGTAACCATCCAACCACCCACCCAACCATCTAACCAACCAACCAACCCACCAACTGTCTATGGAACGTAACTATATGGCACTGTATCATAGTTATCAGCAATTAAACGTTTATCAAAGCCAAATGAAAACGTTTTAGACAGATTTTTGATGGTGAGTTGTTTGGTTATCGGTTCTCGGGTGATTTGGCGATTGGTGACGGTAATATTCTGAATAGCCCCCTCTATCAGACTCTGAATGGACTCGTTGTTGATACGGAGGGCGTTCTTTTGGTGAAGGGTGAAATCTTTAACTTGAGTGGTCACTTTGCCCAAATCAGTTTCGTAATATTACAATTTTGGCCCGGTGGCTAGCCATTTTTTGATGTACCCGTCTCCCAACTTGTCGGTCCACTGAGCCAACATGTCGCCATATTCGATATTATTGACACCGTTATCCAGGTAAACTATGCTGTCCGTATCACAGTACAACACATTTTTGTTAATAATAGCCAACTTCTCGTATAGCCGAAGTCGAGCGTTGGCGGTCGTGTAGATGGCAACAAAAATATTAGTGCTGTAGTTATTTTTCACGTACGCCTCCTTGTACTTGTAGTTGACCTGGACCATTTTGTCAGTGATGTAGATGACTAAGATGTCTTGCAACCGATCATCAAGTAAAATCTCGTAGAAACGGAACGCATTGGTGACAAACTCGGTGGTAGACATGTTTTGCCATTGACCAAACTTACCTCACAGCAAATTCAAACATAATTTCGAAACTGCACGTTTACCCGGATTATCTTCAATTTTGTCCAAGTCCAAAACAATACCCATTTTCTCCTTAATATCCTGGGCGTAGGCTTTGTTGGAGGGATAGGTGTGTGGGCTGGTTTCCAATTTAATTTTAGAAAAATCAGTGATGTACCCCTTCCATAATTTATTACTTTTCTCGAAATCCCACACTTTGTAAATTTCCGGGCTATGGCTTCATTCACCTCGATCGTACTCCATGTGCCAATAAACTGCCTTTTGGAGCTGTTGTGATCGCAAACACTTTGCTGTTTTTTGGCACACTTCAGACAGAGGGGAAATAATAGCTTATCTGCCTTGGCCATTTTCACTTTGACAGGCAGCAGGGGGATGTAGAGATTGCAAGGTGCTTCGACTTTGCACTTGATCAAATTGTACCAGGTGGGGTCGTGTTTGGATGGTCTGAATGTTTTGAAAGGGTGGCCTACCGGGTAATTATCGTAGAACATAACGCTAGGGTACAGGCTGACAATGTCAGCGTACTTGATTTTCACACTATCCTCGGGCTCGACTTCTTTTTTCAACTTGAACACTTCCACCCAGCCACCGAAACGAGCATCACGAGGATTCAACAGTTTGACTATCTCCCCCTCCTTGACAAACTTCCTATACTCCTTGGTCTTAACCCACTGACATTCCCACTTTTCAACCACCGTATACCCACCCCACTCCAACTGACTTATCCGGTCGACCATCTTTTGCAATAAATTTTCCATCGTTTCTTTTTTCATGTTATTGATGAAATAGGGGCAAAAGCAGCGAGAGCATCCATGCCAGAAGCAACTGTGATACTGGTTCATGGTTTTCCTACTCTCGTCGTAGCCGTCCACCTGAGCACCGCAAATTTTCACTTCCCCGCTGTTGAGAGCATGTCGAATGAGGGGATTTTGGAAGGAACACAACCACGAAATAGATAGTTTCAAATAATGGTCCTCGAACCTTTCTTCTACAACTCCGATGGTGTGTGGCTGCAGGTACTTCGAAGACGCTGGCAATAGTGACATACTGAAACGGGTCAATTTTTCCGATCTCCAGAAACTTCTCGCGCAAATTGAGGCATCCCCTCTGTAGAATATCTACGCCCGAGTCGCAGTACTCGGCAATTTCACAAGCCATGTCAAACACATAACCCTCCTGCACTTTCTTGTTGTGCCACTCGATAAATTTAAACTGCTCGCCATCCTTCATCGTGTCGTAGCAGTAGTGTTATTTCTCCGGAATCGGGCCAACGTAATTTTCATTTTCTTTGGTGTTGAACAGGTGGGGGAAATAACCTTTTTTCAACTTGGTCAGACCAAAAGTTTTGGGGAAGGCACTAAGAGAACTGGCCACGAAATTATGACTGTCGATGATTTTCAAACCGATGTGCGGGATTTCTAACATCATTAATTTCGAACCATTGCAAATGACATTCAGTTTAATGGTGTTGGCAACCAGGTACTGCATGATGAACTGCGAATCGTACCCTTTGGCGTAGTGGGCGATGGCTGTATAGCCGTTATGCTCGGGACTGATTAACCACCGGCCAAAGGCGTCGTTACTGTTAAACGTAAATTTCTCACCTGAAAAGTCGTGTGCGATGATCAAATTTGGTGTATGGATCCTGGTTTCCTGCTGTGCTTCGTAGTCGAAGAAGATGTACTGCTCTGTGTAACTGCACTTCTGGTTGACGACTGTGCTGCCCGGCAAACACTTTTACACCCCACACTGCACCGGCCACCTTTTGGTGGTTTCGACACCATGTAACACTGATGATTTTTTTTCAACACCACTTCCTTACAATTAAGACACTTCACGTGACCACACTTATGTGACAAAAACAAACTACGACAAATTATAAGACAACACGTGGGACACTTGAACACTGTGGCACAAACACTATTACTATGTTTGTTTAAACACTTGCGATTAAAACAATAACGATTACAATTAGTACAAAAAATCTTATCTTTAGTGTAGGAAGGATGCTCAGCCTTCATACATAGGTTACACAATGCACCGGGTTTCGGTCGGCAGTGGTGAGCGTTTTTGTTTTCCGGATATCCTCCAAAGTGAATCCTTTGGCAAATTCGTCGTAAGTGTCGATCTGCAGGCACAACTCCATAGCCATGTCAGTCTGTATGTTACATCCTTTGTTAAAGTTGACTATGTTGGCTGCACTCAGTATTCATCCGCCGATCTCGTTAGTGTGATAGGACATGGCAATAACAATGGCCCGTGGGGCACACAACGTATCGTTATTTTGAATGTGCAGTATGTAGCGTTTCAAATGTTTGTCGGTGGCCAAGTTCAGTATTTTTTTGGGTTTTGAACCACACGGCATGTTGATTACGTGTAAGGTGAAAATGCATTCAGTCAGAACAACACTTTTGTCAGAAGTTAGAATTTGAGTTACTTTTTCTTTAAGTTTCTTCGTCATATCGTTACAAGCGTACCCCGTAGAGATGGGGTTGTTAAATTTTGCATTACTCACTACGATAACACTGGCATTTGGGAAGGTGGATCCGCAGGAACATTCATATTTACAGGACTTAGAATAGGCATGCATCTAAAATTAAACACAGGCGACGTAGCCTCTGCACAGAATACACTTAAAGCTAAATTTTTTTGGTCCTTAGTATTATCATTAAAACTAGGTGAAAGTCCATTTACGCTTTCATCGGAACTGTCATCAGACAGCTCCATTTCAGCCAACAGTTCCTCCACTAAATTATTATTAAAAATAGGTAAAGGTTTATCAACGCATTAGTAGTATAAAAATGTTTTTTATCGTATGTCAGGTGTCAGGGTCACACACTGGACCTGACATACGATAAAGAGACATTTTTCTACTACAACACAACAACAACAATACACGTGTGCTTCGCTATTTTGAAGAATTATATATCCCCTCTCCCCTTTCCATTGGATGTTGGTTACCTATATAGTAGCGCCATCTTTATTCGGTATCGATAATTTCTATTTAATAAATTTTTTACCTTTGCTGGGATTCGAACCGGTGACATCCAAGTGATGAAAACTGCGACGTAGACGACTGAGCTATGAGAGAGATTATAATGGAAGTGAAAGGAGATGAGCTTATAACTCGAACGTTTTTTTAATTTATTCTATTTTACATTTTGCTTTTGATGCATTTCAAGAAATATAGTATGCTGTTTGAGGAAAACAACTTTTTTGTGACGATATGATAGCTACCTAGTCGACCTCATAAATTATTTATATATTGGTTTTATTAGATGTTCATTTCTTCTAAATTGAATGTAAAATAGTGTGAAATTGCTTGTTCTTTTTTATATTACTAATTTGTATACAACTTTTTTATAGTTGTGCATTGCATACTACTTTCAAGTTGTTTCACATTTTGAAGTGGTTACTTAACAAGTTTTTTCTATCGCGTTACTTTTTTTAGTTTTATAAAAATTTATATTTATCATTGCTGTTTCCAAGGTTGAATAAAGTTTTTACGCCAACTGAAAAAACGACTGGCACACAATAAAATATATAAATCATATGAGATTTTATTAAAAATATTACACAATTTTTAATAATGAATAATACGTAAAATATTAATCAATGACACAAATTAACAATTTAAACGTAACTGTTTAACATTACGAGCTTCGAAATCTTTCTCATCTACTCGATGTTTAGCTGAGAATAACTCTGACAATTTTTTGACGGACATACAAGCAATAGGTTCACCGCGTTTAATATTATATGTTTCTGAAGAATTATTATGTACAATCAGTTTTAGTGGGAAAGTGATCGCATTTAAAATAAAAAAATCGTTTATAAATATTTTGTGGTTATCAACGGAAAAAAAAAATAATGTGTACCCCGGATTTGCGTAAATTTTATACGATTGTGCAAATATAGCGCAAACCCCGGGTAATAAACAACAATTTTTTTCACTTACTAATATAAACTCATTTTCATTATTACTTGTTTGTGGTAAGAATGCAATTTCCGCATACTGCTCAATCATAAAACGAGGATCGGAAGTTATTATATATTTTTGCACTGGATAATTCGATGATGTTTGCGGAGATTTGAAACTAGGATCTATTTCTTCTGCAATTGACAGTAATGTTTCTGTATGTTGATCATCATCGCTCCACATTTGCGCGTCTTGTTCATATAATGGAGCAGGAGGAGATACAGCATGTTTTTGCGGAGTATTCAACTTCTCCATATATACCCCTTTAACAATGAGATAGTTCCCATATTGTGTGGTAGCCAGCAATGCAGCTACACAATCTCGGAAATCAAAACTATTAAACTCTAATTTAATTTCTTTATAATCTTTCGTGATATATTTTACTTTCGATGAATACTTTTGATACGTTTCTAATAACTCATTAACACTTTGAGCCGAAATAGAAAAATCAACATCCCACTTAACAATAAAACGCCAATGACTGACAACCATTGTAATAATAAAAATAACGTTTTCGATAATACGTTTTAACTTTAATTTTACTCTCAACGTCTACTGCAAATATAACAATTGATACAATAGTGTTAATTACAGCTCTTTTTAAATGAAATTTTAATAAGAAATTTTAGTAATATTTCAATTTGAAGGACGAGTAATTGTATTTGAGAAGTATATACTGGATATATAATCGTTATGTTAATTACCCTATTTTTTATTAATATAAAATAAAAATTTCCATTTCATAAACAACATTCACGTTGTAGCGGCATGTTTTTTTTTCGTTGATTTCTACTTAAAACTATGAATCTTTTTTATAAAGATTGCAATCGAATGCACTTTCTTCTTTGATTTAACCAGATATTAGAGGTTATTATTGAGTATAATTATGCGTATAAACGGATACACCCCGTTATATAACAGCAATTTCCAAAGTACTTGCCTGGTTGACCATTTTTTGCTTTTGCTTTTTCTTTTTCTTTTTTCTTATTTTTTACAGTACCAGGAAATATAGTGGTAACATAGTAAAACTATATGTTGAATACACAATTGATGAGTATAAAAGGAGGAGTTTACTGAAAAATGAAATTACTTTATATAATACAATAGAGGCTGTATTTGTGTTCCTATCGTAGAGACGTCGTTTAATTAAGTCATTAAAATGGAAACAGTTTTTTTGTAAAATTTGTCAAAAATCGTTTACTCGTTCCAGTGGTTTATCCAACCATTTACGAAGTTATGTGCATAAATGTAATTTAGTTCATAATATGACATTGGAGATGATGCATGATGATGCTGTGGATATCCCTCTTGCTAGTGGTTCTATCATATCTCCAGAAAAAGAAGAAGAATGTATTATACCGAGTGTAACTGGACATGGTGCGGACACTAATTCAACCGTAGCAACGACCATTGATGATGCTAACAAGGATGAGGTGGATATGTCGGCCACAAGTTCCAGTAATTTAGTTGGTACGTCGCAATAACGACATAGTTATAATTGTGATATTTGTTCGTTAAAATTTTTTACTCTCTCTCAATTACGAGTACATGAAAACACATTAATGCATTCACGTGCAATGATGAATGATAAATGGTTTATACGTCATGAAAATAATTATGATATTTTCAGGGGGAGAAGCGCAATGAAACAAAAATTTTCAACGTACATTGTTGTAGAGAAAAAACAAGATGGGGCTCCACAAATTAATACGCAATCTCTAATTTCTAATTTAGAATCATTTTTACCCGTTGTTACCGATATTATAAAAAAAGAAGTTTTAGATAAAAAAGCCGTAAAAGTTCAAATTAAATGTATTATTCAAACGCGAAGATGGGTTCATAAGGTTGATACTTATGGGAATAAATTTATTGTAAAGAAGATACAGGTGCATTGGCTGATGTATTCACAAAATTTCGTGAGAAATGTTTACGACTATATAAATTAGATCCCGCCCGTTATTTTACATTACCTGGATTTGCATACGATGTTATGAAAAAAATGACGAAAATTAAATTGCATTTATTCACACAGGAAGAAACAAATTTTTATTGTTTTTTTGAAAATGCTGTACGTGGTGGAATTACAAACACCATAACACGTTACGTGCAAGCTAATACATCTGAATGTCCAGAAATGTATAATCCCTCTCTACCTCCTTGTTCATTAGCTTATATTGATGCGAATGCATTATATTCATGGGCAATGTCGCAATACTTACCCATTGATAATTTTTAAAAAATTGAAAATTTTTCCATGTTTACCAACAAATTTATTATGAATTTATCAGATACGGGGGAAATAGGTTATTATTTCAATGTTGATATTGATTATCCTATCGAATTACACGATGTGCACAATGATTTTCCATTTTTCTCTGAACGTAGGCATACTGGTAGTGTTACACGTTTATTGTGTACTCTCTAAAATAAGAAAAACTATCATACACATTACCGTATGCTAAAGTTAGGTTTAAAACACGGATTAAAAATTAACAAAATTAATAAAATTATCAACTTCGAACAAGGTCCAGTTTTAGCATCATATATAGACTGTAATACAAAATTACGAATTGAAAGCAATTCAGCATTTGAAAAGAATTTATATAAATTAATGAATAATTCAATTTTTGGAAAAACTATAGAAAAGGCGAGAAAACGTATCATTTTCAATTTATGTACATAAGTACAACAATATGAAAAATTAGTCTCAGCTGCAAATTTTAAAGAAGCAGTCTATTTTAGCGAAAACCTCATTGGAATACACCGATATAAAACCAAAATTCGATTAAATTCTCCTATTTATTTAGGAACAACAATTCTTGAGGTTAATAAAGTTCTTATGTATGAATTTTATTATGAAAAAATGAAAATAATGTTTGAAAATATTCCATATAATTTATGTTATATGGATACGGATTCATTTATTTTTTTGTTTCAAGATCACACTATTACTCCATACCTTCAACAATATTCACATTATTTTGATTTATCTGATTATCCCGATGAACATATGTTAAAAAATAACCTAAATAAAAAAATACCTGGTGTATTTAAAGATAAATTATTAGGTAAAACAATGTTAAAATATATCTCATTAGCTCCAAAAGTTTATTCATTCCTCATAGCTGGTGAAACTAAAGAAGTAAAAAAAGCAAAAGGTGTGATGAAAAACATTGTTTCACATGATTTGACATTCGCTTTATATTGTGACACATTATTTAATAATACAAATGTTATAAAACAGCAAACTTTATTTCATGTTATTGCTCATAAAATTAGAACAATAAAACAAAATAAGATAGCACTCAATATAAATGATCAATGCGTTAAACGATATTTTACGGATAAAATAAAAAGTTTAGCATTTGGTCATAAAAATATAATTTTATAAACTTTGTATACATCTTATTATTACTGTTATGTTTTTATACACTTTTTACCCATGTTAATATTGTTATTGTTTTTTATATCATATTTACACCAAATAAAAATATTACAAATGAACGTAAACCTTTTTTTTATTCGCAATCGCATACCTCATCAATTGGACAGTTACATAACATCCCGTAATCAGAATCCTCCGGATTGTAAAATAATAAGCGAAATGAATCGGCGTAATAATCTTCCTCCTCCAACCAATCCAGACTACTTAGACTACTGTAGACATCATAAACATCATAATCTTCGTAGCTGATACCACCGCTATTGTCGCTTATATCTCCGCAATTATTTCATTAGCAAATAATTGCGGATCTAAGTCCAATATATCCACCAAAAGATTACCTACTGCCTCCTCCTTAATTATTGGATGTTCCAATTCTGGGATTTCAACGTTCTCCACTCCAGATCGTCGAGGTATACACATTTTTGATTTAAATAGGGTAAATAAATACTAAAAAATGAAATATGAAAACTTAAAAACAAAGCAAAAACAACCAAATACACGAACACAATCTAAATACTTTGTAAAATATGTTTTCCAGATACGATGTTGACTACTCATTCAAACTATCCGACCATAATATATATATATTTCTTGATATTCATTGCTTACGTCTTAAACATTCAAACCAGTGCTTCATTAGTATTTAAATCAGGTTTCTTATTAGAAAATGATGAGTGCCCCACTTAAGATTCTTCGTCTAAAATTTGCATTGATTACATTTCTTTTCAACTTTGTATAAATAGATACTTTGAAACGTAAATGTATTAATAAGATATTCGCAAACTAATTATGAAAAAAATACAACTTCTCCCGCAAAAACTAAAACTTCCCATTGCAAATGTGAGTAGTAAAAAATCCATTTTGTCTTTGACATAGTATTTTATTACCAAAAAATATTTGAACTATAATATGGGGATCCAGTGGTTGCGGAGAAACAAATTTGATATTTTCTCTATTAACACATACAAATGGTTTAAAATATCAGCATGTTTTTATATTATCGAAATCTTTGGAACAAGAAAAGTATTTATTACTACAAAAAATTTTCGATAATATTACCGGCTTAGAAGCAAAATTTATACACGACGAATCTGCATTACCATCTCCCGAACAATGTCCTTCCGACTCTATAGTAATTATCGACGATGTATTATGTCTCAAAGCTGACAAAAATAAAATTTGATCTTTTTTTTTGTTTTGGAAGACATAGAAATATTGATGCATTTTATCCGTATCAAACTTATACTCACATTGAAAAACATTTATTACGAGACAATGCTAATTTCATTATTATTTTTGCGCAAGACAAAATTAATTTACGACACATTTACTATGAACATATTGCGCCAACTTGCACATTTGATAATTTTTGTCGTATGTGCGATTTATGTTGGAAAGAGAAACATGGCTTTTTAACTATTGATAAAGAAAATAATATAAATAATGGAAAATTTTGGAAACAACTAGACATTTTTCTCATTCCATCTTCATCCCCGATATAATAATGTTGTTGAACATGAAAAATGAAAGTAAGACTCCGCAGGATACAATACGAGACATTTCTTCCGAAATAAGCGTTAAGAAAAATTTAACAAGTTTAATCAATAACGTGCAACAAAAAGTTAACACAGCAAAATTTAAAGAAATACAGCTATCCAAATTACGAAGAAAAACCCTAGAACCTGTAACTGAACTATTGAAAAAAATTGTGACATCGTTATCTGGTATTGAACAATCATCTCATCCAATTTCTCACTTTCGTAATACGTTGCATCCCATACAAGCTGTACGTAAACGAGTAACCCCGTCTTCTCCATTACATGAACTTTCAACAATTTCTTCTCCAATTAATGCGAGTGACCAGTTGTCAACTGATGAAATAACAATAACAGAAGGAAAACGACATATTAAAAAGCAATTTAAAACTTCCCCACGAACAAATGATGAAATAGATCCGGAAAATTTAACTATTGATAATGTGGGAAATGTTGTAGCTAAGTTTAATCCAAAAACGAAAAATATCTCTCCACCATCTACGACACTTTATAGAGGCGCATTGTTTCCCAATACTTCGGAAGAAGCAAGTACTAATACTATTAGACGTAATGTACAAGAAAATATTAGTGATGCTGACGATGAAAATGCGGATACAACTGATAATGATGAAAAGTATAATACCGATTACGAAGACGCTGATAGCGGTAACAATGAAAAAAACTTGTACTCTTTCTCGCAAAATAGTACATAACTATTCATAAACAAAACAAGATTAGGCTTGAACATGTATAGGCTTACTGGACAAAAACATATACATTATGAATTATCCAAATCAAAACTTCCTGTCACTAAAGATGATATATCGCAAACTATAACTGTATTATATCGCACTTATCCTTTAACAAAGAATGTGTGGAATTTATTAACACACAATACAACTGATAAAAAAAATATCCTCGCAATGTTGGAAAATGATAAAAAAAACGTATTTTAAAATTTTGTATGAAAATGGAGAATTAGAAAACCTAAACTGAAAAACCAAAACTTGGTGAAGCCTTTAAATTTAAAAATAACTATTTAAATAGACTGGTCTTGAAAAAATTTGTTACTAGTAAACCTAATTATGTATATTGGAATAACGTTTCCGATTTAATTTTACGATTACGAAAACTCATAGCCTCTAAAAATGTTGGAAATACAAGTGCAGAAGAAGAAAACAAAATTATTTCAATTTTAGAAGAACTCAGAGAAGCAAAAATAATAGCTTAAATGGAACAACTTGCATACGAATTACACTGACCAGTTCGTAAATTTTTTCCACGTCGTCATGTCAAATTAGAAGGTATCGGCGACACGTGGCAAATAGATTTAATTGATTTTACAAAATTGTCTAAAGAAAATAAAGGTTATTTGTACGTATTAGTCGTAATTGATAGTTTTACAAAATATTTATGGACTCGTCCGTTAAAACAAAAAACTGGAGTACTCGTTTGCGCCGCTTTAACAGACATCATTAAAACATCACCCTATGGATCACCACGCAATATACATGCCGACGAAGGAAAGGAATTTGTAAATGACTCTTACAAGTCATTATATCGAAAATATAAAATCAATTTTTTTCATACTTTCTCTTCTCTAAAAGCAAGTATTGTGGAACGTGTTATCCGTACCATCAAAGAAAAACTATTTCAACACTTTACGCAACAACATTCAAAAAATTGGTTATCACTTTTGCAACCTGTGACGTCTGCTTACAATAATACAGTGCACCGAACAACTAATATGAAACCAATGGATGTTAAAAATAAAAATGATGAAAAAGCAATTTTCCAATATCTATTAACTCATAGAAACTTTAATAAAAACTTAAAACCATGTTTTGAGATAGGAGATGATGTTCGAATATCGAAGTATAAAAGTATATTTGCAAAATGATATAGGGCTAATTGGACAACGGAAATTTTTCAAATTAAACACGTGATACCCGGTAATCCACACACGTACATATTAGAAGATCAAGATGGTGTAGAAATAGCTGGAATGTTTTATGCAAATGAACTATTGAAAACTCGTTTTCCAGATACATATTTACTTGAAAAAATACAGCGAAAAAATACTCGTAAAGGAACAGCAATTGTTAAATTTTTCGGTATAGATAAAGAAGAAGAAATACCTTTAAAAATTTAATCCAAAATTTTAGTATAAATACATTAAAATTGCGAATATTACTTGATACTTTCGTTTTCTCCTATATCAATAAAACGTTAATAATGAGCGGTCTCAATCGATTTAATTGTGATTTGGTATCAGCAATTACCACTTTGCTGAATACCTTGAATTCTAGTTTAGTAGCTTTTGATCATACTAAATTGAAAGAAATATGTATGGAAATGGAAAACCTCGTTAATAAAACAAACAAAAGTAAATTTTCATTTGATCTGGAACGTATCATGCTAATGTTATTTGAGAAAGCTGCAGGAAAAGAAGACTATTTAAATGGATTTGTAGATATTCTATTAGCTACTATAGAAAAACATGGCACAGAGATTTCAAGTTATCTTGGGAATGATTTCCTTTTACAATTCGTTAAACTTCCAACGTCTTTAGAAACATACTGTAATGCTATAGATGATGTAAAACACATCCAAACTGACATCAGAAACCTACGTGATTATTCTTTTGCCAAATATGAATCATTGAAAACCTTATTAGTGCAACTAAAAAGAGAATCAGTGAATGTGCGATAAGAAATGCAATTAATCGTTTCTTCTTTTATCGAATTACGAACACTCATTACTAAGACAAACAAATTACTCGCTGAAACTTCAACAATCTCAAAAACTATGTTAAATGCGCTGAAACCTCCTACTCCATCAAGCAAGGATGGTGCATTGTAAATACCTATTTATTAATAATGCAAATATTGTTGAATATGCAAATATTATTAAATATTCTGAATATTCCATTCCCTATTGAAGGTTATTAAAATATACTTCACTTCACTTCACTTCACACTGCAACTAACATTATTTTAGTATATATTCACTATGCCTTTCCTACTGTCGTCAGCGTATAAGTTTCCTCTATCGTGCGATGTCATTGTTGAACTCGGTTTGTCTACTGTACAAAATTTTGAACCGAGTGTGGCATTCAGTTGTTGCGCAAATAACTGTATACTATTAAATTTTAAGTATTTTACATCTGTTTTAAAAGTTTCACTATTGCATAATTCATTTTTTATCTCCAATTGTGCTTTTTTACAAGCGTCAGACTATCCGCAACAAACTATTGATAGTCTTACGTTTTCATTTGATACTACTAAACAAGAAATACTCATAACAGACTTATATGATTCTTCGCAACATTTTATTTTTGATCGACTTATATTTACAGATTTGTGCGCGTTAAAAGATGTTTTTTCTTTAAAATTTAATGTATTAGAAAAATATAGTATATATTTGCGCGTGCTTTATTCCCGTATTGTTAATTTTTATGCGAGTCAAAATACTTCTCCTGGGATAACAGTTGCCGACTTGCTGCTCTACACAGCCACCAATCTTATACCAGATCATAAATACGTGCGTATAGATGTAACACATTTCAATCCGGTTGTGTGCCAACTAGTACACGCTGAAATTAGACGTTTTTGTAGTACGGATATTTTTTACGATGCAAAAAATTATGCGACGATGAAGCCGTTACTCTATCGACAGAGTTCACCAGATTGTAATTATCATACTCCTGTTTTTTTTTATGTTCAAAATTTTTTCACAAAAGAGGGGAAAATGTTTGTAAAAGAATTATGTTTAACCACTATTGGTGATCAATTTTTTCATCATTCGCTATATGAAACACCAAAAGATATCTTATTGGGGCAAAACTAAAATTGTAATGCAAATTCCTGGTTAACATGACATTTTCATAACTTCGCTGTCAATGATGGTACTTGAAATTACAATTTAATTGCGTCGGATGTACAACGCGTTTTAAACATATCTCCTTCCATTTTTTTGTTGCCGGGCGTGATAAAATTGATTTTTTTCAAACCTTTTTATGTGGAAGCCTAACACCATGGTCTGATGTAGAAATACTTTATAATCTAAATATTGGTATTCCTATTGTAGATGTTATTTCGTTAGAAAGTTCGGATGGATGTAAAAATGATTACAAACAATTTCAAATTTCCTCTCTTAAAGAATTACGAAATAAGAAATTTATTACTTCATTTTCCCCTCTTGAAACAAATTGTCCTTTTCATTCTTTCATACATTGTGCTTTATTAAATACTTTACTATTACGTGATAATTTTTGTAGCTAAATAAATATATTTTCACTATATAAAGACCTTCATTATTTCATTTATTTCATTACAATTACGTAATTACGTAAGTCAATGTATGCAACTTTGTCAAATAACCACTTCGGAACAGGTTTACATAATTCGTTAATTAATAATCTACCGATCGAAGTGCATGTACCAGGTTACCGTATTTTAGGACCAGGAACAAATTTGAAAAAACGACTGCATCAACTTCCAATAAATAAACTAGACACTGCAGCTAAAGAACACGATATTACTTATTCAAACTATTTCGACCTTCAAACTCGACATAAAGCAGATCAAATTTTAGAAAATAAAGCGTGGAATATAGTTTTAAATCTGAAAGCATCTTATTTTGAACAAATACCTGCCTGGGCTACAACAAATATAATGAAAACTAAACGGAAATTAGGCTTTGGAAAAGTGCATCAAAAGACAAAATGTTCAACAATCAAACGTAACCCTTCGGTACACTTTTCTACGTTAATTTCAAAAGTTTGTTAAGCTATTAATCGATCATTACCTTTGACAACAAATATCGTTCACACCATAAATACTTTACAAAATTATAGAAAAGACAACCCTGGTCCAATCGTAGGTCTAAAAAGAGTAATTCCTTTACCTAAACAAGGTGGCTTCTTACCACTATTACCAATAATGGTTGCACTAGGTACACTCGGTACTATAGGGGCCACTGTAAAAACTGTAGCAGAAGCCGTTTCAGCGGTTAATAATGAGCAAAAAAATTTTTCTGGAAACTAGAAAAGTGGTTCTGGTTTATACCTCAATCCATATGGTTATCCCGTTCCATTAGATAAAAAAGGTATGAGTATAAAAAGATATAAATCCGGACTTGGCTTACGAGTACATCTCTAAATAATTATGAATACTACTGTGGGTGTGTGTATATGTAAGTACACGACACCACACAAACACCAATTCAAGTCAGTTGTGTGTATACGAAGTTGTACTTGTGTGGGCCAAGCCCAGTAAACAAATTTAGCTGCACAGACAAAATGTACAGCCGTGAGCACAAACAAATAGTTCGTGGGTTTTACCCCACTGGCCCGCTAGGTGGTCGACGAGTGTGTAATACACACTCGTTCGTCATTGACCACCCGTCGCCACACCACTCTCCTCCTAGTAAGTTTCTGAGGAAACTTACGGTGACCTGTGAGGCCAGTCAGGTGTGGTGCGGCATTCACTACTATGCTCATGGATGTTGTTCACATAGTAGGATTGCCAGGTCTCTTTGGTTTGGGCTTACCAAAGTTGGCTGGGAGAGTGGGACAGGAAGGACGTGTACGGGGTGCTTGAGGCTGTGGAGTGGGGCGCACTCGAGTTTGTGATCTCATGAGCAGAGTCTGGGGACAAGACGTGGGAATGCTCATGAGGGGTGGCGGGTAGGTTATCGGTGGCGCAATTATCGGCGGCATAACCAGGGCCTGAGTATATACCGGTGCCAAAAGTTGTAGATGCGGGGGAATGGGAATTCCGGGTGAAGGCATCACAACTTGGGGAAGTGGCATCGGTGTTGTCGCTAGGGCGAGCAACAGGGCGTTATGTGCTGCAAGCATGCCGGTGGTAAATTGCTCCCACGGCTGCAGTGTTTGATTCTGCGACACAGGAAGAACCACCGGTTGCAGTACAGGGAGCTGTACCACAGACAGGGTAGGCTCCTGTGTGGAAGCCTGTGGTGGAATGGGAGTTTGGGTCCGGGATTTGCCGCGTCTTTTGTCCCGCTTGAGCTCCATATAGGAGAGACTGAAAGTGCGAGCTTCACAGTGAGCGCGGCCACCTGCCTTACAGTTCAAGCGGGGACGCTTCGCCGGTTTGCTAACATCTGGGGGACTCTTAGCACGAGAGGTGGACGGCTGAGGCTCGGGGACATTTTCCGGCGAAGGTGTTGCCATTAAGTCGATAACAGATGGGTTATCGACGGCAGCACTTACTGTCGGTTCGACCTCTTCACGTACTGGTGAGAGTATGCATTGAGGGACCAACGTCGGGATTGGGGGAGATGGATGGTTTGGGCCGGAGTTGGGTCGACGTCCATCATTGTCTCTTCCTGGGCAGTCAGTCTTTCGGCTCCGACGATGCCTTTTGCGTGGCTACTGGTACCTCTGCAACTTTGGAAGTCGACGGTTTGGGGGACTGCTTTGTTGCTGCAGACGGACAAGCACCACTGGTACGCAAAGTGGCAGTCGCTTTCACTCGGCGCTTCCAAAGAGGAAGTGGTTCAATCTGCTTAACCGTCTTGAGTGGCGGGAATTCCCCAGAGGGGAGGCCTGCCGATTAAGACGGTTGAGGGCCTGGCAAAAGTCCCTTAGATTGAATGCGCTGTACGACTTTGGCAAATGTGCGGGTTTCAATCCGCACATTGCCTAATTGTACAGCAGCCCGAGCATGAAGTGGCGTCTCCAACGAGTACGCGGTCTTCCTGGGGAGTGGCACAAAAACCTGAGAACGAGAGCTACGGACAAGGCCGCGCAGTACGAACTCAGAGCCCTGAGCTGCCACTCCTGGAGCAGGCCGGTACTGTCGAAGGGGCACAACTTGACCCCTGGCAGCAGACTCCACCCTCTGCCTCAGCGTCGATCGCCGTTGCGGTACTTGAGAAGGAGTACAGCTTGCACCCTCTTGTGCAGGTCCATCAGAGGTAGGCATCACGAATAACGCCGATACTTGATCGGACGTAGAGGGTACGGGCGATATCTGCTTCACCAGTGGAGAGGTGGCAGTAGCCGTGGAGGAAGGAGATGGGGCAACGTCAGCTGGTGACGTCCGGATAGAGAAAGAGGGAGGGGTGAGTGATGGTTGTCTGCATGGGGAGACAACGGTGCATCGCCGTTACCGCCCTCTGTTGGTGGAGGTGTAGCCCTTAAAAGGGCTATTTCTTCATCTTCCAAAATATCGGACATGCAAGGGGAAAGACTCTCTTGGGACATTTCACCAGTCTATTACGCTACGTGAAATATAGTTAAAAGCGCCTGATGAACAGCAAGTGATGAAGAGTATATAACAGCTGGATGCGTCAAGAGAAGAGTGAGATTCTAAAACATGAATTTTACTCGTTTTCTTGACTGTAACTGTCGTTTATTTTTGTCTCGTAAACACGAACGAAGGTGCGGTTGCGTCAGCTGTTGTTGCACATTAATATTACGAGTTCGTTTTGTAGGCAGGGCCTGTTTGTCTTCCGAGGAGGAAAACGCGTCGTACTTATGCGACTGGGTGGCGCCACGAAACAATTTTTGTAATACGTCGTCGTTTACAACCCCTGACTTGTTGTCAGTTGCATGAGCCGACTCGGACGAGTGCGGGAGAGGAAGGGAAATCGCAATCAGTTTGTCGTCGAGCGTAGCATCAGCTGTTTGACTAAGAGACTGGCCGATGGGGTGCGATTGTGTATTTTCCTTCGATAACGCTTCGGGTTGTGATTCTTTATTTTGATCGTGTGTAATTACGATCGGGGAAGAATCAAGAGTGTTGTCTGTGTGTGGAGACAACGTCGAAGGTTGGGGTGAGGCATTCGGGGGTGAGTCTTTGTTTTTAGGTAAAACGACCTCAGATGACAAGTCAACTGTCGGTCCCAAAGGATCATCGACGGAAGTTGAGTCATCTGGGTCGGCTTCTATATCTGTGTAGACATAGGCCGACTTTAGGCTATCGATTGATACGCGTGTGTGTTGTCATTGTATGTCGATCTTGAACCATTTATCCGTATGGTTGAAGACTTTGTATGGGCCGACATACGGTGGGTCGAGTGCCTTACGAGGTGTATCAACGCGTAGCCATACATTTTGGGCTGATTTCAGATCAGCTGGGAAGTATGAGGGGGAGTCACTGTGGTTGTGGGTGATTTGGGTGAACGCGTTCGCACTTTCACAAATGCGTTGTGGATGGTTAGTGCTGTCAATGTGAGTGACGACACTTGGTGGGCTATCTTCAAAGAAGTCAGCTGGGAGACGGAGCTCTTCACCATAAAGGAGTTGGGCTGGGGATACGTTGAGGTCAGAGATGACCGTTGAGCATAGGCTGAGAAGAATGAGAGACAAATTGGCTGCCCATTCTCCACGCAAGTCTTTGAAGTTCTTTCGAGCCATAATGGTGGCTTTGAGAGTTCGATGCCAGCGCTCTATTTTGCAGTTTTATTGGGGTTGATACGCCGTAGTTGAGATTTTGTGTATTCCCAACTGGCACGCAACCGAGTTGAATAAAGTGCTTTCAAACTGGCATCCCTGGTCCGTTGTTATAGTTTTGGGAATGCCGAAGGAGGACACCTAGTGTTGGACGAACAGTGTTGCCACTCGATCCGCGGAAATATCTGTTGTCATGATCGCGTGAGGCCATCGTGTGGCGCGGTCAATCATTGTCAGACAATGACAAGGACCGCTAACCGTCAGCAACGGACCCACTTTTAGCTTGTGGGCATGTGGTGCACTCTTTCGACCAACGTAGGCAGTCAGATTGTAGGCCAGGCCAAATGAATCGATTAGCAATCAGATGGGCAGTTGTCCGACCACTCGGGTGCGAGAGCCTGTGAATCAAATTGAAGATGGTTCTCCAATATTTGGAGGGTACGAAGGGTCATTTTTTCCCCATGGACGTGTCGCATGTTAAGAGTAACGTGTGTCCGGGTACTCTGAACAATTCAAGGATGAGGGCAGAGTTGGGGTCTGCGAGGTATTGGACGAGTTGCGGGTCGTGTTGTTGGCAAAGGGCCATTTCATTGTAGGACACAACACAGGGAGAGGTAATGGCGGAGATTGACATATGCGACAAACAATCAGCGGCTATGTTGTCCTCTCCTTTGATGTAGCGGATATCCGTTGTGAACTGCGAGATATACTCAAGTTGATTTTGCTGGTGTGGTGAAGCTTTCTGGCACGCCTTAAACAGGGCAGTTGTGAGGGGCTTGTGGTCCGTATAGATGGAGAAAACATGCCCTTTGACCAGGTTACGGAAGTGCTTCACCACTGCAAAAACAGCGAGTAATTCGCGGTTGTATGTTGGATATCGGCATTCGGTGTCTGATAATTTGCAGGAGAAAAATGCCAAAGGCTCTAGCGAGCCAGCATCGTGTTGATAGAGGGTAGCCCCTATTGCGTGGTTAGACATGTCGCTTGCCAAGACGAGTTGTTTGGACTCGTCGGGGTGCGTCAAAAATGCAGCATTTTCTAACGCCTGCTTTAGGTCGCAAAAGGTGGTTTTGGCAGTGTTGGTCCAAATTATCGGGGTTTTGTCATGTTTTTTATTGGAGTGGATAAGCGCAAAGAGTTTACTCTGAATGTGAGCTCAATTTTTAATTGTACGCCGGTAGAAATTCACCATTCCGAGAAAGAGCCTAAGGTCATGAACGGTTTTGGGAAGTGGGAAATCGAGTACTGCTTGGACACGTTTGGGAGTGGGTTTGATATCTGCGCTGTTGACTCGATGGCCAAGAAAGGTGAGCTCTTCACGTTCATGTTCGGACTTGTTACCGTTGACAGTGAGGCCAGCGTTGTAAATACCCTGAATGACCTTGGTAACATGTTCTTTGAGCTCATCGGGGTTGGAGGCAGTAATGAGGATGTCATCAATGTACATGTAAGCGTAGTCGATGTCTCGCAACAATCCATTAATGTACCGTTGGAAGGTTTGGGCGGTGTTTCAAAGTCCGAAGGGCATATAGGGAAATTCGTAGAGACCAAAGGGGGTTATTACAGTTGTTTTGGGGATGTGTCCTTTGGTCATTGGGACTTGGTTAAACGCCCGCACAAGAACTAATTTTGTGAATAATTTGGCACCAGCTAGTCTGGTGTGGAAATCCATAATATTCGGGACAGGGTATTTGTCGGGGATAGTTCGTGCATTGAGTGCTCTGTAGTCACCGAGCAAGAGCCATGTTTTGTCGGGCTTCATGTGCATATGCAAGGGGGATTACCAGGCACTTTTGGAGGGTCGGCAGTCACCACGTTCGAGCATGGTTTGGAAGGAAAGGCGGGCTTCCTTTAGCTTCTCGGGATGTAGACGATGGGCCCTTAAATTTGCGTCGAAGGCCGAAATCTACATGCACCAGCTTAACTCCGTAAGTACTAATTGGAGTTTGGTTTGCAGCGTAGTTTTGGAGCTTAGCGTTGCATTTCTGGTTTTCAGCGGTTGGAGGTATAGCCGATATCTCCACGCCAGTGTCGACCAGGAAGTGATGCTCGCTAAGCAGATCTTCCACAAATAGACTGACTGAGGTGAAAACGAGTGGGAGTGCTGTCTTGACTGACTCGTTTACTTGTTTCCCGAACCAGTAGGGATTTGGAATCGCAGCGATCGCAATTTTGGGGTTTGTCCCACCACAAACATGGGGGGTCAGAGCAGTTGTGCGATTTTCTCCCAAACTGTTGGTGATACCAACAGTAGCCATCGCGTGAATGGGAGGGAGAGCGCGTATTTACCAGTCTCTTACCATCGATGACTCGTAGCGTTGTCCGTGGTTTTGAACAACCGGAGCTAGAGTCACGAGAGTGCAATCTATCTCTGGACCTGGCGTTGCGTGAGCGCAAACGCCTATGTTTGGGGAACGGGGCGAGATCTTTAGGGGGGTTGACAGAACTCACCTGTTTTCCAGCCAAGAGCTGTTGAAGCAGCTGGGTAATGGTAGCTAACTCCAAGGAATTAGCCGTTGGTGCTGTCAAAGGGGATGCTGCGGGAGTTGGGAGCGGAGATGGTGCTGGTTGCAGGGGATGTCGATGGGAAGGTTTGCTCGAGAGCTATTGCCCCATCAGCTTCGAGCGCTGCCTGTCGAGAGGTTGCGGGCTAGGTCATGGCCAATGTCTGGCGGATATTGACCAGGAGGGATTGGAAGAAGAGTTAAATTCCCAAAAACAACAACAAAAACACTGATTATACTAGGATTTGAAGAACATCTCTCTTCAAATTTCCACCCTGAAAAATTCCTCGATAACTACGACAAGATTGTCCAGAAATTAAAAGAATATCGTGTTCTTAATATTGTAGCCTGTAAAATACCTCCAAAGAAAGAACACCATGAACATCGCAGATACTGGTTAGATTTAAACAGATTAAACTCAAACCTCCATAAACTTTGTCAAGTTCATGAAATAAACTACGTAAATCTCGATCAAGTAGTATTGGATCTAGATAAAGAAGCACCTTACGACGCTGGAGAATATTACTACACCAAGGATAAGAGACCTAGATTTAAACAGAGAAATAAACTCTATAAAAATGAAACTGAATTCACACAGATGATGCCTATGAACTTATGGAGAAGAAAATTGCTTGGGTTATCGATAAAGGAATGAATGAATTAACCGAAAAATCTGTAAAATATTCTGAGAAAAAAGACCTAAATACTGAAGAAAAAGAAGAAAAAGATAAAAATCTCAGCAATAACAACAATAATGTAAAAAATTAGTTTCGACTAATTTAAAAATTAATGACGAACCTCTGGGTGAACTTAGTAAGTCAGAGGTAAGTTGCCATCTTGTACTTTTGGCCTTTTTGAAAAAATCAAATTGTAATTTCTTAAAGATTGTCAAACCCTGTTACGTATGTAAAAAAATTAAATACAGAAAGACTGGCTCGGTAATGTAAGATCTGTTTGATTATTGGACAATAAAGCCTCATTAAAGACCGAAGAAAAAAAAATGAAAATAAAAAAAATATATATTATATCTCTACCCAAAATTTATTATGATAAAAAAATAATCAAAAATTTAGAGATATCAAAAAAAGATATAACACAAAAAGAAAAAGAAATATGTAACGAGTGGTATTTCCTAAAAACTGTTAACAAATCCTTCAACTACATCGAAACGACGAAGATAAGAATTCTCTACTGT
>WOFM01000275.1:600000-758525 GCA_011428145.1 Ericerus pela
ATTGTAATTTTAGTTGGTAAAAACAAATGTGATTTGAAAAATATCAGAAAAAGTACAGTCAAATGCAGAAGTAGGGATTCGAAATTTTTCTTTCAAAATCGATAGGTAGTCGCGAAAGTACCCAAGTACATTTTTGAACAAATCACTTTGTAAATAGCATTTGCTACTGCAATTTATTACCTTATATATTATTACAGCAAATAATTAGTATATCAACGAACATATGGTCTGAACTTGAGTTAACCGGTTTTTGTTGGATTTTCAGCACAAACTTCACTGATTTGAGGCAGACTACCATAATAAAAATTAAGCATAGGTACCGCATAATACGATAGTGAGTAAAGTGCGAGTCCATAAAGACTTCATCCGAACCCAGGGCAAACGAATCAACGTAGTTGTTTTTTTTTTTTGTTTTTTTCTCAATGAAATTCACAGTTAGATGCCAACTAAATTCTGTGTCACAACTACATACAAACTGATGGTCAACATCAAAGAAAATTCCTTGTGCACCAATCAAAAGTCTCTCTTAATGTATGTTACTACTGAAAAAAATTGTAAACAAGATCCAACGCTCCAGATGAAAAATTCATTAACATGGAGAGCAATCGAGTTTTGACAAATTGAAAAAGTGACTCGTCAAAAACTTTTTTTCTCCCTGTATTACCTTCATTTTTTTCTCCATAATTATTGCTCTTCAAAGTCACCGCGCATGATTAATATTATGAGCTGGTGATAACACGTTCGGTAGGCACCATATTCGACTTCTCCTTGCCACACACAGAACACTTAGAACGGGTTAATAAAAACAGACGTTTCATAGCGATAAGTCTAAAAGAAGATTGCATAAAAAAAAAAAAAAAGGTTAAAAATTAAAAATTGAATCAAATAGCATACTGCACGTGTGAAAAACAAAAAAAAAACATCAACGTGTAACGTGGGTTGATTTATGTATTTGTTAATGATGTAAAATGAAGATTGCATCAGAAAAATATACTTTTTGGTAATACCGGAATTTTTCCAAAATAATGGTTCTGAGATTAATAAATTTAAGGTGCTGTCGAAAAAATTTAGGTTAGCTTCTTCAAAATTTACAATTTAAAATGGGCTTAATCGAATTAAAACTTTTATTTGACAAAAAATGCTCCGACAAGAGGTAGGCCTGCGCTATAGCTATTTATGGATGACCATCATTACAGACGAATAACCAGTGAGAGATCTGTATATAGGGCTACGATATAATTAGGGTAGGACTAATAATAAAATAAATTTCAAAATGGGTAAATTATATAGGTATCTTACCTATTAAAAAGGAAAATAAATACCGTTTTTCTCGTCTTTCATGAACGGAACTGAGAAAAATCTCCATCATCAGCTAATATTTCCCAGTTTTTCGGACATTTATAAAAAGACAAAAATACTTATTGCATTCATGCTAAAATGAGTGCAACTATCAAATAACTCATTCGAGAATGGTCTGATAATGTACAATGTGACGGTTCAGTAATTGACCGTTTTTAATGTGCAACATTTTATTCGACTAGTTTTGGGCGTCATAAAATTAAAAGAAGAAAGGAAAAAAAAAAAAAACTAGTTTTCTTATTTTTCCACAAAAGAGGAACAATACTCATTACGCCATCACGCTTCACGTAATTTCTTTAACGCCTTCGCGTGTAAGATCTTACATCATGGAAAATTAGGAAAATGTAGAGAAAAAAATCCTTCATAGTTCGGAACATGGGGAAACAATGAAGGACATTAAAATGTAGTATAAAAAGGATTTTTTTTCTTTCCCATTGTATACCTACCATTTTTCGCACCCTTCATTATACCTACAATTCAACGCATTAATCTAAATTTAATGACATGCGAACAAAGTCATAGGTAAAAATTAAAGCGTGCATTCGATTTTGCGATGATTCAGGACCGGAAGCACGTGCAATTATTATCAATAGTTTATAGGCTGTTTTACTCAAACGAAAGTCGACAATGACCGAATTACATTCATATTTTACTTGCGGATGTCATGTGCTGGGAAGACATCCATATAATTTTGCTTCATATGGTTGAACTATATGAAATTAATCTGAAATTCTGAAGGATCTGCGTTCTTAATATAATAACGAGCCGATAAATTTCAAACTTTGAACTTGAAATTCAGTTGTAAACACAAGTACCCATTTAAAACGAGCAATTAAAGTTTGCTACACCAGCCGTAGGCGAGTACAATAATCTCACGTTGTTGACTAAGGCATATTTTTTTCAATAAATTCTCTGAAAGAAGGTTATTATTTTATTCGATCTATTTTTTGACATTACTGATCACTGACATATGATAATTGAACCTACCAATCAATAGAATTGAATAATATTTGATGTACAGGAACCAGTGAAGAAAATAAAAAGTGGTTGAGAAAAGTATTTTCTCAACATTTTTGCAAAATGAATGATTGTTGATGAGATGTGTAGTTACAACATGAGCCGCAGGCGAGTGCTGCTAACTATAATTGAGTTTGATTTTTTTTTTTTTTTTTTTCAACATATCCACCAAAGACAGGCAATTATTTATTTCATTTAATAGGTAAACTTCAACTATGAACAAAATTTTAAACAATAAAACTTGTGTAAAAGGGGCCTTTTTCCTAGAGACATTTTGCCTATTGCGTATGTGAACAGAGTATAGTTAAATCAGCTGATCTGATTTGGTGGGCAAGTTCTAAACTTCGAGTTAAAAGTTCCCTTCTAACAATGTGATCGTATTTATATCACGTGCCATTCTCATATAGAATGTTCTTTTATAATATTGTTCAATCTCGTGATACAATTAATTATTTGACCACAGTGTTTATTCTAACAAAACCCACAATTCGATTGTTTTGAAAAAAACTAAGAAGAAAAAAAACAAAGAAATAAATTAAAGGAAAAAATAATTATAGTATAGATACCATACTTAGATAGTAGAGCCCTGCATGAGTACGTACAGCATCGTGTGATTACAAGTACAAAATACTTGTCGGAAGAGTAACACAATTACCCATGTGTACTCGTACTCGTGGAGCAAACGATACGAGTAAGTAATCGGCATCGCATAGTGGCATCGTTAGTAATCACTTGAATGTGAATACTACTAAATGCAATGCATTCCAAGATAGGATTTATAATATTGTTGCAGAACTTTGGGGAAACGCATGGTGATTACATATGAGTATAATCGTTCTCCGTCTCCTCTGAATTACTGTAAGTACAGCTTGATTGAAGTGAGCTTGATCCTCATTTGATTGGTATTATTTTGGCTCTTGCCGAGGCGATTTTGGGGATCTACAGCTAAAGAGTTGCAAAATAGAACCAAACATAGGCTCATGCGATATGCCATAAATACTATTAATGAACTCGGGGGATTCTTTCGTAGAAAGACACTTGTCCCCTTCTGATAATAATACTGTTCTCGGCCATCCGATTTCTTGAGAATAATTTCTTACGGATTTACTGATAAAATGATAAAACTTTGTCCAGGTGTGTGTTCAGCCCCAAAAACCCATCCTACAGGTGTTTCTTCTTTGGATGCTGTTATTTTTGTAAAACATACGTGATTCAAAAGCACGCATTTTTCCCCTCCAGTTATTAGCCTAGGTATATTATTTAAATATTAATATTTGTGCGATGAACAGAATGCTGAGGAGAGCAGTAATATCCTGCTGAAGAAAAACAGATACCAAGTAGGCATTGACCATCATCCTAAGTTTTGGGTACCCTTCGTAAAGTCAGCTTACTGACAATTATTTCCAATTTTAAAACCTGTACAACTTTTTATATACCTCCACGTAACATTTTTGCTACAATTGTCCAGTGTAGGTATATTTTTATGGCTACATAATTGCGTGTAATCTGGTATACGTAAGCACACTTTTATTGTACGTGTGATAAAACAGGTTTTATGTCTACGGCCCAAGTTTTTTATTTTTTTTATTTTATATTTGATCGAACTCCAGTTAGTCATTGATGTTTTGTAGGGACAACGAAAAATAAATCCTTCATCCTTGCCATCACCATTCGAGATTTTCTCATTTTGTACAAATTTTTATTTTACACATTCAAGGCATTAATATTGTGCGTTAAAAGTGGTGTCAAAGTATCACAAACTGAAAGTTCAGTTCAAAATACAAAAAACCAAGGTGATTCACCCTTCGGAAAAGTTTTTAGGAATTATTAAGAAAACTATGTAACTTTGCTGCTATTCACGCACGTTTAGGGAGCAGATTTCATCGGTACAAAATCAACAACAACAACAGGCGTTCGTCGACCCGCAAGTTTAATAGCTTACTCCATAATCAAATACGATTCTTCAACTTGAAACGTACTTCTATTCTTCCGGGTGAATAATAGGTTTGCATTTTGCAAAATACAAGATCAAAAAGGGGAAAAAAACAATCAGCGTTAAAATCGCTGGGTTACGTAGGTACCAATATTAGTTTCTACGAATTTTAAATCAACTCAAAACAGGTGAACTAGTTTTTTTCGTACTAAGCATGGTATGTGTGTGTCTCGTTCAACAGGTTATAGATTTAATTTGTTGTATGATGACGATTACTAGAATACCTCTATAATAATAGGATCCATTCAAGATGAAAAAAAACAAAAAAAACATACCTACTTCTTTTAAAACCCTATTGGGTACCTACCTAATGACACGTATTTGTGTGCAGCTGTCAAAGTACCTACATCAAAATCGATCAGTGTTGTCCTAATTTGCTTATTTTAGGTTCCAAAATAATTTTATTACTTACCTTGAGAAATTTTTTCTGAAAATTATTTCGCTCATCCTCAATCGTAGGTACCTCCCTAAGGCAGCCTGTCATTTAATGAAAAAAAAATAAAAAAATTTAATGAAAACCAAAAACGCTATCGATTATTATTTGATTACGTATTTCCTCTGGGATCGATGCGCAAATTTCAATCGAGTAATTAAATAATTATGTAAATTATTGGAAATTGAATTGAAATTACATCAGAGTAGGCTACGTGGTAGGCGAAACTGGGCAAATGAAAGTTACGTTTCAGGCCCGTGGACGCATTTATTCGTCGAAATTGGTAAGTAATCAATTTTTTTTTCTTCGTGTGTGGGTGAGCACGGATTTCCGAAATGAGATTTTAAAAATTTCGTCTTTTACTCCTCCTGCTACTGCAGTAAATACGGTAAATGTCTCCAATAATTTAGTCTTCGCTACTGCAATTTTAAAATATACCAATACTGCAGCCAACCTTCCAAAACAAAATAATGTTTATTTCGCATGAAGCTAAAGCCAAAAAAAAAATAAAAGCTTATTTTTTAAAAATTTTCTTTTAACCTAATTGATTTGTCATGTACCTCCACAAATTAACGCATTAGAAAATATTTAACACTAAAATACCTGCACCATATGTATAGTTTAATAATGAGATTGAAAATACTTTCTTGTGATACGAGTCCGAAAAATATGAAGAGGTTTGTTACTCCAGTGATTTTCATTACTCCCCATATAATACCAACCCAACAAAAGTTATAAATTGAATTAAAAGTATGCATGCACAGTCAAGGCAGAAGCGTGAAAAGTGAACGAATTTGAGGGTGCGCATGCGCGATTTCTTACTTTTTGCAACTTGTTGGAATCCTCTGCCTTTCCTTTTTCAGCACAAAAATGTCTACTTTTCAGCTGGTTATTATAAAGTACGAATTACACTTCCAAATTTACACCGCACCATCTTAGCCACCTATGCAAACTTGAGTTTTAGTTCACTTTTTGCAATATTACCTCATTTTGACTTTCTTCACATTTCACACTTTGCCAACGAATGTTTCTGGAAATTATACTTCCTCTCCCTTTTTTTCCTCTTGATACAACTTTCTTGGGTAAGTAGTTATTACAAAAAATAGTGTGTGACCCAGTGTCTAAAAGGAAATAGATAATCCAGTGGTTTGCATCTACTTTTTCTCTCTTGTTTCACAAATAGTGTTTTTAAGCCAGCTCCACACATTTGTCTATTTGCCTAATATGGCTGAAAAAAAATAATAGACTGTGCTCGCCATTATACTCACCAAATAATGAGCACACTGCTACACACATGTGGAAAAAATTTCATGTGTAGGAACTATGCAAAAATATGTTGTTAAGGGGAGTGTAACTGATCAATTTTTTCAACATATAGCCTGTGGAATACCTTGTTATGAGGAAGTATTCTCACCAGAAAGTAAATTCTACAGAATTAATTGCGTGTTCTTCCACTTCATACCATAGGTATGGGAGAGCCAAATCCTCGGCAAACACTAGCAATTTTAGAGCCAGTTCTGAGAGTTTATATACAGGATTTGGTACACGCACATAGACACACATACATATATGTACGTATGGTATTATGTCATCAGTTGCGCCATTTCCTGTTTCTGTAAGGTGATAAGAAACGACGCAACGCGTTTGGTACCAGGTTGTGACATCACCAAGATTGTTATCAGGTAATTAATCACAGTCTGTACAATGTATTGTACTTGTACGTATGTACAAGTACGAACATACAAACGTTCGTGTGTATTTGGTTTTATGTCTTTGAGACAATTATTTGCCAGCCCTTTGGGGTGGCAACTGTCGTTGAGGGGTGCGAGCCCCTATACCTCATACCAGTGAGTCCCCACATAGCCTAAAAAATTTCAATTTTCACCAAAAAAATCCAAAAAGAACGTCAATTGGTCTGTATAGAAGAGTAAAAAAAAAAAAGGTCACCACCTCTTTCAATTTATACAACAGCACGTCAGTTTTTTACACCTTTGGCCAAATAGGTGTAACACATAACCCCTCTCACGCTGCCCCTATTGATGTGATATAAGTACCTACATGCTAAATCTTCTACATTCGAATATTTGATGATCAAATTTTTATTATTATTTATGACACACTCGATCTTGGAGCCCTGAATTTTTTAGACTTTTAGAGCCTCTTTCACCAATTTCAAATCTGATTTTCACTCACTCCAGTTCTACAAATTTTTCAGCCTTCATAATTTTCACGTCATGCACTTTTTCCTCCGATGAAATTTTCATTCTCCATTTCACTCCTTCACTATATTTAATTTTTCACCATCCAAGACTCCTAAAGGGAGGAGATATTTTTTATCTTTTCTTTCCTCTCCTCATTCTCTTTACAGGTCATTTAATTTGGTTTATAAAAGGGGGAAAGAGGCTAACAGAAATTCTGCTACATACATTCTGTTAAACTAACTACTAAATTCTGAGGTTAGAGTGCATTTCTACGGTATCTACTTTTATATATGTGTTTGGGATCCAGGAATTTTTAATCGTGGAAATTTGGTCCATGCAGCTGTGTTTTACATGAATGATGGGATGGAAAAATCAAGGCAATTGCTGCCAATTTAAGATTTTTTATCTTCCTTGTACTTTATAACGCTTTCGTTTTTTCTCTTCATTCCCAAAATTTTCTCTCGATTCTTGGTCCCCTATTTCCTATATGAGGTGATAATGGGTTGGTTCAAGATGGGTGAACAACCGATATTGATACTTGTTTTTAATTTTCATCTCACTCATATCGTCTTCAGATCTTCCTGCAATTGTAGGTCCTATTTTAGCCCAGTTAGTTAAGAATGAAAGCCACTTGCGGCATTTTCTATTCCCTATTATCTTTTTCCTAAATTCTTCAAATTCCAAACCACGGTCAACAGAGACGGTGTAAACAAAGGACATCTCTTTGTATTTGTCCGGTAAATTCCCATTGCATTTTTGCCGTATAAACTATTGTTCAGCATTTATTTCTCAATTTTTCTTTTTCGCACCTTCTGAACTGAAGAGATGCTAACAGATGTATTGTGTTCTTAGGGAACCAAGTTTTGACTAAGAAAAGTCACAGCGTGGAATTTTAATCTCAGCTAAGTTTGTGATTACACACAAAGTTAGCTCATTGTGGTTAACCGTATTGAAATAAATTAAAATTTAGTTTTTTTATGTGTCCTTTTTCTTTTTGGTGTTCATGATATACCTACGACTTTTCTATAATTTATTAAATTTGAAGAGAATGTATTTTTTTTTAATATTAAAATAAAAATAAAAGTAAAACCTTTTGAACTGGAATCACAAAGTTTTGATATAATAATTTTTTTCTTAACTGATTAAATGTCACTAAAGTTATAAATATAGTGAAATTAAATTAGTTTTGTGTTTAAAGTTGATAACAAAATTTTATAGTACAAATCTAAATTCATCCAAGTTTTGGAATTTCAGATGGTTCGTACAACCTCAAGATAAATTGAACTGATCCTAACTACCACAGGGGAACCCCAATATAACACACATAGATATAATGAATTGCCTCAATAATATAGCAAATATGTAGTATGGTCTATGAACATTATTTTGCTTGCTTGTTTACTTTATTATAAAGCCGGTCCCACACAATGCGTGTATTTGACAAATGTCATTCGGCAAATATTTGGCCCAAATATTTGCCTCACCACTTTGCGGCTCTTACACTACACCACAAAATATGCGAACTTCACAATTCACAAATATTTATTAACATGGAATATTTGTCATCCCTTTGACTCGTGCATTATTTACCGACAACTGCTGTAACCTGGACAAATGTTTGCCAAATGTTCGGCAATGCCAAACATTTGCATTGGCATTTCTCCCACACAGTGCGCAAATGCAGACAAATGTCAAATGTTTGCCAAATACACGCGTCATGTGGGACTGGCTTGACAAAACTAGAGAGTACCCAATGATGCTAGCACTAATAATTCACAAACCTACGTAAACCATAAATGTGTCCGAATTATCAATGAATCTGGTCCACAAAGGAGAAAAAGATTTAGAGTTAGACTGAAATTGAAATATATACTCACAGCCAACTATATCTGCAAATCTGGTCACATGATAAGCATTACAGATAATGGGGTGATGAGCATTACAGATAACAGGCATCTCATGGAAGGAAGTTTTTCCTGCAGGTTTACATGTTATGACATCATATTTGAAGTTTGTCTATTGTTTGATTGAACACATTAAATTATAACTAATTTTCAAATTTTTCCTGGCACTGTGGATAAAGATGTGTGCTGACATGTTGTGGGTTCAAATCCTGTGTATTCTTATGAATTTTTTTATTTTATTTATTTTCATTTTTTTATATTGCTTATCAGAGATTACTTGACAAGTATTTTTTTTTTAAATAAACGGGTACGCTTTGCACGCACCAGCTTCACCATATGACTGAAAAATTATAGAAAAAAATGAAAATAAATATAATAAAAAAATTCAAAAGAATACCTGGGATTCGAACCCACAACCTACAACAAGCTAGACTGCCAATTTAAAAATGACAGTTATAATTTCATGTATCCAACCAAACAATAGACGAACTTCAAACATGACATCTTAACATACAAACCTGCTGGAAAAACTTCCTTCTGTGAAATGCTTGTTTACAAACAAGTGACTTTTATATATAAGATATAGATACAATGAACAATTTTTTGTTTTTTTAAAGATTTGTTATATATACCGATGTTCTACCATACCTACATGCACATCCGGCAAATTGTTTAAAATTAATCAATTTTTTTTTTTAAATTTAATATAAAGTTTGTGTTACTGATAAAAAGGTATACATCTGCTGTCTGGCGGAGATGGGTTTCAAACACTACCAAATTGAATGCTATTAAATACAATGATTTTTGAGGTAATATATATTTTTATTAGTATGGGTTAAACTTTTTATGTATGGAACAATCTAGGAAGTGTGATGGGGAGAATCAACTTGGGGATGGAAAGAATGAGTGATATCTTCAAAATGAAACAGTTTGGGTAGCAGTCTTGGTAGGTTTTATTGTGGGGTTCTTTCAAATTTGAGTTAAGGATATAGCTCATCTGAACTCAAAAATAAATTTATTTTTTATTTTCGAATATGTATTTTAATAGTATAATTTTCGGCTTCTTATTGAGTATGCTATATGAAGTTTCTGATTATTTCTTTTCGAGGTATTTCTTTTCAAACATGGATACCCTGGTTGAAACACTACACTATTAATAATAATTTGGAGCTCAACATTTGGATATAGTCAAGGCCTTTCATTTTTCATTCCATAAAATTGACTCCCAGTTTTTCTTACCATGAATGGGAGAAGATGATTTTTTTTTTCTATATTTCCATTATTATTAATTTTTTTGACAAAAGTAACTGCAGGTAAGAACCTAAAATTTCCCTTAGAAGGCGACACTCGTCTCAAGAGGCCAAACTTTAAAGTTGGCAAGGTGTTCATCTAATGTCTAAAACCAAACTATTGAAATTATTAGATTCACATCTATTTATGTTATTATTGTTTTGTTTGTTATTAAAATAACACAGGTAGCTAAGATGCCAAATAACAGTGAAAGTACGAATGAATTAAAATGAAGACAGTACATTGACGTCTGTGTCAAAAAAGAAAGAAATATTATTTCTACATGAAAGTACCTGAGATGATGGTTGACAACCAACCATGTAGGCTATTGAGAGAATGCGATTCCCGGCTACACATAATTTTTAATTTCATACTCAGGGGTTTTGTTCCACAAGCAAGGGTGTACGCAGGGAATCAGGAATAGCATTTGCCTTACTTGGCCTAAAAAAATTAAAGAAAAATCGAGAGAGAGAAAACGGATGGCAGGGCTTTTCCAAGGGGAGATTTTGGGTGTCAAACCTACTCCAAGATGAAAAAAACCTCCTTCCCAAAAACACAGATGATCTTCAATATTGAGAGATGCACAATTCAGGATAATCCGATACTGACTTTTTAAGTATTTTAAGAGCACATTTTGTAGGTTTCAACGAAGCAAATTTACATTGAAAAAAATACTCTAACATTTTTCCGATGTACAAAAAATTAAATTTCTAATCATAAGTCTAACAATTTTGAATTTTTGAAAAATTCACTTCTGATACTTAGTTCCAAGACTATTACACGAGCCACAACTCTGAATCAAGGTGCCTATATTTTTATTTTTTCAGTAATGTAGATAAGAAGAGGGAGGATATATTAATTTAAGTTGATTTCAAGTTAAGAGCATGACGCAAAAACGAAAATTTTCATAGTAAAATTTGTAATGGAAGTAGGACATGATTGACTTGATGATTTGCCAACTTAAGAAAACATAATTCTTAAATTATGTTTTACGAAATGGTGTAGAAACAATTCAGTCGTTTGAAACCACTTTAAACGTGACTTTGAGAGGGAAAATAAAATTTAAGCAGATTAGATCGAGATTCCATTCGTTATGATGAAAATAAACTGTCGAATGGTATTTCAAGATTTTTTATTATTTTTAGTCATTTTTCTCTTCTATATTAAGAATTCTCCCCGATGTACAAGAAATTTTGCACAATTATTCATTATTCCAGAAACATTTATCTTCTCCGCTCACAAGGTAAGCTATAAGTACTAAGAAGGAAGCCAGTTTTCATGTAAATAAATATTTTCTGTTGCTTGATAAATACCTTTTAAAATATTATCAGGTTCATTGGTTTCAGGGAAGAATAATAATGTATGAAAGTATAAAAACTACGTTTTTGATGGAGCTGGAAATGAAAATCGCAAATTCATCAGAGGACAGAGGGGGTTGGGGAAAAGTTTAAAATTCCATAATAATGGAGGATCCGTTATTTAGAATGGGGTTAGTCCACAATTTTTTTTGTATTCACCTGATTGCCTAAACCGCATGATTTTTCTTCAAAATTCAATTTCAAACAAAGTTTTAATATGGGTTTATATGGCGATAATTCGCAGTTTTTTGCTCCTCCTGGCTTCTTTCGACAGATAGTCTTCACTTTATTGCTCTATCGTAAATTTTGATTTTAAGCATGAATTTATTAGGTAACTAGAGTACTTTAGTCACAAATTCCATCAAATATAGATACAGAACTAAAATACTGAATTTTTAAGTAGGTACTCCTCCTTTTATACATAAAAAATCGACATTTGCACACTTACCTGGCGCAAACAAAATTTTCAACCACCATCGAACATTTAGTCTAATCTGTACGTAATTACTTCTCTTATTAACTATTGTAATAATTATTTTTAATATTATTAATGCAACAAAAAACCAACACAACAAATCACATTTCCACACCAAAAATCACGATTCAAAAAAAAAAAATTAATCGATTATATTTGATAAGGATTTGAAAATATACAGTTCTTTTTTCTTTTGGTTTTTTACTTCACGAAAAAGTGAAAAATTATTGAAGAAATAACAAAAACCACTGCAAATAACAACAACAACGTTCACATATCACGACACGGACGTCAAAACATTTTTTTTTTTTTTTTTTTTAAAGCCGCGTAAAACATGGCATTATAACAATATATAAGAATTAAAACTATATAAGAAATAGATATAGCGAAGAATTCTGTAGAGAAGTCATCGCTGATATTTAGCACGTTACAGTGGAGAAGAAGAAGAATAGGAAGTGGAGAAGTGGAAAAAAAAGGCAAATGGAGGAGGGGGTTCTTCAGGTCAATGGGATATCCCCCTGCCCACGGGAAGTGACCGCAAATCGGCGACAATCACGAAAATATCCCTCATTTCTATGCCCCCAGCATAGTTCCAATACATTCGTATATACCTATACATAGGTATATATATATATATATATATATATACACACACGCAAGAAGAAAAATCTGTTTAATTCTATATGTAGATACGTGTTGTACTTGTACCTTTTCTTTCTAGCTTACGAATGATACCTAAATGAACTTTCGCCCATCCAAATTAAACGCGTTTGTTTTTGGAACAATTTACAAGCACGTGCTTCGTATTCGTGAACGAGTGCCATATAAGGTGTCACCAAAAAAAAATAAATATAGATATATATTTTTTTAATTACTGGACAATGTTTGAATCACGAATAAATTTTCGCCTCTTTTTTACTTCTCTCTTTTTAAAGTTTTTTCTTAATTCTTTTAAACGAGGTCATAAAATAATTTTTTGCACCGTGTGTACAAAATGCTACGATAAAAGTATAGCCAATTTCGGAACTCTTACTTTTCTCACTCCTTAATCTCTTTTTCTCACTCCTTAATTTATTTTTCTCACGCCTTGACTTCTTTTTCTCACTCCTCAATTTCTTTTTCTCATTTCTTAATTATTTTTCTCACTCCTTAACTCTTTTTTTCACTCCTTAATTGACTTTTTCTCGCATTTTGATTTTTTTTTCTCATGCCAAATTGGTTTCTCAATTTTCCCCACACTTTTATGTGCCTTATTTTATTTTATTCAAATCAATTTCATTTTTTTTTTTTTCACATCAATTCTCTTTGCCATAACCGGGATTTGATCCAATACACCGCAGGTTTTATTGCTCCCGGTTCAAATACAGCATTCCGAACACTCGTTATAAAAAAATATTGTGGAGTGAGCAGTTTCCTCCCTATAGTTGCGTAATATACGATTATTAAGGGGTGAAAAATTACTACATTGGATCCACCCAGTCGCCCTGAGCTAAAGATATGAATTTACGTTTAAGTGTTGGAAATTTATTGAGCAGTTTTTGGGAAATTCGGTTCAGAATTTGTGCACAAACTACAGCGGCGTAGATAAATTTTTTTCGATGGGCTATTGGGGGCCCAGGATAGAGTGAGATAAAGCGTTTTTATTTTATTTTATGCCAGCAATTTATCGTCCAATAAACTTAGTTTAAATTTTTCTAGGCAATTTTCTTGGAAGATCAGTGAGGGAGCCATGGCTCCCACACGCCTCACGCATAGCCACGTCACTGATCAGCTACTCTTTCATTCTTGCTAACACTGTAAGTACCATCTATCCGACCGAAATTCACAGAATCAGTAGATCTACTGAAGAATAATAGCCTGGTGTACTGTGCTGAATTAAAAAAGTCAGTCGTATCTTTTCAAAACTGAAATACCTATATGATCGTTTACCTTTAAATGTATATGTATTAATTTTGGGGTAAAATATTACCAAACTCACTGCCACCAAGTCAAGAAACTTTTTTTCTAGATAATTCTACCATATTTTTTCAAAAGAAAAAAAAATCTATGGAAATTCCAACATATAACATCCATATAAATATATAATGTGTAGTATAAAATATAGAAGCAAAATACTTAAAGTTTATAAGGCTGATGTGAGAGAAAAGTGTGCGATTGTTTGTGTTCCAAGGATGAACCCATTTAGGAATAGACCTTCGCTGAAAAGTGAAAACCGAAAATGAAATAAAATTAGTTTAAACTTTCTGTGGCCATTTATGTTCGTCGAACATCGTTAATATCACGATTTTAATTTAAGTAGCCTACCTAATTATAACAATATTTTATTTCTTTGAACGAAGTCGTGAAATGATTTTGGAAGATGAGAAATTTTCCATTAGTATTACAGGTGGGGGGGATAGAATGACAATGTTTAATATGCGAAACAGATAGAGAAATTCGAGAAGCTTATTAATTTACTCATTGTTTCAATAATAATCGTGTAGAAGCATTTGAGACAACCTAAGCATTAATTACTTAGGTGTAGGAAAGCCGCATAGCTTACGCGATGACCGTTTACCTTGTATGAAACGGTGAGCCCACTAAATAAATTAAATATTTCAACTTTTTCTTATACATGAGAGTAAATGTGGAGGGAAAGAGGGGTGGTGATAAAAATTGAAAATTAAGAGGCAACTTTAATTTAATAATTGTTTTTGCGTTGCTTCAACTTAAATAAAAATTTTTGAAAAATATAACGTAATTTATTATTCGGTTAATCAAAATCAACTTTACTTATCAATCTGTGAAGTAAAAACCTCACCGATGCAAAAATTGATAGCCCAGGGACTAATTTTAAATTATTTTTTCAAGCGAGAGTTTTAAGGTTGATTTTTAAGTTCCTTATTTTTTTTTAATGAAATTCGTCATAAATTTGTGATCATTTTCGTCATTTTTTTTTTTCGTTATGATTGAATTAAAGTTAAAACAGTGAAGCAGGAAACTGTGTTGAGGAACCAATTTTCATTCTGCTTTATGGCTAGATAAAGTAAAAGTTGGCTTTGAGTGAATCTTCGCGAGCTATATGCATGCATAGGCCATCCAATGTACCTAAACAGTTTTTTCATAATAGGTAGTTAATTTCATGTAGGTACGAATATTATCTGGAATTCATAATTTTCAAAAAATGAAAGAGACAGATTTCCACGACTATACAGGATGTCAGACAAAACGCTTTAGAAACTTCAAATATCGATATAACTGTGTAGGTACCAATAAGAATAAATGTTATGTACACATAATTGCATAATTGCAAATACACTTGGCAAAGTTTCAAGGTAGATAAAAACAAAATTTAAAAAAATTACCAAAACAAAGTTTTTGAGTAGATATTCTAGGTAGTTTAACTTTTTACAGTGAACAAAAAAAATCATGTACATTTTTGTCTATCTTTAATAATGAAGGATATACAGAGTCTTTTAAGACCAGGTTCTAATTGGTGACATATAAAAGACTTTGTAGTTCTTTCAGCATTAAAGATAGTCAAAAAATGAAAATATTTTTTTAATTTCCTGTAAAAAGTTAAGCTGGAATGCCAGTAGTAAGTGGGCACCTTGAAGACAATTTCTTTACCGTTGACTGGAGCCACCTGTCAACGGTAAAAGTCCGTCCATTTTCCCCTCTCCGCAAGTGTGTTAGTCCGAAGAAATGTTATCCTTTTACCATTGACACGAAGGGCCGTAGCGGCGGTAAATTTTCCCCCGATCATCGGAGAATTTTCTCATCATTGGGCGTTAGTTGGTTGAATTTTTTCGACGGTAAAATTTTTTTTTTGGGGAAAAAATTTTTTTGTCTGGCATGAAAATATTTTCGTGATACACGTTTGTAATGAGCGAGAAAAAAATTTCTTTTCCGGAGTGAAAAAATATTTTTGGACTTAGAAAATTTTTTGTGAAAAAAAGTTGGCAAAAGTTATTTTAATTTTTTTTCGTGGTTGGCAACAGTAGCGGAGGTGGTGGTGGTTTTTAAAAATTATTTGGGGCCAGTTGTTTATTTTTTCATCATCAGGCAGTGGCAGTGAAGGTGGTGGCGGTGTTTTGGAAAATTATTTGGGGACTGTTGTATTTTTTTCGTGGTTGGCAACAGCAGCAGAGGCGATGGCGGTGTATCAAAAATTATTTGTGGATGGTTGTAGGTATTTTTTTTGTGATCGGCAACAGCAGCAGAGGCGTGGCAGTGTTGGAAAAATTATTTGTGGATGGTTGTTAGTATTTTTCTCATCATCGGATTTTTTGTCATATTTTTTCGTAGTATTTTTTTGTGGTTGTATTTTTTTTGTGGTCGTCAATGGAAGTAAAGGTAAATTATTTGGTGTTTACTGCATTTTTTTTTCATCTTCCTGCGATGGCAGCCAAAGTGTGGTGGCAGAGGTGGTGGTGGCATAAAAATTTTTCAGGAAATTGTTGTATTTTTTTTGGTTGGTCTTGGCATTGGAGGCAGCCATTTGGTGACTGTTTATTTTTTCCATGGAGCAGTGGCAGTGGAAGCGGAGGAGGCGGAGTCTTATTTTTTGGGGAAATTGTTATATTTTTTTCATGGTTGAGCGTGGCAGTGGAGAGCCATTCAATGATAGTTGTTTTTTTTTGACGGGCAGTGGCAGTGTTGGGGAGGCGGAGTCTTATTTTTTGGGGAAATTTTTATATTTTTTTTATGGTTGGGCGTGGCAGTGGAGGCGGCCATTCGGTAATAGTTGTTTTTTTTTGACTGGACAGTGGCAGCAGAGGAAGAAGCGGAATCAAATTTTAATTTTTTTCTATGTCAGTTGGTGGTTTATTATTTCTAAATTTCAGTTAGTCTAAGTTTGGTGGTTGTTAGTCTAAGTTTGGTGGTCGGTGAGTGACTTTAAGGTAAGTATTTGTGTATGTTATTTCTCTTTCTTCCTCGACTAGTCTGCCATTGTTGATTTTGAATCTCCTCTCTGTTAGGCTAGTCCTATCTGTTAGACTAATGGGGAATCACAATTTCTCAATGGCGGGCAAAAGAGGAAGGAGGAGTTATCCAACATGCACAAATAACTACATAGAAAATAATAATAAATACGTCATTCACCTTCCACCTTTCACCTTCCACCTTCCACCTTTTATGGTGATGAATAAAAAAATAATTTTTGCTGCTGCCTCCACTCTCTCCTTGCTGTAGTCGTTGTCATCCTTCCTTACAATATTTTGGTGATAAAAATAAAATAACCCAAGCACTGCCACCTGCCACCTACTGTGAGTAAAATCAACCTTTTTTCCTGGGGAATAATAGAAAAATTAAAGAAGGGTAGCAGCAGCAGCAGCAGTGTTGGACTACGAAGGCTAGTCTTATGAGAGTGTGGGTGAGTGAGTGAAAACAATCAAAGTGTGTCTGTGTGTGTGTAAAAATGACAATAACAACTACCTGTCTTGTGAGAGTGTGAATAAAAAAAAATCAAAGTGTGTCTTTGTGTAATAATGACGACGACACAGCCAGTCTTATGAGAGTGTGTGTGAATAAAAAAATATCAAAGTGTGTGTGTAATAGTAATGACAAAGACAACTGCCAGCCTTGTGAGTGTGTGAGTGAGAGAAAAAATAAGAGTGTATCTGTGTGTAATGCCGATGATGACGACTACCTGTCTTGTGAGAGTGTGGGTGAGTGAAAAAATAAATAAAATAAAAGGGCCTGTGAAGACAATAACATTGACAGTGGATGTCGACTGTGATGAAAAGAAGAGCAGAATGGCTATGTCAAATATTTATAGTAAAGGTAGAATATGTTAAGGGACCAATCAGGTACAAGTATTAGTGTTCTCTATTGTGATTGGTTCCTTAATGGGTGATGATTTTACTATAAATATTACAACCCACCTCATTTTCATTCAGTGCTATTTTTTCAGATGGCAAATCTCTTGTCGGATGCCTTTTAAAAAGTACCACACTCCGCTCTCATTCAACACGAATTTACAAATATATTGGCGCTCTTTCATTCCTTCATTCTCCGTTCATTCTTCACTCTCAACTATCGCCTGCCCGCCTATCAGTATACCTGACTGACCCGCGACTTGTTTATATTTTATTTACCATTCTTCGTGATTATTACGAGTTTTTGGACTTTTAAAAATTTCTCAACACTTTTCCAAATTTTTTGCTGATACTTTTATATTTTTCTGAATTGTTTGGATTTTTTTTCACATTCTCCTTTGGCCTAAAATATTTTTTTGGAATTTCTATTGACTGAAAAAAGTATATATACAGGTGTTGTTGGGACAGTACCTCTGTTGGGATCTGACTGTCTTACTGTTCAAACGTAATTTTTTTACCGAAAATATTTTAATAATTTTTAATATTTTCTCCATTGTGTGATAGTATATATACTTGTGCAGTTTGTTTTTGACCTCAGTTGCGATCTGACCATCATCCTGTAAAGATGCAATTTTTCTGCTCTCTCTTGCTCTTTGCTATAAACAGAATTAAAAAATAATAATGGCTTTTAAAACTGGCGCCAAATTCTGAAATCATCTTGAAACTGTTTTAATTGCACTCAATCCCGTAGTCCCTGACAACAATGTTGGAAGGCGAAAGGTGATTACAGCGATTGACGTGTTAGTCGAACAAACTTTCCCACCCGAACCAAAAATTAAAATGGTCACCCCCCACCTCATGCCTAACCTGGAGGAAAAGAAAAATAAAAAGAAAAAAGTTAAGACCACCCCGCTCGCTGACATTCAAGTAGAGTTCATGGATTCGCATCGAACTCGCCCAGCTTGTTTGGATGCTCGACGTAGCAAAATTTCCAAACCTAAACCAGTACCTAAACCCGAATCCGAAATTGATCTTTTCGAATACATCGCTAACCAGGATTTCAGTGCTAGCAATTTGGAAAATGCGAAAAATAATCTTTTGGCCGCTTTGGAAAAAATTGACATAACCGAACCCGCCCACGTCTCACCACCTTCACCACCCAGACCATCCATCTTGTCGCAAGCGCTAGCCGATATTTCGATTGATTCATCATCATCATCATCATCACCATCATTTGAAAACGGCCCTTCTCAAGGCCAACCTCTCCCCGAGTTACTCGGTGAATTGGAACTATCTTAGGATGGTTTAGAATTCAGCGATGTACCTCTTATTCCAATTGCCTTAGGACTCGAGGAGAACTTGGTGAAGGAACTGTTGGCCAAATTGGAGTTGTCCGAGGATAGCTCGGATGAAAGCGTAAACGGACTTTCACATAATATTAAGACAAAGGAACTGTCAGCTGAAACGGAGTTGTCTTTGGACCATTCTGTTGAATGCGTTGATAGACCTTTACCTATTTTTAATAATAATTTAGTGGAGGAACTGTTGGCTGAAATGGAGCTGTCTGACGACAGTTCCGATGAAAGTGTAAATGGACTTTCACCTAGTTTTAATGATAATACTAAGGACCAAAAAAATTTAGCTTTAAGTGTATTCCATGCAGAGGCTATGTCGCCTCTATTTAATCTTAGATGCATGCCTATTCTAAGTCCTGTAAATATGAATGTTCCTGCGGATCCACCTTCCCAAATGCCAGTGTTAACCTCCAATGAACGTGTGAAGGCTGTTGTGCGAAATATTTTCCCTGATGTTGCTGTTGTTGAGAGTGTGGCCAAGAGTGTTTTTGCAAGTGTTAACATTGAGAGTGCAGCTGAGAGTGTTTTTGTTGAAAATGTTGGTGTTGAGAGTGCGGATGAGAGTGTTGTTGTTGAGAGTGTTGGCATTGAGAGTGCGGCCGAGAGTGTTGTTGTTGAGTGTTAGCGTTGAGAATGCGGCCAAAAGTGTTGTTGTTGTGGCTGTTGATGTTGAGAGTGTAGTTGAGAGTGTTGTTGCGGGTGTTAGCGTTGAGAGTGCAGCCGAGAGTGTTGTTGTTCTTGCCACCCCTAACTGGCCTTATGCCAAGAAAAATATTAAAATGAGCGAACCCCCGAAAAAGTCAAGAAAAATGAAGAATGCTGCTGCTGCTGCTGTTGCGAAGGAGACCAAGTTGTGCAATACTTTCCCCTTCAAGTATGAGTTTTTCCCACGACGTTGTGCCACACCCTGAGTGCATAAAGTGAAGACACCCGATTTCTTACCTAAATTGGGGGCTATTTTCCCGTTTAAAAAATCATTCTTTACCCAGTTAACTCCGTACAATGATCATGATCTGAGGTGTGCGTTGTACGAGTTGAAGCAGTTGTTGGATCGTGTGTCCCGGCTGAAATTACTGCTTGACCCCCTGCCTCTTTGGACAAGCAAAGTGTGTTGAGAAAGGTTTACTTCAGGGGTGGTAGTGGTGGTGGTGGTGGTGGTAGTGGTGATAGTGCTAGTGGTAGCAGGGTGGTGGGACTCGGTGAAATGTTTCCTTTGGAGATGAAATATTTTCCCGTGACATGTCGATGGAGGGAATGTGGGTAATGTTTTCCCGTTACATGGGGATGTTATCGTTTCACCACGTAAACGCCCCCAGTTAAAATTTATCAATATTCGGGAAATCAATCAACGGTACATACCAAAATTTCAAAATTATATTCTAGGACTACAAAATCCAGTTAAAAAAAAATCTCCCCCAAATGACGGATGCGATCTCATCACCAAAGCACTCGACGAGATGGTCGCCTACGGTAAGATGAAAACTGAATGGCAACAGGGGGATAAAATGAATATCGTGGTGAGTAATGCAAAATTTAACAACCCCATCTCTATGGGGTACGCTTGTAACAATATGACGAAGAAACTTAAAGAAAAAGTAACTCAAATTCTAACTTCTGACGAAAGTGTTGTTCTGACTGAATGCATTTTCACCTTACACGTAATCAACATGCCACGTAGGTTCAAAACCCAAAAAAATACTGAACTTGGCCACTGACAAATATTTGAAACGCTGCATACTTCGCATTCAAAATAACGATACGTTGTGTGCCCCATGGGCCATTGTTACTGCCATGTCCTACCACACTAACAAGATTGGCAGATGAATACTGAGTGCAGCCGACACAGTAAACTTGCACAAAGGACGTAACATACAGACTGACATGGCTATGGAGTTGTGCCTGCAGATCGACACTTACAACGAGTTTGCTGAAGGATTTACTTTGGAGGATATCAGGACTGCGAAGAAATCCTTAACGTGCAAATAAAAGTCATCAACGCGCAAAACTTCAATGGTTTACTGTATTGCGGTGCCATCGAACAACCAATCGTACTCTACCTGTACAAGGATGGAAACCATTTTGACGTGATCACCAAAATGACTTATTTCCTGGGTGCGTTGTACTATTGTGAAAAGTGCGACAAACCGTACCAAAACAAAAATGCTCACCACTGTTGACCAAAACCCGGTGCAGTGTGTAACCTATGTATGAAGGCCAAGCATCCTTCCTACACTAAAGATAAGATTTTTTGTACTAATTGTAATCGTTATTGTTTTAATCGCAAGTGTTTAAACAATCATAGTAATAGTGTTTGTGCCCCAGTATTCAAGTATCCCAAGTGTTGTCTTATAATTCGTCGTAGTTCATTTTTGTCGCATAAGTATGGTTATGTGAAGTGTCTTAATTGTAAAGAAGTGGTGTTGAAAAAAAATCATCAGTGTTACATGGTGTCGAAACCGCCAAAAGGTGGCTGGTGCAGTGTGGGGTGTAAAAAGTGTTTGCCAGGCAGCACAGTCGTCAACCGGAAGTGCAGTTACACGGAGCAGTACATATTCTTTGACTACGAAGCGCAGCAGGAAACCAGGATCCATACGCCAAATTTGATCATCGCACACTACTTTTCAGGTGAGAAATTTACGTTTAACAGTAACAACGCCTTTTGCCAGTGGTTAATCAGTCCCGAGCATAACGGCTATACAGCCATCACCCACTATGCCAAAGGGTACGATTCGCAGTTCATCATGCAGTACCTGGTCGCCAACACCATTAAACCAAACATCATTTGCAACAGTTCCAAATTAATGATGTTAGAAATCCCACACATCGGTTTGAAAATCATCGACAGTCACAATTTTGTGGCCAGTTCTCTTAGTGCTTTCCCCAAAACTTTTGGTCTGACCGAGTTGAAAAAAGGTTATTTCCCCCACCTGTTCAACACCAAAGAAAATGAAAATTACGTTGGCCCAATTCTGGAGAAAAAACACTACTGCTATGACATGATGAAGGATGGCGAGGGGTCTAAATTTATCGAGTGGCACAACAAGAAAGTGGAGGAGGGTTATGTGTTTGACATGGCTCGTGAATTGCCGAGTACTGCGACTCGGACATAGATATTCTACGGAGGGGATGCCTCAATTTGCGCGAGCAGTTTCTGGTGATTGGAAACATCGACCCGTTCCAATATGTCACCATTGCCAGTGTCTGTATGGCTATCTACAGATCGAAGTACCTGCAGCCACACACCATCGGAGTTGTAGAGGAAAGGTTCGAGGACCGCTATTCGAAACAGTTTATTTTGTGGTTGCATTCCTTCCAAAATCCCCTCATTCAACATACTCTCAATGGCGGGGAAGTGGAAATTTGCGGTGTTCGGGTGGACGGCTACAACGAGAGTACGAAAACCGTGTACCAGTATCACGGTTGCTTCTGGCACGGATGCTCTCGCTGCTTTTGCCCCTATTTCATTAATAATATGAAAAAAGAAACGATGGAAGATTTGCTGCAAAAGACGGTCGACTGGACAAGTCAGTTGGAGTGGGATAGGTATACCATTGTTGAAAAGTGGGAATGTCAGTGGGTTAAGACCAAGGAGTATAGGAAGTTTGTCAAGGAGAGGGAGATAGTCGAACCGTTGAATCCTCGTGACGCTCTTTTTGGTGGCCGGGTGGAAGTGTTCAAGTTGAAAAAAGAAGTCGAGCCCGAGGATAGTGCAAAAATCAAGTATGCTGACGTTTAGCCTGTACCCTAGCGTTATGTTCTACGATAATTACCCGGTAGGCCACCCTTTCAAAATGTTCAGACCGTCCAAACACGACCCCACCTGGTACGGTTTGATCAAGTGCAAAGTAGAAGCACTTTGCAATCTCTACATCCCCCTGCTGCCTTTCAAAGTGAAAATAGCCAAGGCAGATAAGCTATTATTTCCCCTCTGTCTGAAGTGTGCTGAAAAACAGCAAAGTGTTTGCAATCATGCCAGCTCCAAAAGGCAGTTTATTGGCACATGGAGTACGATCAAGGTGAATGAAGCCATAGATCGGGGATACAAAATCGTTGAAATTTACAAAGTGTGGGATTTTGAGAAAAGTAATAAATTGTGGAAGGGGTACATCAGTGATTTTTCTAAAATTAAATTGGAAACCAGCCCACACACCTATCCCTCCAACAAAGCCTACGCCCAGGATATTAAGGAGAAAATGGTATTGTTTTTGACTTGGACAAAATTGAAGAGAATCCAGGTAAACATGCAGTTTCAAAATTATGTTTGAATTCGCTGTGGGGTAAGTTTGGTCAATGGCAAAACATGTCTACCGCCGAGTTTGTCACCGATGCGTTCTGTTTCTACGAGATTTTACTCGATGATCGGTTGCAAGTCATCTCTGTCATCTACATCACCGATGAAATGGTCCAGGTCAACTACAAGTACAAGGAGACATACGTGAAAAATAACAACAGCACTAATATTTTTGTTGCCATCTACACAACCGCCAACGCTCGACTTTGGCTATACCAGAAGTTGGCTATTATCAACAAAAATGTGTTGTACTGCGATACGGACAGCATAGTTTACCTGGATGACGGTGTCAATAATATCGAATACGACAACATGTTAGCTCAGTGGACCGACAAGTTGGGAGATGGGTACATCAAAAAATGGCTAGCCACCGGGCCAAAATTGTACTATTACAAAACTGATTCAGGCAAAGTGACCACTAAACTTAAAGGTTTCACCCTCCACCATAAGAACGCCCTCTGTATCAACGGCAAGTCCATGCAGAGTCTGATAGAGGGGGCTATTCCGAATATTACCATCACCGATCGCCAAATCACCCAAGAATCGATAACCAAACAACTCACCAATAAAAATCTGACTAAAACGTTTTCAATTTGGCTTTGATAAATGTTTGATTGCTGATAACTACGATACGGTGCCATATGATTACGTTGGTGGGTTGGTTGGTTGGTTGGTTGGATGGGTGGATGGGTGGTTGGATGGTTGGATGGATGGTTGGATGGTTGGATGGGTGGTTGGATGGTTGTGATGGCAGTGGTGCGTACGCATATCTATAAATAAAAGTATTATAGGACAAAATTCAACACTTTTTTATTTTTGCAATGGCTAACATTATCGAAAGTTTTGAGTACTTTGATTACCAAGCACCAAATTTGGCTAATTTGAACGACGATAATGGTGATTTCTCCATCACGGTGCACAACGAAGATTTGATTACTCACCCCAATAAGAGTGTGCTGGAGTTGCGTGGTAAGGTAACCATTACGAAAGAGGATGGCACATCGTTGGCTAACATAGATTTAGAAAAATTGTTTGTCTGCAGCGGTGGTGGTTGGCTGAACATGTTCAAACGGATCGATTTTTACGTGGGTGACAACAAAATCGACACTGTGTGCAAACCCGGAATTGTGGGGTTGATGAAAGGGTTGGTCTCCTTTGAAACGGATAAACAATATTGCAACGCCGGTTGGGACTACAACGTCAGTATCAACGAACGTAATACTCTCAATAGAGACGGCCATTTCCACGTTATGATCCCGATGTCTATTGTGATGGGATTTTTCAAAGACCACCGCAGTTTCATCTACAATATGAGCCAAAAACTGGTGTTGTACAAGTTGGCCAACGGTGTTAGCAACGTATTCCAAATGCTAGGTGATTACAACAAGCACACCATCAGGGTGGATCTTCGCAACGTTGTCTTCAAAATGCCGCATGTGAAATTCACTCTGGAACACGCCACCAAAATACGCAATAAAATTGCTAAAAATTGCTAGTACGAACTGAAGTACCGACGGTGGTTTTATACCAGTATTTCACCCTCTTCTGGCAACGATTTTACTTGAGACATCCTGGTCTGTTATTCGAAGACAAAGTACCTTTTGATCGCCTTCCAGACTGCCCGATCAAACGATATCACCGCCAACTCGTCAGTATTTGATTTTTGCAATTTGGAAAATTGTCAGGTCCTGCTCAAAAATAATCGCTACTATCCACACGAATGTTTGAATGTGAACATCGCCGAGTACAAGGGCGGCACACTGTATTTCATGTACAAACGCTTCAAAGCGTCGTACTACAGCCACGACGACGATCGCACGCTGCCCTTACTCAGCTACAAAGATTTCATTACCCAAAACCTCATAATCGCCATCAATTGTTCGCACCAACCCAACATCCTGAAAGAATCTGATCAATTTGAAAATATTTTTCGTGTGGCGACGACCGTTACCCGCTAACACCATCATCCACTGTGTCACCATTGTCGACGACAAAGCCATCTACAGTCCGCTGACAAACAACATTTTCCACTGTTAGGTGGCCCAGTCGATGGTTGTGCTTCACACTCGCCGATGAGAAAAAAGTATATATATAAGTAGGGCAGGAACGAAACAGCAGGACAGTATTCATTGTTGTTGCTGTTGTTACTATTTTGCTCCCACATTATGGCTATTTTGGTGATCAATTATCAGGCATTGTGAAAGAAGTGGAAATTGTCGACATTACATCGAACCTCGAACAACATTTTCTGGCTTCACCACCAGCTCTGCTCAACACCTATTCGTCGAGTGCACGTCGTACCGTCGAGTACACTTTTCGATTTGTTCACGGCATTCTGTGGTCAAGTGGCTACTTCCCGCTGCCGGATATTGAGTCTGCCTTGTGCAAGGTGATCAACGACGCCACACTCATCTACATCAAAGGGTTGGACCGGGTAAACTTTCTTTTAGACTTGTCCGGATGTGCTACCGAGAAAATAGTAGATCTCGACGAATTTCCGGGCATTAGCAAGACATCGCAGAAGAAACCGTTTTTCTGCTGCAAATACGGTCATCCGCGTCACAACAAAATGAAATACGCTTTGAAACAGGCTATCAGGTATCGGGATTATCTTAGGGAAAATTATTACTACAAAGTGGGTGCCAGTGACTACGATTATTGGGGTTGACGATGTTGTTGCTGCTGCTACCACTACAAGTGAAAACAGTCTTTTTCAAGACTAACCCCTCCCGATGGCGTAAAAACTATATTAAGGAGAATTTCAAATACTTTTTCAGATTTTGTGTGCGTGTGAAAATGGCATTTCATATTTCAGTCAATGATGTGCAGTCTGTAATACGGCGAGAGTATCATGACAGTATACGCTTTGATAAAGTGTACCAGGTAGGTTTGTCCAGTTTTGTTACGCATAACAACATTTTCAACATTACCAAATGTAATAACAGGTTGACATTAGTGCATCATGAAAAAATTAAAACACCTATGGTCGGTATCGGTGTCCCTGAGAATGGTGCTAAAGAAATAGTGTCATCATCTTTGAAAAAAATGTACGAGTACGATGTTGTTGTAGGTGTTGCACCACCACCACCACCACCACCACCACAACCACAACCATCACAACCATCACAACCACCACCAGCATCGTTGAAACAGGGCAAGAGAAATGTCAACAATGTTTGGTTGGATATTTTGGCTGATGAGAGTGAAAATGTCACCGTTGACGATAACAGATGGAATGTGATCAGGACTGTTGTTGAGATACCACTAGGTATTTTCACGGTTGACGATATAGCCACGTACTTGAGTGCAAACATACCCGCTACTAAAAAATTCTGGATGTACATGAATAAGAATAAGAGAAAAGTTAAATGGGCGGCACTGTTCACATTGATTTCACTCCCTTGGTGTCCATAGGCCCGACTTTAGGATTTGAACGGCGTTTGTACAAGAAAGGTGGTCACCACAGTTCCCCGCACCCACCCGACATATTTTCTATAAATATGATACGTATATGGTGCAATTTAGTAAAAAGTAACATCGAAAATATGCGTTTCAACAGCGACACTATCTACAAATTTCCTTTGAACGTTGAACCAGGTGAAAAAATTATCGAAAGACTGAATACAATCGCTTTTTACCATGTGAATACCGACACATTACATGATTTACAGTTGAAAATAGTCGACCAAGATAACTGTTTGATCGATTTCCATGGCGAAAGAACTAATATTGTTTTAGAATTCAAACCGCTAGCATGAACAACAACAACAACAACAACAACAACAGTGTCAATCAGTATCTCAAAGCAGAGAGAGAACTGAAAAGAAAATTTGATGAGTTAAAGTATGGGCATTATGTGCTCGACACACAGGTGAATGAAGGTTCAGCACCAATTCTGAACCCAATCCGTGAGATTAATGCCAAAATTAAAAACAACAACAAATCAACATCACAACTTGCTGCTGCTGCTGCTGCTTCTAGTTCTGTTGTCGACCCTGATGATTTAGTTGCTAACAAACGCAAGTTAGACATAATGCTTGGCAGACAACAAGGACAACGACACATAGACACCGCTTATGGCATATGTGCGGAAAAAGATGGTTTCTACATCGGTAATGCTAAAGTGGACATTGTAGGTAATGATTTAGTGTTTGAAAGTATCGGTGGTGGCAGTGGTGGTGGTAAAACTTACATCGGTACACCAGGATGTGGGAGTTATTAACCAATACACATCCTACCAACTACACTGTCAAAGATTTTGAAAAATATGTCCAAATAGTAAAGGATACTTTCCTCTATAAACATAAAAACGATCCATTCAGTAGAAAGTTAAAAATTAGAAAAAATACCAAATACACCGAAATAATCAGACAGATAGTCTATAAATATAATCTAAGAGGTTTCCAAACATGAGGCTGATGAAGACATAATTGGTGAAGGTTTATTACCTAAAGTAATTGTGCCAAGCAGCAACAACAACAACAACAACAACAGTGTCGAATACGTATATTGGAATAATATTGACGAATTATTAGAAAGATTGTACATTTTATACGGTGAAATAAAAGCTGGAAATACTAACCCTACCATAAGTAACGAGATTACAAACATTATACAAGAATTCAAAGAAATATGACAACAACAACAACAACAACAACGACGATGATGACTAATTATCCCGAGGGTTATGGTGAGAAACATTGCAGGAAAATATTAAGAGATTTTCTGCCGCAGCCTATAGCGGCAACTGCAGCAGCAGCAGCAACGTCAAACAACCGCACCACGGCCACCACCACTGCATGGAAGGGGAAAGGTGTGTGGAATGATCTAATAGATAATTTACCCATACCCTTACATTTACCAGGGTACAATTACGCTGGACCCGGCACTCCACTCGATCTTTACCTGGAAAAAGGTGTAAAACCTGTGAATAAGTTGGACGAGGCAGCTATGCGTCACAATAACGCTTATTCAAAATCTAATGATTTGAACAATCGTCATTCGGCCGACTATGTACTGCAGAAAGAAGAGTGGAACCGATTTAAGGCGGATGATTCAAGTGTTGGTGAAAAAGCCAACACTTGGTTGGTAACAACAGTGATGCGTGCAAAACGCGCTATTGGTGCCGGTGTTGGTGTGAAAAACAAGCCAAAATACACGGAATACCTGGCAAATTTGGACCGCTATGATACCGAGCAACTTGTGAATTTTTTGCAAAAGCCTAACGGGAAAGGTATTTGTGTAAAGTTTTGCGTAGCACGGATGAAAGAATCAATTGCCAGTGATTTGAAGATACCGTTGACATTGTGATAGGCGCAAGCAGTCCGCTGTAGTCACACAAAAGACAAAGATGCAGTGGTTTGTTTGTCACCCCCACAGTTAAAACATATAACAGCGGATAAGGAAGGTGGGTTCTTGCCGGCAGCAGTAGCAGTTCTTTTAGCAGCGGCTCCGGCCATTGCATCCGTTGTTAGCAGCGGTGTCAATGCTTGGAACAACAAAAAAGCTAACGATAAGTTGGTAGAAGAACGTATCCGCCACAACAAAGCTATAGAGGCTAATGGTATTGGGGTAAACATGTAAAAGTATATTACAACAATAGCCAAGTACAAAAAGTTGATCAAATTATATGCGGACATTTATGTATAGAATGGCTCGCCCAAAGAAAAAAACAACAACGACAACAACATCAATAAAAAACAAAATAAAATGCAAAGTTTGCTGCATGTGCGAATGCAAGGGAGGAAAAATATGTTATTTACTTTCCTTGCTACGCTGTTGGTTTGTTGGTTTTTCAAATGGTATTTGCAATGATGATGATGATGATGATGATGATGGTGGTGGTGGTGGTGGTGGTGTTGTTGTTTGAGTGATAAATGTATTAATAATGACCGTTTGTAGGTCTTTTTCAACATCTCAATCATCCCCCACTACACTACACTACAATATGCATGAGCAAGAAGCAAAAGAACTGCATAGCAGAGTGATTAAAAAATTTAAAAAATGCAGAATAATAAGGAAAGGTATAGCTGACATATGGGCTGCTGATTTACTAATAATGACGCAATACGGTAGACAAAATGGCGGCTACAAGTATATTTTCAACAATATCGACACATTCAGCAAGTACATGTTTTTGGTAGTGTTGAAAACAAAAAGTGGCAAAGAGGTTGCAAACGCATTCCCTGGTGTTATTAAAAAACTTAAACGATGCCCCTCCAAGTTACACGTGGACAGGGGTAAAGAGTTTATGAATAAAAATTTTAAAAAAGTATTGTCAAAATATAACATCATCATGTACCACACTTGTACGCTAAATGAAAAATTAAAAGTCTGCTTCAAAATTGCCCAAAATTTCCGTTGGATAGACGCACTACCGCTCATTGTGCGTGAATATAATGAAAAAAATATACATCGATCAATAGGTACAACGCCCGCGTCGGTAAATGCCGAGAATGAGGACAAAATTTGAGAAAAATTTTACCCTATTGCCGAAATTAATTTTAGATAAGCCGACTTTTAAAATAGGCCAGCCGGTACGTATTCCGTGCTGGAAGAATACGTTCGGCAACAAGTATCGCCGAAATTGGACCAAAGAAATTTTTTATGTCGCCACAATACGATACACCGACCCGATAACATATACAATAAAAGACGGCAACGACGAAATAATTTTTGGACATTTTTATACTTGGGAATTACAGAAAACCCTAAATTTCGTAAGAAATTAATAGGTGTACGTGAGAGGTAAAAAAGGATTTGCGAACAAAACATTAACAAAACAAAGGATTTTCATCTCTCTCTTAATCGGTTGTCGTCAATGAAAAGGTAATCATCGTCGTCTCACCCTGCACACCTTCCTTCATTATAATACATCGATATTCTTTTCACTTACACAAATGACTCATCAACGTTACCCTGAAATGCACCCACACTAGCATCGTTAATACCATCACTAGCAATGACACTAGCACCAACACTTACGCAACAACCAAAGGCAACTACCCTTAAAAAATTACGAATCACTTGTGATTTGATTGTCTTTGAGTCTGTTGATTTAACCCATTTTTCGTATATTTTTGCCATTTTTTTGAATTTTTGTGTATTTTTCTGTATTTTTAGCCGTTTTTTCATGTTTTTTATCCGTTTTTCCGTGTTTTTTGTATTTTTTGTGTTACCTTTTCAACCAAAATGCCGAACAAGATGTTGAACAACATACCCTTTGTGATCTTCTGCGACAGCAAAGACGATTCATTGGCTGAGGCGGTGGAGGCCGGTTTGGAAAATGCTAATTGTAAGTACTTAGCAACACTAAAGGTGCATCCACACGAGGATGATCAGCTTGTTCTGCCTGGATGATCAGCCTGGGCTGACCAGGCACTGACCAGCCATGGATGAAAAACTTGGGGTGTCCACACTTGTTCAGCTTTCTGTGTTCAGTTTACTGATCAGCACAGGGAATTTAAAGCATTTTCTCCTACGTGAATTTGGAAAACAGCACAACCTGAATGAAAGTGGATGATGCAACAACATCCACACTCTTTCATCACCTTTCACAAACCGCTAACCAAGTTGACTGCAGATGAACAGCTGGTCGAAGCTGATCAGCTTCAGTCAGCTTCACTCAGCTGATCATCTCAATGTCTACACTTCTTTCATCTTTGAATGATCATCCAGGCAGAACAAGCTGATCATCCTCGTGTGGATGCACCTTAATACACGTGTACGCATGCCTGATAATTTTTTATGAACTTTTTATCATTTTTTCATCGTGTGTGCGGGGGTGAAAAAAATATTGTGACAAGTGCCATGTGGGGGGCCACATGTAATTGTCTTTTTTTTTTTCACTCCAGCAAAAGTGAAATTAAGTTTTACCTATTTTTTGGCTGGGGTCACCGGCTAAATTACACGTGTTACACCCACTTCAGTGACAATATCAGTTATGTTCAGTCATTTAAAAAAAAAAATAATAACTAAAGAATGCATTTTAACGTGCAACACGTGGCGGGTGAAAATTAAGATAACTTTTATCTTTTTTTATTATTCGTTTAATGACCTAATTACACACACACACTCTCGTACACGCACACACAATAAACAAAGTGAAAATTATTATTATTATTATTATTACGTTAGTGCTTTTTTTCGCGTAGCACCTCCCGCAAACGTTACCCTGCCATGGGTCAGCGCGCTGTGGAGTGCCGACTCCAGCGCCTTGTTTTCACTTTCCAGGATGACGGCTTCATCACCCCCAATGGTTGTCGGTAGTTGCAGCGGGGTGTTTCGACAGACTTCGTTGCCAACAACGACAACGACACCACCACCACCAACCCCTATGTCGCCTTACACGGAGGAATGCCGCATTTTCCGGCAAAGTAAGAAAACTCAACAGCAGAAACAACAACAACAACATCAACATCCACATCCGCATCCAGAACGTGGTAAATACGTATACATTTTTATTTTATTTTTCCTTTTTTTGTAGTGCAATGCAGTCAAGTTGGGGTACATGTAGATGGACGAGGCCAACCTGGAGTACCAGGAATAACTGGATTTCACGTGCACGGAGATCGTGTACGAGGAGGCAAGTGACGTTGAGGAGGCAGAGGAGGAGGAGGAGGGCGATGAAGCTAGGACTTCGTCGATATTAAGTACAAAAAATCATTCACCACTACAAATACTACAACTACTACTACTACTACTACTATTACTATTACTATTATGTACGTATGAAGTGTTATTAATATTATATTTTTCCTGACAGTTCCGCCATTTAGTTCCCCCTGCACTTATGAGGACAAACACCACATCCGACAACCATGATGACCACCACTGCCACTGACAACAACAACAACAACAACAACAATGTCAATGATGGCGACAATGACGACAATGTGGAGGAGTTTGGCATAGTGTCGGCACCCTTGGATGGTAAAAAAAATACACACTTATTCATTCATTCACTTACAACCACACACGCACTCATTCATTCGGCTACGCGGGCAGACAGACAGACAGACAGACGGACTAATTTTAATTTTAATTCCCCCCCCCCAGACGATGAAAACATCGGAGCTCCTACGCAGTGTCTGAAATCATACTTATGAAGGATGCCGCTTAGTGAAATAGTGGGTTGTTGGTGTTGTCATTGTCCGTGCTCAATTCCTCTACCAACAACTCATCATATAACAACTGGCAAAAATTCAGTGGGTCGTTGTCATTACACTCTCACACTTTAATATTTTTTTCATTCACTCACTCACTCACCCACATGCTCACAAGACAGGTAGTCGTCGTTGTCATTATTACACACACACACACACATACACACTGATTTTTTTCACTCACCCACACATTCACAAGACAGGTAGTCATCGTTGTCAATCCGCTCTTGGATTTTTTATATTTTTCACACACACACACACAATACAGGTAGTCATTGTTGTTGTCATCATTCGGCACTCGGATTTTTATTTTTACTCACACACACGCATACACATACAAGACAGGTAGTCTTCAGAGTCATCATTATACACGCACACTTAGATTTTTTTATTCACTCACCCACACAAGAAGGGGTGCTGTTGTCGTCATCTTCATCGTCGTTGTCTGCATTGTCTTTACACGTTTTGTCACAAGATAGGTAGTTGTAATTGTCTATGTCATTACACACACACACACACACACAAGATGGGCTGTTGTCGTCGTCTTCGTTGTCATTACACACTTTGATTTCATTCACTCACTCACCCGCACACACTCACAAGACAGGTAGTTGTCCTCTTTGTCATTACACGCACACACACACACACACTGATTTTTTTCACTCACCCACACTCTCATAAGACAGGTAGTTGTCATCATTGTCATTACACACAGACACACACCAATTTTTTCTCTCACGCACACTTTCACAAGACTGGCAGTTGTCTTCCTCGTCATTATTACACACGCACACAACAGGTAGTCATCGTAGTCGATCGGCACTCGGATTTTTATTTTATTTATTTTTTTGCAATCGCATTAAAGGTCGTCGTCGTCGTCGTTGTCGTCCTCAACCCGCTCTTGAATTATTATTTTCACACACACACTCACAGCACAGGTAGTCGTTGTCATTTGGCAATCAGATTTTTATTTTTTCACTCATACACATGCACGCACACTTTGATTTTTATTTGCACACCGGTACTTTGATTTTTTTCACTCACACACACAAGACTGACAATCGACAACGATCAGCACGCACACTAATTTTTAATTTTAATTTTTTCACGTGCACTCACCTACACACTCACACAACAGGTAGTCTTCGTCGTTGTCTGTTGATGCAACAGCTGCTGCGGCTACCAAACTACCCTTTTTAATTTCATTTTAATCGCATAGGACAGCGGATGGTGGTATGAAGGTATTTTATTTTATCCGTATTTTCACTCTCTTGCAAATTCGAGATCGACGACACCATTAGGTCGTACGCCGATAACGTACAATCCTTTGGCGGTGTCAATAAAATGCACTAAGGATAGTGGGTTATTTTCTAAAATTTTACTAAGGTGATTTGGGAGGAAGGTTCTGAATTCTGCATTTTCACCAGGTAAAATTAAATTCACTATTAGGGCTCGATTATTGTAGCTTGTATCGACGGGGGAGATTTTAATAATTTTATAATACGTTCCAATTTTTAAATCTTTTATTTTGCGGGTTTCTAAAAACGTATTAAGCGGGATTTTTCAAATGTAGGAACGACAACGGCAGTAACAGGTGCCATAGGCTGTATATTTGACACACACCATTCCATCGACTTGTTTGGAGGGGATGAAAAAACAATGTTTGGCGCAACACCAATTCCGATCCAACAACTTTTTGGGTGGTTGCTTATTCAAAAAATCAAAGTCAACGGTATGGTAGGCGTTGTTGGCAACACTTAATACACGAACACATATTACCCCCGCAGCAAATGAATCAACGGCCTCGTCGTCGGGCAACATTTTCGCTAAATGGGGTAGGAAAAATGTATTGAATTCGCCGCTGTTACCGTCATCATCATCGTTACATTTTAATGTTGCTAGCAGGGATTGGCCGTAAGGAGTGTCAGTAGCACAAATTTTTCTAACTTCGTACCACCGATTTATTTTCAAATCGCAGAATTTCCGCTACTCCAACGATAAGGGCTCGGTTATGGCGTTGAAATTTCGCACATAATTTTTATCCCCATCGTCCCGACTAATAAATTCCAAATTAATAAAACCCGCAGCCGACGACGACGATGCAGCCGCTATTGATGGTGATGATTTCGGACCACGCACATAAATGCCACCAACCTCAAGGTTGAAAACACTAATGGACTCATCATTTGGTAATTGGTCGACTATACGGTACGGCAGGTAAATAGAAAATCCGCAACTGTCGCCATCAATGTCGTCGCCACCTTACAAATGTGCGACCATCGATCGACCGAAATGGGTATCAAGAGCACGCACATTCAAAAGTTTGTACAGGTAGTTCGGTTTTAAGTTGGTCAACTTCCTGCACGCGTCGTATCCACTGGCACCATTGCCACTGCTGACACCACCAACACCACCACCAACCAAATGGTTGACAGAATTCAAAAATTTCAAATTCATTTTTTCTCGATCACAACAAAATTACAGTAAATCGTAATAATCAACAAGTAAATAGCAATAAGTTTTTTCCAGTTAATAATGGTCGGAGCGTTACAACTCAGAGGTGTTTACAAGAGCACGCGTAAGTCGCCACTGACAATCCGGAGCAAGTGCACCTATATATATATACTATTTTACTCACTACCAAAAATTAACAACACACAGAAAAAATTAAAATAACTTTTGTCAACTTTTTTTCACAAAAAATTTTCTAAGTCCAAAAAATATTTTTTCTCGCTCACTACAAATGTGTATCACAAAAATATTTTCACGCCCGAAAAAAATTTCACCTGCGAAAAAAATTCAACCAACTAACGCACGATGACGAGAAAATTCTGTGATGATCGGGGGAAAATTTAACGCTGTTACGGCCCTTCGTGTCAATGGTAAAAGGATAACATTTCTTTGAACTAACGAAAATGGACAGACTTTTACCATTGACAGGTGGCTCCAGTCAACGGTAAAGAAATTGTTCTCATGGTGCCCACTTACTACTAATACCTAATCAAAAATTTTGTTCTTGTAATTTTTTTTAAATTTTGTTTTCACATACCTTGAAATTTTCACACGGTACATTTGCCTTGAAAATGAAGGTACCTATGCAGTTATGTGCACATAACACTTTTTTTCAGGGCTAAATGGAAGAATGATACTTGAGTAACTCTTACATTTTTCATTATCAATTATGTCTTTGGATAAACATAATTATATAGATATAACTTAGTGAAGATGAGTAATTATCTTAAATCAGAGTATTGTTCTTGCATTCAGACCTCAGTGGTACTACACAGGAAATAAAGTAGAGGACGCATGTGAGACAAAAAAAGGCACTATTTTTGAGAAGAGTATCCCCCTCCTAAGGAATGTTATGATTTTCATCTCATTTTAATCTACAAAATTCAATTTGATGTGGTTTCTGAATTATCATTTATATTTATTCTTTCATTTTATTCAATTATAAAAAATATTCTCTTCATTGTTAATGGGCCCGAATATGGCCAATCAAATTTGAATTCAGTACTCTAAGAATGGGTACAACTACTTCAAAAGTGGTGCCATTTTTTGCAGCAGCATTTAGATGGGCATGAGTCCTCTATTATATTTAATACTCTTTGAGTGGCATCGAGTTATATAAATATTTAAAGTTTCCAAAGAATTTCAATAGTTTTGTCCAACACACTACTTATGTGATTCAAAGACATTTTCCCTAAGCCACTTTCCCTAATGACATTTGCCCTTATAAACAAAATCCCTAATTTTTTTACTCATAATTTTTTCCCCTAAAACTAAAAACTAGAATGTAATAAATGAATTTTCCCAAATTGTGAAATTCTAATAAGAAAAGAAGGGGAAGAAAGACTTTTATTTCAAAAAATTTTATAAATTTATATTATAGGATGTATTTTTCTTATTATTTACTTACATTACATATCAATCAAAATTCTTCGACTGTCTGGAAATCATTTCTGTTTGTGTGAAGATATTCCAATTTCTGGCTTTAGGGGAAAATATTAGTAAAAAAAAATTAGGAGAAAGGTATTAGGAGAAAAAACAAGGAATTTTTTCTATTTGAAAAAATGTCTTACAGTTTCTGCCTTTGGGGAAAAAAATTAGAATTTTGTCCATTAGGGCAAATGTCATTAGGGAAAGAAGTATAACGTATATTTTTGTCTATTTTTAATTATGACGAACAATATTTGTTGACACTGTTTCGAATACCAAAACTACAGGTACTCGATGTTAACCTAAACATCCCATTATACTTTTCATAAACAATATACAATTTACTCATCTGAAATGTCACAATTAGTGAAATCCCATCGCCACTTTAGTGACCTAAAAACACCTGTCCCTCAATATTATTGTGAATCAGCAAATCCCTATTGTAACAATCCCTACTTCTCTTAGTCTATTCACCATATTCTGTCACGTACACCATGTACCCTGAATGGGTATAAAAACCCTGACAATGATACAATCGATGCTCAGTTAGTTCATTATATATCCTAAATTATTACATGTACTTATTTATCCCAATACTTAATTTTGTGGGTTAAATTGTTTAAATTCACAGTAAAGTGTTGAAATAATAATTGTGTTTGATATTTTAGTCTCATACAAAGTTAAGGTCTACAATAGTCTGTGGACAACTAAGTTCAATATTTTAAATAATCAAGGAATACTTAAATACTATTCCTTCGTATGGTGTGACACTGAAAATGGTTCCAAATGGTACTATGAGAACTTCTTTTAGTCGTTACAAGAGGCTTAGGGAAAATGTTGGGGAATCATGTATATATTATAATTTTAAGAATTTTTACACCAAAAAGTTATGAACATTAAGAATTTCTCATTAGTGATGGTTGAAAAAATTTTTCTTGAATTTTTCAAAAACTATAACTGTGGATTGTTCTTCAACAACGAAGTGAAAACATGTACCTACATATCTTTCCATTACATGAAAAATGTTAAATTTGAAAACTAAAGATTTTATTGCCCTCAATAGCCTACACAATAAACCTTTGTCTTTTAAATGCATTATGCAGTGTTGGTGGAATTTTAATCATTTTTTCAAACAGCTCTAATAGATGAGCAATTGAAAAAGAAACGTTAACGATTTTGAGCTCATGGACTAAATGAGGAGAAGTAAAAAGTACTGTATAGATAGGCTTGTTCCAGTTGCTTCTTTATTCGAAACAATTTCCTGAAATTATTCAACTTTGTACCTGTGGGGATCATCAATTTGTATGAGGTATAAGGGCTCGGATCCCTTGATGACAGTTGACGCCAAAAGGCTGGCTCATTATTCGTCGGCTATGATGTTAAATGAAATAAATATACACTTGTAGATTTGTATGTTCTTACCTGTACATATGTGTAGGTAAGATACAATGTTTGTACCATGACTAATTGATAGATAAAGATTTTGGCAATGTCATGGAATGGTAGCAAATGGTATATGTATATATGTGTTTCTGTGTGCATATGCCAATTTCTCTATATAAACTTTCAAATCTAACTACAAAATCGCTAGTGTTGCCTAGGATTTGGCTCTCCTATACCTTTGTGTATAATATGGCAGAACAGGCCAAGATGTTGATTGCCTTCTTGTATGAATACTTCTTCATAACAAGAAATTCCACAGTACCATTTTTTCTTGGATTTATTTCATCAGTTTGTCAAATACTCCTCCATTATATGTAGACAACCATTTTCTAGAAACTGGTCAAATTTATTACTTTTTGTTTGACGGTAAAGAAATCGTGAGACTTTTTTTTTCAATATAAAAACTCTACATACGACTTTGATTGACATATATATACAAATATTTTTAATTTTCATGCCATTTGGGTACCTATATGTGTTTATTCCGAATGCAGCTATACATAACTAAATTTTCAAACTTATATGAGCACTAAATAACCGCATCTTTCAAGTAAAATAGTACAACTATCTCGTTATCCGCATGTTACAAGCAATTAAAAATTCATTTGTTTCCTTGTTTCTTCCTTAATTTTGATATTGTTTGCAAAACTATGTTTCCCTTAAATTGTATAGGAGGTTTTTTGTTTTTTTTTCTCTTTTAAATAAACACTTATTTTGTAAAAAAAAAACAAGAAAAATATATTGAAAATTTCGAGCCTTCAGACCCGAAACAATGAGTCTTGACTGGGAAAAAAACAAAAACGAAAACATCGAAAATTTCAAACTAAAATCGAAAACAATTAACGAAAGTGAGTAAGTATGAATACTTTTTCTTTTTAAATGTTATTATTTGTTATTATTATTCACTTTTTGAAAGTGTAAATAGGTACACGGACCACACAAGAAATCAAAGTCTCATTGATTTTTTAGAGAAATGTGTTTTGAGAGGAACTTTTGTTTTCCAATTTTTTTTTTCTTTTTTTGTATTGCAAATGAGAGTATAGACTGTAGGGTATCGACAACCGACTGTTAGGACTATTCTATGTATGAATTAACAAACGAAAACTTTCTATGATTCGACATGCATTGTTCACCATTGACTCTCGAGTAACGACACTTTCTATAACGATAATAATTTTAAAACAGTTTTTTTTTTTTTGGATAGTTTTTTACTTTAAACGTAAGATTAGCTTACATTGATTTAAAATCATCATTAATACTTAGACCGGTATTTCTGATTCGGTTGTAGGACTTGAATGAGGTGTTTGATGAAAAAATATTTAATTCATTTCGGACAAACAAATACTGTTACCGGTGGTGAGGGTGGGAGAGAGATAGAGCGAGTAAGTAATGAAACACAAACAAAATATTTTAATACGTTGAGAAAAAACCATTCTATTGTAAGAACCTACTTACTTAAATCTGTAGCCAAGAAATTAAATTTCCACCAGCCTTAATCATACCCAGCCGGAGGGAGTATCAGGAGAATCAAACGGCCTTTGGATTTTTTCAAGCAGAATCTCACAAAGATAGGACGGAAAGATATGGAGAGATAAGGTTGTTCAAGTTCAAACCCTCCCCGAACTCCCTAAAAAACTCGTAACACTTTCCCTACATAACGAACGAGCATTTGAAAATTTAACAATTAAAACCCCTCCCCCAAAGAATATTCATTTCGGTACGCCGTTGGTTAGACCATTAGACTATAGTTTTTCACTTCGTAACAAATAATGGCGGATAAATTTTCGCCAATTTTTTGGGAACCGGAAAAAGTGAACGAAAGATATGGAAAATCTGTCAAAAAAAAAATGTTTGGTCCTCCTAAATGTCACACTGAATCGGCCCCTGGGGATGAGAGACAAGAGAAGAGGAAGTGCTTCAATTTTTCCAATTTAATTCCGTTCTCGAAGAAAATCTCTGGTACGCTATTGCCCCCCCCCCCCCGAAGTAGGTAAACTTAATGCTGCAGTGGCATAACCACAAATGAACCTGCGGAGGGGCTATATAACCTCGTCGTAAGAAATGGTTATCCAAGTTTAGAAAATCCCTTGAATTGAAAAAAATATCACCTTAATCGTATAATATAGGTGATACAAGAACTTCTGATAAGTATGTATGATACAGCTAATTTGAGAGGCCTAATAAAAAATAAGACTGAATGATTACCTAGCAATAGCATATATTGTCTGTTTACATAAATTCTCTTCGAATTGAAAAATATCAGTTACAGACATTATTTATCCATTGCATAGGCCTAGTCATCAAATTCGGCTAATACTGGTACTGCGTCGCAGATTCTGGTATTTTTCAGATTAAATGTCAGTAGGTTGTATCTCAACTTAGTATACTTACCCAAAATAGGATTTAACCAACTGGAATTCTAAAAGCCATGAATGGAGAACCAAGTAACAAGGTGAGGAAACCGATTTTCATTTTTAACAAAATTTTGCTGTGAGAAAAACTGATGGAATTGGTAGTGAACGTCATTAAAATTTCGTTTTTCAAAATAAGTAGGATGAATCTGCAAAATAGCTCTTGGAAAGTGTTTAGAATAATGCTGCGGATTTCTTATCCACGAAATTTGCGACGTTACCGCCATGATTATCACTCTTCATGATGAAATAAAAATAAATGAAATTCATGTAGGCTACCCCCTACTTTGCGGCAATAATAATCCAGATCTCGCACAAATGCACTGCTACCCTCATTGGCTTTGAATAAAATATTCGTGAACAACTATTTGAACTAATATTCATTATTCTAGTGGGGTAGCTAGGATTTTCTTAAGGGGAGGATTTGATGAGAAAAGATTTCTTCCCTTTCTCCTCACTCCCAGCAGCGAATTTCCAGAACTTTTTTTTCTAAAGGAGGAGGGTTCACAGGTGGACTTTGGTCAACCATCTGTGTGGACCAAAACATTTGAATTTAAAAATGTCGAAATTTACCTTCGGAGCCAGGGCTGTATGCAGGATTCATTTTGGTGGGAAGGAGAATTCATAAATTGAAAAGATAATTTCACAAGTGAAGAAACTGAAAAAATTTTTTGTGTATTTTAGGATATAATTTCTGATTATTATGCCAGTTGTAATGATAATACCATATCATTTCTTAACTTAATTTCCTTTCTATATACCTCTCGTATTCTATGAATATTATCTCCATAAAACCATATCGTATATAACTTTATCCCAATATCCTGTCTTGATTACACCATTGAAACTTGTCAAGACCTGCCTGTTGACATCACCTTTTCTCACTAATACAATGTTTTCATATTATACACCATGATGTCATTTATTCCATGAATATAAAATACAACTCTGCACTATTCCTAATTTCTTTTAAAATTATAACTACACCCCCTTATGTCATAAGTAGGTATCTTTCTTTATTAACTTACTCTAAATTACATCAATTCTATTAACCAATCACATTGTATATCTCCCACAACACCAATGTAGAATTCTTTCAAATCCATACCCTTAGTTCTAAGCCAAATTGTTTACCAATTTTTCTCTTGTATAATTCAATGTAAAAAATATACATCATATAAAAAATAATATATATGTCATGTATCTTTTCATAACAATTATACCATTACACCAATCGTCATTATTTGTCGTCATTATTTGTCGTGGAATTAAAACCTTAATGGTCTCACTCTGTGAAATTCTGCTTTAAAGAAATTCAAAGAAGGATTTATCTCCCTAATCCCCCCTGGCTACAACACTATGCCACTCATTAAGATACCTTCACCAATACCTAATCGAAACACTGTGCACATAACAAATAAATTTTGGAATTAGAAGTAAAATGCCATTCAAAGGTCATGCAAAGTAATATCATTTGGGAGGGTGTAATCGACAAATTGTATTTTTGATTTTTTTAAATTCCCCAAAAAGAAGTCACCTGTTATTTTGAAAACAGAAAAAAGTCGTTTATCTTTTTTCAGAGGTCAATTTTTACCACAGCTTGATCTGTGAGAATGTCACTTCACATTCGTTCATAAAATTCAGTCATTTCAGTCACCCAAAAGCATTATACCCAGCCAGGAAAAAGATAGTAGCGAGATGGAGCGGAGTGCCAAATCTGCTACATTAACATTAACACACTGAAAAATTTTTGTGTTAAAACATGGTTTTGTGAGATTGTGTGCCAATAACACAAGTATGTAGCAAATTTCCGGAAGTCAGCTACCAAAATTGCTGCCTAGTTTGGAATAGCAAATTTATGTTTACCTTTTGTGTACTTGCAACACAAGTATGAAGCAGAGTTTGGTCAGTCCGCTTCCAAAATTGCTACCTAGTCTCAAATAGCAAATGTATGTTTAGTTTTTATGTACCTGCAGCGCAAGTATTATTATCAAGTTTATAAGCTTGATAGTAATTTAGGCCTAGCTAGCTAATTTTTACAAGTGGGTTATATTATACCTATACATCAACCCTCAAAATAGAGCACAAAAATAATCAGAGGAATGAAACGAATGTTGGACTTTCCATCAAATTCTTAAGAATATTTTTTCCACCGAATTTTAATCCCACAATAAGAAAAAATTTCTTGTAAGAATAAAATTTGCTTACGATTCGTGGCAAGCGCAAATCTCCAAATGTTATTTAAAAAAGGAAACAAAAGACATTTCTATTCCAAAATTAGGAAAATTAGGTATGCTGTTTTTCTTCGAAAAATTCAAACAATTGTCAGCCATATGTTGAGTTCTACCTATATTCAAAAAAACAGCTACGTTGACAAAAAAAAAAAAAAAAATTCTAGCCCAGCAAAGAAACCCAGTTTGCTGATGGGGATAGAGATGGAGATGAGAGAGAGAGAGAGAGAGAGAGAGAGAGATATTTCTTGAAAACAATTGCAAAATAAGATGAATATTAATCAATATTTATGTCGATATGAATTGATATTTATATGGATAGTGATCGATATCTGACAAACATATTGATATATCGATATTTTATTGATAGTTTCAGTTACAGAAATTACAAAAAACTGTAGATAATTATCCATATCTTTTACAGAAATATCGATTTATTGATATTTTATCGCTAAAAACTGCTTTTCCAGAGATTTTTTGTTTTCCAGTTTTCTCAAAAACTAGGAACTGATGAGAATCAAACATTTTTCAAACCTTGGCCAATACAATATCTATCTTTTGTAGAAATTTGAGTCCTGTCTGTTGGTTAGTTTTTTCAAAACCGTGAATACAAAATTTTTTTAAGCAATTTTTTCCTCCGCAGTTTTCTCGGAAACTACTGAATTAATAGGCACCAAACTTCTGAGAAATTCGTACCAACATAAGAAGAATCCATCGTGAAAATTCCAACCTGATCGCTTCCGTCATTTTTTCAGAATCTTGGAAAAACTAGTTTTCCAGGAACTTCTTGTTTTCCAGTTTCATCAGAAACTAATTAGTTCCAATAGACAAAAAACTTCTTTCACATCTGCTTCAATATGAGAACTATTTGTCTTGAATATTTTAGCCCTTTCCGTTCGGTAGTTTTCTCAGAACCGTGAATACAAAAAATTTTGGGCGATATATTTCATAATATACATACATACTTATAAAAAATTAGGTCAAAAAAAGTAAGTGGTACCAATCGATTTCTTTTCTCATGAAACGAATGATTTTCATCATCCCCATCTCTAACCCTTTTCTGAGGTCAATTTTAATACTACATTTGCTAAAAACCGCTTTTCCAGAGATTTTTTATTTCCAGTTTTCTCGAGAACTGCGAAACCGAAGAACACCAAATTTCCCTTTGACTTGCTCCCATAGCTATCTTTCGTAAAAATTGCAGTCTTATTTATTCGGTAGTTTTCTCAAAATCGTGAGAATACAATTTTTTTTGAGCAATTTTTCTTCTCCAGTTTTCTTGAAAACTACTGAACTAATAGGCATCAAATTTCAAAGAGATTTGCACCAACATAAGGAAAGTCTATCGCGAAAATTTAAGCTTGATACCTTTGGTCATTTTCGCAAAATACCGGATAAAACGGCTTTTCCATAAATTTTTTGTTTTCCAGTTTTCTCAGATACAAATCAACCGATAAGCAAAAAACTTCTTTCAGACCTGCTCCAGTATAAGAACAATCTCTCGTGAAAATTTAAGCCATATTCGCCTGGTAGTTTGCTCAAAAACGAGAACCAAAAATTTTGAGCGATACATACACACAAAAACGAGAAAATAGTACCAATCGTTTTATTTTCTCATGAAACGAATAATTTTCATGACCCCCACCCCTAACCCCACAATTATGTCAATTTTGGTACCCCGTTTGCAAGCAAACTGGGTAAAAAGAGAAAAAAAGTAGTAGGTTACCTAGTTTTTAATATAGCCACCAATAGCGTTCAGGAGAATTTAATACCTTACTCGAAAAAGGAGATACGTTTCTGTGATGTTCTCATTATCACTGCGCAGTTCCCAGTGTCTACTCCATTTCTGTCTGAAGATTTAATCAAAAATTCGGAAGAACAAAGCTCCGAAATAATATTTCAATTCTCATACAAGAGAACAGGTTTATGTGCAGCCTATTCGCGCTTCCACATTTACTCGGAAATAAATACAGGTATTTCTATCTACAGTCGGCTACGTGACTAATTCAACTTTTGGAAATAATCATTTGTCAAAACAATTTTCCAACTTTGCGGCAGACAGGGTAAGTACTTTATGTACAAGATCATATCATTATCAACTTGGGTCAGCAGGTCTCATGTCGTAGGATGCACAACTGCGTCATTTGATGCAATATATATGTATCGCCTGAAAACAAAAACGTCTGCAACCATTCTGACATGAAAGCAACCTAATTATTTTAGATGTTGATTCGGAAATCCGAATATATACAGGATGTTCCACGAAGTCTCAGCGGTACTTCAGAAGTTGTCAATGAGACGAAGTAAAAAATATTATGTCAACGAGTGACCTACACATTCGATGCCAAAAGAACTTCCTATGAAATTTTCATGTTTTCCAAATCTGTGCAAAAAGAAATTAAGGTAATGCATTATTGAAATTTAAAACTTTTATAGCCATACTTCAACATAGAACATGGGCCATAATTAAGTTTAAATAAAACTTTTTTCTCGTCACATCGAGAACTACCTGTAACAAAAGTTTAGCTGTCAATTATTGGTATTTTAAAATGACTCCCACGACAAACATGGAATGCAATTTGATTTACATGCATAATCTACACATAACGTAGGTAGTATATCTTTCACGCATTTGCATAATTATAGTCGACACGTCGGCCCAAAATAAATTGAGCTCTGAGGAAAATAAACAATATTACATACAAACGTTGAATGGCTAATGAAGATAACGTAAAAATGTTGAATGGTCAATGAGAAACAACGTTGCACTAATGCGCTTTAAACATCGAAGGTTTAGTGCCGACCATAGGTATTTAAATTAAATATCAACTTATTCTACCCAAGTACCTCTAACCTCCAGTTTGGCGAACCGTCTGTGAAACCCTCTGCCAAGTACAAGCTACCAATTTCTTCATTCAATGGTTTTTAGCGATTAGCTCGAAACTATAGCCACTGCCGCCCTATGATGCAGGTAAAGGCACCAATAAGCGAAGACATGTCAAATTACAAGCTACCTACTTTCGACCCGTTAACTAACCCGAAATTATGTGACAGGGCTTTCCGATAAAATTTTATCGAAAAAACTCAACTCCAAACGCGTCCAACTTATGCGTCATCATTATGGGACTGTATAAAATATTCAAATTGCTAAATAAATTGTTTGCAACTGTAAATGCAATAATAAATCTGTACAGCTTATTGAATCGCTCCCTATTTTTTACCATATCCAAGATAATAAATCTGAATGTGACGTTGAGTCTGGTTTTAAAAAGATAGAGAAAATATTTCTCTCGTGTTTTTCCTTCAACATAGCAATCGATTCGCTATATTATGGAATATGGAACGTCGATTATTAAATTATTGTTGTAGGCTACATATTACCAGTGATGAAAAAGAAAAATTGAATTTTTTCGTTTTTATACGTCAATATTTTCTCACTTCAATGGAATAAAAAAAAAAAAAAATTTACCTAAAAAGTTACCATTTGAAATTTCTTAAGTTTGTCCTAGTCGTAACCTAAAACCCGCAAAACAACAAGACGATTGTTTTAGAAATTACGAAGTCCCAAGTCACGTAAATGATAACCAAACGTGTGAAAAGCATAAATCCTTGGACCTTTTCGCTAACGTGGCAATTGAATGAAAAAATTAATAATTTTCAAAAACAAAATTAACAAAAACATTAATTCCCCTAGCTTTTTGCAAAAGATCTGAAGTATCATAATTTTTCCCAAACTAAAGCAATAACTAACTTCTATCGATAGAAAAAAATTAATGCTATTTCAAAACTTAAACGAAATATAACCTGGACTTTGCGAAAATATTAGTCTGTAGTGTTATGTCAGATGGAACAGACTTTTTTCTTCACACAGTATTAAAATGGCTTTATTCAATCAAAATTCGAACCGAATTTTTCAAAGTACGCCATTACCTAAAGCTAGGTATATTTATTTATTTATTTATTTTCATGTCTCATTTGGTTCATTCAACACGTAAAATTTTATCTCGAAATTCATAGAATTCGTTGTATGACAAAATTCTCGTGCCAGCATTACCAAAATATCATTTTATTATTTGTAATGTTCTTATATCGTCTATGATCAAACAAACTTTCTTCTTTTTTTTTATATAATATTGAACATTCACACCTACCATCAAAGGTACACGTGAAGATACGAAAATTTAACAAATATCCCTCCAAAAAATTTCTGCGGGTTTTGAACACAGAACATCCAAACCTAAGAGCCATGCCTTAATCTATTATGCTACGAGCAACTTCCTAAATCTACAGTTTTCAACGCCCTATAACACACACTGTGGAAACATATAATACCTGTAAAACATAGTGATGACATTTCGGCAAAGCTGGCGCGAGACACTTTTGTTGTACGCACATCCAATACACGTATGATATGATAAAAAATGTTCAACTATTTTATTTACATAGTATAATAAATTTCGCTAATACTGAAACATAATAAATGAAATATGGTTGCCAAATTATGCTTCACTTGGAGATAACGTGATTGTTCTAATAATTCATGAGTAAGTAAAACTTACACAAGCTTACAAATTATTCAACAGGTAATTCTTGTACGATCATTCCAAAAGTTCGAACGAATCGCATTAATATATAACTACAACAAATGCGTAGAATTTATTTTTGAATTTTAATTTCGACTTTATAAAACGTTAACTTGTCGCCATAAAATGCGACGACGTCGGTAAGATCAAACTATACGAAAAACACTACACATATAACACACTACAACATAACAATTCCCAGAATGACTAAATGGAAGCCCACGAAAGTAATAAACGGAAAGGAAAAAATCCATTCTCCATTCGTATTCATCATTGTTTATTGAAATGACCGGATAAAAACGGTGAACATCAAATGGTAAAAATAAAAATAAAAATCAACGCTGACGTGATCACTCTTTGTTTCGATATGCCACTAAAAATAAGTGTCAAACGACAAAAATAAAAATAACGAAAAAATCAAAAAGTTAAATTAAAAAGCGAAATTTTTATATCACAGCTTAAATAAGAAGGAAAAGATGAATAAATGAAAATAAGGGAAATAACTGAGGCAACTTAAGAAAAGACGGTAAAATTACGAATAATTAGCACAAAACTAAAAGTGCAGGAGGACGTTAATTGTTAAATAAAAAGAGAACTTGACTCTTTTTTATTTCTAGTCTTAAAAAAGACTTCCGACATTCTATTTGATAATAGTTAAATTATACGAATTTAAGTCAATTATTATAAATTACTCGTGTAGGTACGTGTACTCAACCTCAAAACTGATAACGTCGCACAAAAATTTTGGTTCTTCGAACAGAACCAAAAACTAGCATTATTCAGGTACTCTATTTCATTTCAATGATGTGAAGGTAAATTTTATACTACTACAAAAAAGGGAGAAAATGAAATCTTATGAGAAGAAAAATGGTTAAATGTTACACCGAAAAACTCGAAAAAATAAGAAAGAAAAAAAGGAACAATCTAACAATAAATTCCCACAAAAACTTACAGACTATGTTGTAGAAAAAAGAAGAAAAAACATAAAAACAAAAATACACATGATAAAAAGTGGTTCGCATATTATGATACTCGGATTGATTTTACAGCAAGTAATACACTAATTCTGTCGAACGCAGTTCGTTTTAAAACACTGAAAAGTCTCGCCAAAAAAGGAAATACAATCACGAGCATCGAATCTACACGATGGATGCAAATTGCATTTTACAATAACTGTCAAATGTTCAACGCTTATCCATTAAACAGTATGTGGCATGTCTGCAAAAAAAACTATTGTAGTGCTTAAAATACCTTACACGCACTGCACTGAGAAACTGGTTCACTTTCAGATAAGTTTATCGGTTCTTCATCTTCTTCGCGTCCATTTTCAACGGACGCCATTTGATCGTGTCTTTTCTGAAAAAAAAAAAAAAAAAAAAAATTAAAATTCTGAATTACGAATATGAAAAAAAAAAACCTACTTAAAAAAACTAATGAAAACATTTAAATTTTCTTTTCAATACAACTCGACAACTTTGCGAACCACTGACTTATTCGACTGGTTGATTTAATACTTTCGTAGAACTATCTGCATCAAAACCACACCTACGTGCTCGACACAACTGACAATTTTTTCCGATGCTTTGTGGATAAACCAAACTATTTTCAACATGCGTTCAAGGTTACACCAAGTTCGGCACAAACTATTTTTCGAATTCGTTGATCCTCATTATTACGCTGTCATTTTAATGAAAAATTTAAATTATATCCGCTTCGACATTATTAAATTACCTTCAGTTCAGCGGCCAAACATAAAAATATATCGTCGATGTTTTTATTCTCTTTGGCAGACGTTTCCAATACGTACATTATTTCAGGAACATAATCACGCATTTCTTCTGCTTCTGACAATTCAACTTCGCGTTCATTTTCTAAATCAGATTTGTTACCTGCAACAAAAAGCAGAATAATCTGACACTTTCCTCGGGTTCGAGAAGAAAACAACGAAAGTTTCAATGAAGAGCACATACAAATGTAGGATCAAAGGAGAGTTGACATAAATGAAGGGAAAAATTCCCGAAGTGAAAAAAAAAAAATACAAGTTTTGAACTATTGTTTGAAAATGAGTCCATGTTATTAATATCATTCACTGATTTAAAATTCAAACTCATTTTTTAACGGGCACACTCAAATGCTTACACAATATCTGTTGACTATGAGCTGCTCTAAAATACAGAACACAAAACACTGGGAACAAACAAAAAGAAAACATTACTCGTAATCTGTAAAATATTAATTCATACAATCAAAACCCTACTACAGAGTGACTGAAAATAAATGTTGAGCAGGCATGTTAATGGCGTCCAATGCTCACAGAATTCTCTGATCAGTTACTGTCAGCGAAAAACAAGTGAGAATCATACACAGAAATCTACTAGCACAAAAGATCGACACTCAATGCCTGTTTTTGGCTAGTTTTATGCCTGATTACAGTCCGTGTCTAATAAGCTGAGCTTTGTGAAGATAGGCAATAAGACATACTAATTTTGAATGGCCAATAAGGATGACCAAAAACGTTTATTAGCCAATGAGAAACAACACTACACTAGTGCATCTGAAACGTCAGCTAACTCAACTTATTTGCTGCTGACTGAAGGTTCACTCATAATAAATTATGTGACACAGGAATATGTATAACGAACGTTCCGAAAGAAATAAAAAATAAAAATAATAATAAAACTTACAGAAAAATGTAAGTAAAACTGGATGAACAGAAAATCAGAACCATCCATTACAAATGTAACCAATCAACTCCCCATTTATTATAACCTGCATAAATCAGTCATTAAAAGGCTGTACGATTTTGGCAAACGAAAGTAAGTATAAAAAAACTCTGGCGTAGCAAGCCTCGCTAGAAAAAGTAGGGTCGAGAAAAAAAATTATGAATGTTGATGGTCACATTAATTGTCTATAAGTTTATAGGCGTAAATGGTATGTTATGATTGTATGAAATTTGTTAGTTGCTGACAAAATATTAGGCAATGTGAATACTAAAAGTATTATTTCTTAAAATAAAAAATTAATTACGATTGTAAAGTACCTATAGTAAATAATCATATAATTTCAAATAAAACCAAAGAAATAATGAATGTTATGAAACGTGTGGCTAATTTTTGTAAAAAGAAAAGTTCATGCAAATTAGAAAAAAATAAGGTAGAAAAGCTTTACCGGAAGTACGTTCGGTCGATCCGCGCCAAAATTGGTATCATACTACAATGAATTTAAATAACTATTTACTTCGAATTTCGTGACTATTGGTGCAAAATTGAGCATTTTATAACCAAAATAAAAACAAAAATGGTGGTACCGGAAGTAACGTCCGGCCAATCCACACCAAAATCAATAGGTCTAGTCCTTCTCTTAGTACAAATGTTCGTATCAAGTTTCGTGATTATCGGACAAAAATTGCGATCTGTACGATGGGAACAAGAAATTGACTTAAAATATATATATATAGATAGATAAATAAATTTGAGTTATTGGTGACAAAATTTTCATGAAGTCGTAAAACGAAAAACGTACCTACCCCAACCCTGGGGACTAATATCGCACCATGCGTAATAAGTAAATTTTCTGAAGAAACCTACTTAAAAAGAAATTTAAAGTTTACATCACAAGGACGAAGTAAATATCAACATCTTATTCCAATAATGAGGTAAATTTTTGTAAATTCTATATTTTAGGTCCCGTCTCGAACCTACTGCGTTAAATAACCTAAACTATGCCCCACCCCACCAATGAATTTAACAATTTTTCAAAAGAATACACATCTAATTATTTATTGCAGTTTGCAAAAGAAACTGTTTCATTTCGACAAACTAAAAAATTCCATTTTAAAAATAAATTTCCGAATCAAAATACAAACAATGAAATCAAAACAGTACAATCTGTACAGAAAGTTCAGATATTAGCTAAAAGAGACACATTACCTCTGAAAAGCAATACAACAGTGGATCTCTAAGAGAGAAAAAAATACGCTGGATATATTATACTGTATTTTGTTCTCACTCAATTCAAGGTGAAATTAATTTTAGCTTAAGATATTAAAGTAATCAAATTTTGGACTATCACTTAGATCTGGAAACAGAAGAAAACAGGGAAATAAAAAAGAAATAAACTTATTGAGAAACTGAACCACAACAGAGAACTATACATATAGGCGAGTCCATTCTCCCGGCTACTTTCCCTCTACCATACACGAGAGCAAGCGTATAACCTGACATAATTGATAAAATAATATTCTGAAAAATGCAAACAGCTAATTCTGTCTCTTCTTCACTCTTCATTCGTAAGCCACTAAAAATTAATCATCAATAAACTTGTTTCTGTAAAACAAATAAGCCTTACCGACTAAAATCAGCAGAACGTTTGAACCAGTGTACCGTCGCACTTCTTCGATCCATCGTTGTAAATTTAGAAACGTCGCACGTTTAGTAATATCGTAAACTACAAACAAAACAAAAATGCCACATAGTAATTATTTAGAACAATTCTGAGGCAAACCAACGTTCTTGTATCGTTTGATGCATACTTGAATTACCTCAATACGAATACGGAATATTAAATATTATAACAAATTTTACATAATGAGTGGTGAATTACGCAATGACCTTCACGCCTGCGACGAATTAAAGTCACTTAGACGGTACTACATAGTACGTCGAAATATGAAATTTACAAAAATCTAATAGGCTATAAATTCGATTTTCGACGCAAAATTCACAATTATTAATCGCAAAGACAAAGAATAATTTAAATTGGGTAGGTACCTACCAATTATAACACCGTTGGCTGATCTGTAATAGCTCTGAGTGATAGTTCTGAACCTTTCTTGACCAGCAGTATCCCAGATTTGAAGCTGAAAAAGAAAAGGTAACATTCATAAGAATTTTAATCCAGTCGAAGATTTTCCTATTTCGTTATTAATAGGAAAATTACAGTTATAAGAAATACGAGTATAGCAAAGAAAATGTAACCATGAAGAATGAAAGGGGGTTTAAACAATTCTACACATAGGTTAGAAAATATCACAACTTTTGTAACTAGCGTACAATCCATAAATGAATATAGAGAGAACAAGGCTCGTCGATCAGTTTCAATAAAACTAAAAGACAAATAGAACGTTGGAACTAGAAAACCAACGAACAAAGAACGACAAAAAATATAAAATGAACGCTCTCAACTCCTCGAGTGCCAGGGGCCACGGCCAAAGTTTGAGAGACCTCTACGATTAATTACCGAGTCGTCATCAGTCACTACAGTACCAAAAACAGAAAGAAAAATACTTACCTTAATTTTTTTACCATCCAAAAATATAGTTTTCATAGAAAAGTCGACCCCAATAGTACTACCTTGCCTTTCAACGTATGTACCAGAGCGAAAACGTTGAACAACACAAGTTTTTCCAGTACCACAGTCGCCAATTAACACAACTTTGAAGAGGAAATCGAAATTCTCATCTCCTTGTAACGATGAATTATTAATCATATTGGACATCATGACACAAGGAATTAAAACAAATAACTTATTAAATTTGGAATGTCGAGAGAAACTGCAACGAAAATTAAAAGAAATACGTAAGAAATTACGATTTTAACTTCAATAGTGATAACACTATTGAACAATATATATAAAGACTGTGAACTTGCGATTTGCGAATGCGAATAGTTCACCTAACATACTCACACACACGATCATACACACAGACGAACACACACACACACACACACAACGTCTTTGTACGAAGTATGTACCTACCAAAACTAAACGTAAACAAAGAACAGATGTTTGCTCGTTCATTTTCAAGTTCATTTTTTATTCCCAAATAGGTAACTTTTAAAAAAGTTTGATGATATTTTTTTGCTTTATAAAAGCTCTGAAAGATTCGCTAACATCAGCGGTTATTTCATTCATATTCATTTTTTTATATTCCAAAACGTATGCTATAAAAATGCGCTCAACAACGAACTGAAACATTTCATTTTGAAGCATTCCTTTTTTTCTAGATGACCGAACAGAGCTCGTCAAATTTTTCAAAACCTTCATAGAAAAACATATAAGGAAATAAAAGGAAAAAATGAAATAGTGAAGCTTTGTATTCGCCTTTCGGCGCTAAAATTTTACTTCATGAAGAACACTGACAGAAAATTCGTCTTCGTAATGGATGTTACAGTATAATTACGAATTAATTGTGTATACATGTAAGAATTTGACTGAATCGACTCGCCGAATTGTTAAGCCTTCGGGTTAAACCACGAATAAAATGTAAAATTTTCAAATGGGTACTTACCTCTCTTCCATTCAGTTTCATATACAGCTAGTGAATTAAGGTTTTATTATTTCGAAAGGTATTCATTACTTATACCAAAGGGAATTGAAGCTTTTTTCTCAATGGCCTCTGGCAATGTAGGTAATCATTCTATCAAAGCTGGAAATTGTTTACATCGATTTAGGGGAAAGGGATAATCGAGACTCAGTGATGAAGAGTGCCAGTTGAACAGAACCGAATTCATCGCCACTTTGGGTTAAAAATGTGAAGGTCACTGACTTTCAATCAACAACCGGCCATCTCTGATTGATGAAAAGAACATCCAACCACTACACCATATGGACCACTATAGAGGACTTATCAAAATTAAAATTTAACTTTAATCGGTTCCTTACAAACAAACTATCATTGTCAACTGATTTTTTTTGGCGCTCATTCATTCACTTTCAAATTCCTATATCGAACATTGATGAATTACATTTCATAAAACATACATTACTTCAATTTTGTTTTTATAAGACGTGTAAATAAAAAGTGAACAAAGAAGACGAATTTTAAAGGTGAAAGAACAATACTGCGAACAGCAATTTCAGTTAGTGTAGTGTGAATGAAGTGTTTCACCACCTATTTTGAAAAATGTTGCCTCATAAATTCGAAACAAAAATGCATTTCACGTTTATTTTATACTAAAAAACACAGTTCTATTATTTCATAAAAATTTTCAAAAACTGATAAAACATAAAACAATAAAAAGACAAAAGTATGAGCCATTAATTCAATCATGACTGGCAACCCCATTATCACAGAAAACCAGAGTTTTATGTGCATTACTCAATCTTTTCTTAGATGGCGAGTCCAAAGATAAATCTCTGCGTTTGGTTGAACGAAATTTCATACTTTTGCTCTTACATTTCACGGGGGTTATCTCAAAATTGCTGGAAATTGCCTGATTTTCCTTGTCTTCGAAAAGTTTTGCACTTAGAACACAACTGCGTTCGTTCTGATCAATTTTCTTGCTGAGAGTGTAAAATAAATTAGAAAAAAACGCCAACATTTTAATAAAATTCAACTAAACTAAATACAATTTTTTACCTCGGAGATAAAATCTCAGAAACTAAATTCGACAGTTCTTTTTTCTGCACAACAGTTCGTTTTACTGGCTTAAACTTAACCGAATGTACTACACCATCTTTAATACTAGGTGTTAGAGGTGTTCCAGCGGATGATCTCTGAAATATCAGAAATCATTGATTAGTAAACGCAAAAATCTCCACAGAAGAAACGTTAAGTTAGCCATTAACTACAAATAGCGAATCACGCAAAATCAATTTTTAAAAAAGAGAAACAATATAATGTATAGGGTATCACATTAACATTGACACAGCCATATTTCTTCGAAAATATTGATTATATCGAGGAAAAAAAGCAAAAATACATGTTTTTCATTACAGATTCTGATTATATACAAAATGTTTCTTCTCATTTGAAATAACAACGTTAATGTGCATTAAGAAAATTGGGCGTGATTTTAAAAAATGCACACTATCATCAACCGATAGCTTTTAAAAATTATGAAACAAATGATTAATTTTTACGACGCAATCAATATTTTTGAAGAAATATGGCTGGGTAATGGGTCAATGGTAATAGGACACCATGTATACCTAGAGTGAAATACCAAAAATGGTGTTTGTCAACAATCATCACTGAATGTCAACCAACACCAGTAAGCGTGGTGAAACTCCGAAAAAATAATCTATTCATATATCCGTGGGTGATTGTTGAGATTCACCAGAGAACTTCAATGAGTGTTAAAAAATATTATTTTTGTGATTTTTCACTCCTGGCGGGGATGCAGGTGAGGCGAAATAAATTTTGTCTTTTTAAAGGGAGATTCCTTTCAACTGGTAACATTCAGGTGGAGTTGAAGGAAAAAACCAAAATTTAAAAAAAAATTAAAAAGAGGGGTTAGGGCAGGTAAAGCACCTCCATAAAAATTGTGTGTCTTTGCATATGGTAGAGTTATCTTTTTTATAAAAACAAAAAACGGCTCATTAATACTGCAATAGAATGATGTTTGAATAAAATATCAACATTCACCATTACCACTTGGGGCATATCAACAACCACCGATGAACGTTCGAAAAAAACATTTAAATTTAATACAAAAAAATTCGCTCTTCGAAATACACCATAAATGAAAAATATCGGAGGAAGTCATGTCATTCTCAAGTTCCGCCGCGAACTCAAGTCACCACTATTATCAAGGGTGAAATCAAGATCTTAAAATATGAACAAAACACACTGAAGTCAGAGCACTAAACTAAAATTTTTTCACTCGACCTAAATTCCTGATTAAAATATACTAACTTTTATGGTGGATGGAGTTTTCCGCAATTTAACACTTTTTATGTCCTCGACTGTGATTGCGAATTGTGTTTTTGCTGGCGGTTGTCGTTTCACAAGTTGACCATGATCGGGGGTCATTAATTTTCTTTTCATAGCCTCCGTTGAAGAAAATAACAAATTCGGTAGAGGAGGCGCAGGAGGAGGTGGCAAAGGTGGAGGAGGTGGCGGTGGTAAACAATTTCCCGACATACTTTTTTCACAACCTGAAACGTACGGACATACTCATAAGCGATGGGAAGTAAGTATTTTTTTTTCTTTTTGTTTTCTTACATGATACACATTGATTTTACCATGATTTTTTATAGAAGATTTGATGTCACTAATTTGTTCTTCCAAAGAATTTAACTTCAACAAAATTTTACTAAGGAGCTCTTGATTAGTTAAAGATGTCGATGAACATAAGCATGGATTTTTATTAACACCTGTTAAAGCTACTGTGTTCACAGATTTGTCGTCCAATGGTTTACGTACGAAAAAATTTTTCAGCGCATAAATAGACAACTTCTGCAAAGTAAAGTAAAATAGATGACATAAGAGTAAGTTAACTTATACGAGAAAACTGGCAACAGGGAGAGATGAAATTGTGAAACACAGCAAGTATTTTTCAACTTAAGACTAGAAATCAATTAAAAAAAAAAAAAAAAAAAAAGGTGGGTTTTATTATTGTAATATTTTTATTTTTTTTTAAGCGGTAGCCAGATACAAGACAACATTTTTCTGAAATGCGAAGTGATCGGCAAGCATTAATATGACAAACCACAATAATTTTATTTTTTGTTTTTTGACGTCATTTACCGTATTTGTTCTGATGAGTACTGATGAGATATATTCAATTAGGTCTGTTCTCTTGGCCAAAAAAATGCAAGAATTCTTGCAATATTTCAGAAATTGTTTTTTTGGAGTATAATTCAGCAGAGTATTGGCATTCTTTTGAATTTAGGGTAAACTAAACTTTGTTCAGAGAAAAGTATAGACGGTGCATATACTTTCTGCACTTAAAGAAAAGAATCTCGTTTTATCACATACGATGTGAACTAGAAATTTGTTTCCGATTCGTTTAATTGGTTGTTTGATAATTGATAATTATTTTCGTTTTGTTTCGCTTGCACTTTCTCTTAAAACGTTCTTTTGATCGCAAAAGAATTGAGAAATTCGTTGCACTTTTTTTACACTTTCCTTCCCGGTTAACGATATTGAACTGAGTTCACACTTTTTTGAGGAAAAGAACAGACTTAATTAATAACAAAATTTTTAAACCGTAAGAATGAAATTTCAAATCGGATTTTCCGAAATATCAGAAAAGTAGGTTGTTTTTCTTCGCTTTTTAATTTTCAATATAATTTTCTACAAAAATTTATAGACCAAAAATAGGGAAAAACAATTGCCTTCTTTCATTCTTAATCGCAATAAGAATCTATCCCCTTCCGATTATTTTTCGAAAAATTTGAGAAAAATCCCGAAACCTTCTTTTGTCTGATTACAATAATTTGAAAAATCATTGCAAATCCATGAAATATGATTATAATTTGATTTCTTTTAGAATTAATATCTTGCAAAAGTTTGATAATAAAAAGACTCAGAATTCACAAGTACAAGAATAAAAAATTTGGAAAGAAACCTTGAGAACCAGCGCCGTAACCAAGGGGACAAATGGGGACACTACCTCCCTAAGAATTTTCAAAAAAAAAATATATATATATATATACAGAAGAAAATTTCGTATTTTGAGAGCGAAGCAAGCAAAAACTTTTTCAGGTAAATATTTGCATTTAGGCTTACCCGTCGAAGAAATCTGTTTGCCCCTCCTGAAATAATGACCTAGCTAAGCGCCTGTTGAGAATAGCAAAAACAAAATTTTCATACTAAAATTTATGAGATCGATACCATACTGGAGATAAAAAAAGAAGAGTCTCACAATTGTCGGATACTAGGATATAAGTAGTTTTCAAATTTAAAATAAAATTCTCATACTTTGCGACAATTTGTAAACAACCGCTTCAAGGGAGACAGACGAATATTTTTCATAGCTACTATTTTAGGGTAGTGATGAAAATTTGGCCAAATCATCTTCGTTTTATTTTTTGTTAATCCCTGAAAGATAAGAAGAAAACAAAATTAGATTTTCTCCCCCAACACTTTCATAAAAAATTTGTTGTAAATGAAAAATTAATCAAAACCTGTTGAGATAATAAAGAAGAATAAGATTCATCGACTACTTTCAAGTTATTCTCAGGATACTTAAATGAAATGCCGCGCTGAATGTTGCCATCGCACTAAAACAAGACATAATAATGAATTTTAAATTTGAAAAATAGCAAAAACAATTTAATAGAAAATACGAGTAAACTTACTTCATTATTGGTCAATTTCAAAATATCAGGTACTCGGGGATCTTTCACAATGAGATTAACATCATCATTCTGTTTCGGTGACACGTTTGATACTAAAGAGTTCAAATCAGCTCCACTTAGCAACTTATACTCCGCCTTAGATTTACGACGAATCCCAAGCCGTTGTAAAAATGTAGACTTATTTTTATTTCCATTCTTAGCTCGATATTTCAGTTTTGTGCTCAGTAAGTTATTTTTGTAGACAAAGCTAGTTGACTCAGGGCTATTGTTATTAATATTAGGTACAAAATTACTCTCTTTTTCATATTTTATCATTTTTTTATCGAATTTTAACGGATTTGAGTTCACACGTAGCGGTGTAACGATATTAGAAATACATTTCAACGGAGTGGTTCGACATATTTTTGGGGTGAATTCGATTTGTTTTTTTACAGGCGTGGAGCAATAGTGATTTTCTTTATCCAATGTCTGATCCCATTCCTTCTCGCGAAAACTAGCAGTATTATTCAATAGAATCGGCACATGATTTCTGAACAATGGAAAATCGCCAAGCGTTGAGTCCCTGATATCCGAAACTGATTTGGTACGACGACTACCGGCATAGTTACTTCGAAGTGATCTTTGAGTAGTCGTAGGAAAAAAACTCACTTCGGGAGTGAAGTAGGCAGATTCTTCACTAGATACAGAATCATTAACGGATAGTGAAACTAAAGGAGTCGAATAAACGCTCATAATCTGTCTGTCGATCGTTATGGAATAACTTAGCAAAAAATGAGAAAATACACAATAAAAACGAAATGTATATAATATAACCGAAAAACGTTCAATCTTAAATTTTAAACTGATTAGTCGGCCTCTACCTTTGACATATTTGGTATTACTTTTACTTAACTATTTAGTATTTACTTATTTAATATTATTGAGGATGAGGACCGGTGAAGACATAAATTAGTAACAAGAAAGAAAGAATAACACGAAGTTACATCCAATTCCGAGGCCAAGAAGCGTGTATTTTGTAACAGTTACATAATTTAAGTATGAGTACAGTTTGAGTGAGATAATCGAGTATGTACGGAGATGGACGAGTGAGCGGCGGAGATGGTAATACAGTGTAGCCGCGAACGGAGATATAAAATATGTATTAAAGTAATTGTGTGTTGCAGGAGTGAGAGGAGAGAAGGATTGGTGGTCTCAACACCCCCTACAATCTTTTGAATTGATCACAACTGCGGTTGTTTAAAAGTTGTTTACATTTAAATGGTGTACATTGTATTTATTTAAATTATTTTATCTAAAAATAGGTGAGTACAAAAATGGTAAAAGGTGTGTGTCTAAAAATGGTAACTGTGTTGGACGTATAAGGTAAGTATATGTTTATATTAATAAGATTATAAAATAAATAAATTATTAACATGCATTTTTTATTTCAGGTATGAAAATTGAAGAGCATGCAGTATAAATGGTAAGTATAGGTAATATGCTTTTTTTTTATAATTTTAATGCATATTGTGGGGACGTTTCCCTCTTTGCCTCCTCAGGGCTCGGCCCTGCATTGACAGACGGGTCGCAGACCAAAGTCCGCGACCCATACTAATTGTGCATTGCACATTAAATAAATTACATCGTCTGTATGCACTCATACAGACGATGCGTTTTGGTGTTTACCGTTGAGACGGTAAACGGAGGCAAGTGAGTATGTAATATTTACATACTCACTGACAGTATACGTGCTGCGGTCCGTATATGGTACCGCATCGCTTTTGGACGATTGCCCCAGTTAGGAAGTACGCTTAATGTACGGTAAGGCAACTTAAACCAGCTGTCTACCAGTACCGAGAAATAATTCGGTCACCCCGCACGTAAACCACTGTCTTCTTCCCTTAGGTTCCATGAACCCCGTGTAGGTAGCAACTACCTACACCAAACAAGCCACACATATGATTAATATAAATTTTTTGGTGTTTCAGGTATAGATCTGGTGTAGGAGTTGACATATTAAGGATCAAGATTTGGATATTCAAGGATTTTATGGGTTAAGGATATGTGCTGCTTACTGGATAGAGCTTTGATAAGTAAGTCAGCTAGTTGGTCTTCAGTAGCTATCTGATGAAATTCGAAGATTTTATCCTGATAGGCCTGAGCAAGACCATAACATCTGATCATTAGCGCTCGAAGATGCTTTTGACCTCCTCCTGAAATAACATGTATAACAGAAATGTTATCTTCATAAACTGTTACAGGAGAATTAACTGAGAAAAATTCACAATTAAAGAGCCAAGCTACCTCAATATCCTCAAATGAATCATAAAGAGCAATCAATTTGGCTGCTGTGGATGAAGATGCATGAATGTTTTGGCAATGAACGCCCCAATTTACAAGGTCACTGTACATGGTAATTAGATAACCTGTTATAGATTTTCCTTTTTCTAATTCAGACATTTTGATAGGTTTGTCATGAATGTTGGGGTGTAAGATGCATCGACATATGTAGAGATTCCTTCAGAATTTGATCTATAAACGAGTGCAAGATCAATTGTGGATTTCAGATATAGTATGATGCGACGTACATGGTTTTTCTTTATATCATCGGAGCAGTTCTGGAATCTAGAAAGGTAATTAACTGAAAATTATATATCTAGCCTAGTGCCTCTAGATATGTATAATAGTGCACCAATCATGAATCTATATTCTTTATTATCAATACCTTCAGTTTTGCTCACTTTTAAGCTGGCCTCCTTAGGCATTTTAGAGGGGTTAGAATCACATAATTTGAATTCTTGGAGTATCTTTTGAATCTGTTGTTTTTGTGTGAGCTTTATAGTTTGTGATTCTCTGTTTCTTTCAATTTCAAAACCTACAAAATAAGTTGGATTATCTATTACTTTTATGGTGAAACGAGTTTCAAAGTGGTTTGTAGTTTCTTGAATCCACTTAGGGTGGTTGGTTGTAAGAAGGATGTCATCTATGTAAATTATCATGAAAGCAGTGCCATCAGAATCATCTTTACAAGTGTAGACACATCTGTCGATCTTAGATTTTGAAAAATTGGAGTTTGAAAGATGAGTATCCAGTAACTCAATCCAATTTTTACTAGATGTTTTGAGGCGGTATATGGATTTTTCTAATTTCAATAATTTTGTTTTGTCGACTTTGCAACCTAGTGGAATGTTAAGGTAGATGTCATTTTTGATTTTTGAATTAAGATAGGCTGTTTTGACATTGTATTGCACTAACTGTAAGTTCAACATATTGGTTACAGATAAAAGCCATCTGATCAACCATAGTTGTATTACAGGGTGCATAGGTTTCTGTCATAGTATATTCGGATTGATCCATGAATCCCTTAGCTACTAATCTGGCTTTTGGACACTTTATTCCTCTTTCATTGGCTTTGGCCATGAAAATCCAACGTGTATCAATGGCTCTAACATTGGGTGGACAATCGACAATTTTCCACATTTGGAGATCTGACATAGATTGCAGTTCATCGTTGACAGCCTTTAGCCACTCTTTCTTGAAAGGATTTTGATAAATATAGCTAAATTTAATAGGCATACAATCTTCAATAAATTGAGAATTTTCTAATGAGGCTTGTTTTAATACATTGACCCTATAGATAGCCTCGGTTTCTTCTTCTAATGGTTTGAATTGTAATTCCTCTGGCTTATTAGTAAAGTCTGCTAATGTTTTTGTCTCATCGAACTTAACGTCACAGGATTTGTAGGATTTAATTTTAATTGGGTCTAGGACTTGATAACCTACATTTGAAAATCCAACTAACATTGTTTTCATAGCTCGAGGTAGGAATTTCGGGTCAAGGTGCTCCTCTTTGTTCTTCTTAGCTTTGACTGCAGATTGCTGTCTCTGTTCAATGGGAACATGTTTGTAAGTAATTGCACCAAAAACCCGAAGATGAGAAATGTTGGGTTTAGTCCCATACAATTTTTCATAGGGAGTGATATTTCCTAAAATGACACGGGTTGGACTTCTGTTGATTATGTGTGCAGCGGCTAATACAATTGTTGACCATAATTTAAAATCTATTTTGGCATCATAAAGAATAGCTCTAACTCTTTCGAGTAAAGTTTGGTTTTGCCTTGTCAGTTCTGAGTACTGTTATGGAGTTGTTAGGGAATTTTGTATTGAACGAAAGATAATACTCTTTGAATTTATCAAAAGCTTGAGATTTTCTATGGATGGGGAAGGCAAGAGTATATTTGGAGTAGTCGTCTATAAAGGTTATTATGAATTTTCTCCATTATATGCATCTTGGAAAGATCCCATGATATCAGATGAGACTACTTCCATTCTCCTAGTTGGTCTAGTTCTCACACCATAGTGACCAAGTCGGGTGGATTTGGCTTTTATACAAATCTCGCATGTGGCAAAGTCATCATCTTTAAATACCAAGTTTTGGGGCATACATACTACTTGTAACGGCCAAAAGAGGTGGTAAAGTACCTATTTAAGACCACTTTCGGGAGTACACCATACACGAAATATCACGTACTTTAAAAGCAGTAATACTTCTAAAATAATTTCAAGTTTATCATCCACGTACTATTGTGGACCTTAACATTACTATGAGACTCAATAATATTTCAACACATGAGTGAGTTTACACATTTAATAAAATAATATTCTGTACAACACAGTACATATTTCTACGTTAATATTAATACATATTAGATCACAATTCAACAAGCAAGACTATCTGTTCACTAGAGACTTCTACAAGAGAGGTTCCAGGTACTTAGAAGTAGCTGTTGGAGAACTGAACTAGACTGAACAATTATACAACTGAATCGAGGGATTATATACTCGTTCAGGGTATGAAAACGTACGTGTTGGATAGGTAAAGTGAGGTAGGGTGTTGTTATTATAGAGCTGTGCTGACTCGTCGAGTACTCGAGGGACAGGTACAACTAGGTCATAAATATACAGAAGGTATATCTGTATATGTAAAATTAAATACGGGTAATTTGGTGGTTGTTTACAAAGAGTTATAGGATGATAATTGTTGATAAATACCTACATTTTTGGTATTCGAAAATGAGTGAACGAATATGTTCATTTCTTAAAATAGACGAAAATATACGTTACACAATTCTCCGGGGGAAACAAAAAAAATTAGGAAAAAAAATTTTCCAAAGTCTATCCAACACATACATATGTCCAGATAATTCTGTATGATTAAAATTATGTCATATAATGCGAGTATGAGTATATATACTTACGAATATTAATTATGAGTAACAAATTTTTCTTACGTATATATAGGAAGTTAATATATCACATTATTTTGCGTAATTTTATAATGCAGTACTTTTCGTTAAGTTAGTACTATTTCGATGGGAGATTAATTTTAAATATATTATAATACACATTAACATAAATGATATTGTAATTAACCATAGTAAGAATATCCCATTAACAAAAGTTAAATAATCATTAGAGTTTTGGTTGGGTATTTGTAGTTCAATGGATTTAATTTTGTTTTCGAGATCGTTAACTGGAATGGTATGAGGAACAAAATTTTTCCATTTGGGGTTATAGACTTTTGTCGTTGCCAGATCAATGGCAAGATCAAATGGTTCTGTAGAATCAGAAAAATATGTCCACAGAAGTGGTAAATGGTTTTCGATTTTGATAGTCTCTTCCAAAGATTCAGAGAGACAGGGGATTTCTATTGGAATAATTACAGTATTTTTATTGTTTTCGTCAATATTCTCAATTTGAATATGACAAGGTACATCCAGGATAAAAGTTCCGGGTGAATTATTATTTATTTTTAGTTTTTCGGATTTTTTCGTAATGGAATTAGTTGCAATAAGGGAATCAAAATTTACGATAGCAAATTTTGTGTGTCCAATAGGATGCACTAATGTTTGATTATTATTAAGATTACATTTAAATGAGCAGGATTGCAATAAATTTTGATTTAAGTCTTGAAAGAAAAGATTCTTTGCACAGGAAGACAATTTATCACTTCCTCTATTAGAAGGAAGGAAGCATAATGGTTTATCCGAGTTACAATAATGGAGGTTGGTTCCACTAATATAACGTACAGAATTTGTTCTGATTTCGTGAATAATCAGAGATGGTTCTTGATCCCAGCTACACAATTCATTAGAATGACTTTTGAATGTGAGCGGAATAAAGTCGTAAATTTCATATTTAGATTCTAATTGTTTTAGGGGAATTTTAATTTCTAATTCTAACGTATTTTTAAAGAAATTGCAGTTTACAAGTTCAGCATGATAGTAGTTTTGAATATCTTTGATTGGGATTGCTAGGTCAAGGCCTAGATTTTTCGTAATTTCCAACAGTTTTAATATGTCTTTTTCTAATATCTCTTTTGAAATAATTGAAGAGGGAATCCTATGAGATTTACAAGACGTTAGGATATTTGACAATCTCAACGTATTAATAAGATACTTATCATAGAATCCTTGTATGTAGTTTAGGGAGATTAGAAGTTCGTGTTCTTCTAATGAATTTTCCATAAAAGAATTTGTATGCGAAATGAATTTTGTCATAAAATTATTTGTATGGTCAATGAAGCTATGCAGATTAGTAGACGTATTAACTAACGCTGCATGCTCAGTTAACAGTTGGTTTTTAATAATATCATACTCTTCTTTCAACGAGATTTCATTCGCCAAGAAGTTTCGTCCATCTCTAAAATTTAATACTCGACAGCAAAAGCGTAGCGCATCTCCGAAGAATGATCTGATCGGGGTGAATACGCTTCGTTTGCTTCGAATAGACGATGGTGTCGAATAGAAATCTTGTATCATTGCGGTATTTTGTTCTTTCAGATTCGTAATAGCATTTTTTAATCGTTTTGCCATTTCTGCATATTTGCAATTTTTCCAGGTTGTTTCATTGCACAACCGGTGTTTGAAGTTTGTTTCTAATAATTTATCTGCTGATTCATGCAAGTCTAGCTTAATGGAGTAAATTATTGGGGCAGATTTCGAATATACGAAAATATTGCTTATTTCTTGAAAATAAGCGCCAGTTGACGCCGTCGTAATCCTATATGGGTCAGACGATGTTCTTTGCACAATACTAGTCGAAGAAATAATTATTGCGAAATAGAAAAGTAGATTCGTATACATTTTCTGAAACAGAAAGAATGCAACGTCTAAGTTATTTACGAGAAAATGGATTATGCATATTACTGATTTGTTTTGATATTCGTAGGTTGGGGTAAAGGGGGAGACAAATTTTTCCGATATCCAAGTTATGAATTTCGGTCAAACTGTTAATATAAAATTACTAATTTTTATTTCTTTCGTCAGTATTCTGTCTTTGCTTTTACCGATTTACGCCATTTTACGTATTATTTTTTCTCTAAGTTTTCGTATATACTTTTTATATATCCGACTTTTTTCGTGTCCGTTTCCCAAGTTTTTGTTTTTGTGCGTGACAGAGTTCCATGAGGTGCGCGTTTTTGTTCCGTGGATTGTTCAGTTCGATTTCAAAAAAAACAAATTTCGTATTTTTCCTCACAATGCCGATCGTGTACCTAAATGACCGTATGTTCAGTTCGCACGGAAAGGTGGATGCTAATGAGACCTGGTTCATCGGGAATCAGGTTCTCAGCAAGATCCATCCATTCCAGGACTGTCCGTGCAAACCTCGTTTTTTTTATACACTTCATCGGTTATTTTCATTGTTTTACCGAGTTTCCGGTGAGTCGAACAGAGAAAAGTTCCTGAGTGAGTTCGAGCCGCATCGGGTGCCGGAGGAAACAATTTTGGAGGAACTGAGTTACTGGAGTCATTCGGTGAGGTTTGTATGTTACCCTAAATGTGAAGTTTTCGCCAGACACCTTTTTTTTTCCCTTCGCGTATTCTATCCTCGTGCCATGATGGTTGAGATAGGGTACTCGGGGATCAAGTTAGAGTTTCGCGGCAACCTCGACACTCCAGGGGTGGTCAGCCTGGGGATACTCTCTGGCCTGCTGGTTGGTCTGCTCTGCGTTTTGCAGCAGACAAACACAGAGGTTACAGTAGAGTATATCCATGTTGAACGTATTTACCTCACCGATTTTCTCATAGGTCCAGGCGGAGTTAGTACTGCTCGGTTTCTAAACCAGCATTATAAGCCCCGTCTCGACATCTCGGTCTCCGTATCCGGTTTCCACATGGTTCGACATTACGATGCCGTCGAGGGGAATCATGCGATGTCGCTCCGTGGAGGATGGTTGCTAACTGATCCCACAGTACATTCGTTTCTGTGGGATACTCCATCAGTTGAAGACAGTGCCTCCTCTGTTGACTCCGAAAGAGATCAAAGCGAAGGTTCCTCTTCCTCATCGACTGACAGCAGCAGTACCACCAGCGGGAAGCATCTCGCCGACTTCCTCGAAGGATATGCCGATACCTGGGCCATCGGTGAGTTATTTAAAAAAATTTTTTTTCTAATTCAGATTTTTTCAAAAGAGAATTTTTTTCACAACATTATCTCGGTACACAGATGAGAAAAGAACGGAGAGAAATAATTTCCTAAAATGAAATCAAAACAAAGTGGGGAAGGGAGGGAAATATCGTGACTGAAAAAACCGTGTGACTACGGGTAATACACTTTACACACAGTTACTTTGGTTTTTTCCGAGGGCGACCCCTTGGTTTGGATATGATCTGGGTTGGGATGGGATTTTCAACGTTTTCGTCTTTTTCTTCTACTTTTTCTTCGGAATTTGTTTTATTAATATTACGAGATTTATACGGAATTAATCGTCGTACGTGAACTGTTTCGTCGTACGCAGTTTTATCGTCTGTTTTAATACGAATTATGTAATTTAAGTTCGTGACCTTTCTAACAATTTTATATGGTCCGGTATATTTCATTTTATTTTTCGCGACGTTTTTTGATTGACGCAGCAAAACAAGGTCATTAGGTTTGAAGTCAATGATCTTGTGGTGTGCGTTATAGTGTTTCGCGTTTTTTTCCGATGCTTTCTTTGCTAAGCTCGGCGTTTTTTCTCTCGTTCGAAGGAGATTTTCAATTTCTTCTTCACGAGTTGTTTTATTGTTATTATTTTCTGGTATTTCTGGTAAATGTACTTCTGGGTTGAATCCATGAAGTAGGTAGAATGGAGATTTATTATTTAAGTGTTCGATTGGACTTATATTATATGCAAAAATAATTTTATTTATTGTTTCGATCCATTCTTTTTCGTTTGAATGGTCGTATTTTGATAATGATTTTTTTATTACTCCGTTGATTTTTTCAACGAGTCCTTGCGATTGGGGGGAATAAAACGAGGAGTAAATAATTTTAATATTATTCTCTTCGCAGAATTTACGGACGGTTTCATTTGCAAAATGACCTCCGTTATCGCAGGAAATTTTTCCTGGGGTGCCATACGTATAACAAATGAATTTCAAATACTCAATTACGCATTGAGCATTTGGGTTTTTTGTTGGATGTATGGTGCAGAAATTTGTGCTTTTGTCTACACCGACAAGCACGTACGAGTGTTCATACTCGGTATTAAATTTTCCAATGAAATCGATCTCTAAATGCGAAAACGGTTTAGGGTTTTCGATTTCAATATGTTTGAGGTAGCTAGCCTCTTTCGGGGAATTTTGTGCCATTTGACACTCATGACATGACAATACATATTCTGTAATTTTTTGTACCATGTTTTTGAAGAAAAACTGATTTTTTATTTTATTTTTTGTTTTTTTAATTCCGAAATGACCTCCATGCAACGGATCGTCATGTAGTTTTTTTAGAATTACTGGAATTAGTTTTTTGGGAATTACTGTAACCGCTTCATCATAAGATGAGGTTGGGTTAGGTAATTTCGTTAATACATTATTTTCGTCAAGGAAATATAATTGTATAGTACGATTCAATTTTCGTATTTTATTTTTATCTTTTTTTATTTCGTTATAATTTAGTAATGAAATTACATTTTTCCAATGCGGGTCATTTTCCTGCATTGTTTTTAAATTTTCGGGTAATTCAATTTTTTGGAGGGGTTCAGAAGTTTGACCTTCTGATTGGGGAGGTGATGTGATGTCGGGATTTGACATTTGCGTGACATCTGGGGTCACAGGAGGGGTTGGGGTGATCTGATCATTGAGGTTTGCCTCTTTAAGAGCAGATCTTGTAACTACGTTAGTAGTTTTATTTGGGCAGTTTTCAGAATGTTTTAGTTCATTCTGTGGGATTGTGGTTTGTACCACAGGGTAATATGGGAAGGTTGATGCAAGGGAAGGGGGGAAATAATATGTTTGGGACGTTGTACTTGGGTAGTACCACGTATTTTGATTCTGAAAGAATACAGGATTTAATGGGACAGAATTGTCATTGTGAATTCTACACACAGTATTCACATTTTTTTCTTCATCCTGAAGAGCATATTTTTTATCTACGAGAAATTCACCTTTTTCAAATGTAATTTCGTCCGGCTCATCATGCGGACGTGATAACATATCAGCCATACAATTATTTTTTCCGGCGATATGTTTAATTTGGAAACTATATTCGTTTAATTTAGATATTAATCGAATTAATCTTGGGCTTGGAGTATTAAATTTCTGATGATAAATCAGAGGTTTATGGTCCGTGTATACTACAAAGCGTAGTGCTAGTAAGTATCCACGGAAATGGGCTAATGCATTCGTAATAGCTAACATTTCCAAGTCAAATGAACATAATTTTGACTGAGCAAGTTGGACTCTCTCAGAGAAGTATCCAACTGTATGTTTATGCTTCGTAACGGGATTAGTTTGCAGCAGCACTGCACCTAATGCGATTTTCGAAGCATCAACTTCTACACAGGTTTCCAATTTCGGATCATATATTGCTAATACAGGTTTGGAAATCATTATTTCTTTTAATTTTTCAAATATTTCAAGATGTTCTTGATTTAATTTTATTTTTGCATTTGATTTGCTGTCTGTTCCTCTTAGTAAATCAGTAAGGGGAGCAGTAATTTTAGCTAAATTAGGAATTAATTTCCTATGATAATTTATTGATCCTAAAAATGATCGTAATTGTTTTAATGTATTAGGGGGATTTAAATTTTTTATTGCCTCTATATTTTTATTTAATGGACGTAATTCGTTATATCGGACCGTATGTCCTAGTATTTTGATTTCGTTCATTGCAAATTGGCATTTTTTTGTTTTTATTTTTAAATTTACTTTATTTAATCTTTTTAATACTTCCCTTGTATTTTCAAGACACTCTTCAAAAGTTTCTCCGAAAATACAAATGTCGTCCAGGTAACATACCATTTTTTTCCAGAAAATGTCATGGAATATGTCATCCATGATTGTTTGGAAAATGGACGGGGATATACTTAAACCTATTGGAGTAGAATTGAATACATATCCAATTCCATCCACATTTATTCCAGTGTATTGTTTAGATTCTTCCGTGAGAGGAATCTGTAAATATCCACTGTTTAAATCAATTGTCGTAAACCATTTTTTATTCCTTAAATATGGCCAAATAACATCAATTGTTGGGACACGATTATTGTCCATAATTATTCTTTGGTTTATTCTTCGGTAGTCTACTAATACTCGATAGACTCCGTCTGGTTTCTTTTTTACAAATATTGGGGATTCAAATTTTGATTTTTGTTTTTTTAGGACACCTACTTTTACTAGGTCATCGACCAGTTTATGTAGGGCCTCATGTTCTGCGTGTGAAAATTTAAAATTTCTACACCGCAGTGGGGTTTCGTCGTCAACTCGGACAACTTGTTCGGGTACTTTACAAATGGAAACTTCATCTGTTTTTCCTGTAAAAATATTATTATATTCATTAATTATTTCATACATTTTTATTTTTTGTTCAAGCGACAATTTTGGATTAATCGGGATAGGGTTTCCTCGATTATCCTTAAAAATAGTATTTTCTTTTATTTTTTCTATTTGGCAGGAATCAATTTCTACTGCACTACTTAATTCAAATTTTCCTAAGTATTCGCCTTTATAGATCACGTGAGGTCTGTCATTATGATTAACAGCCGCTATCGTTTCTTCTGATACGATTACAAAGAAATTATTTTTTTCTTCTATGGATGTTTCATACAGAAACTCCAGGTGTTCAGGCAGCGTTGCTAAAATTAGCACCGAATTTTCCTCTATTTTAAAAGTTTGGGGAGCATAATATTTAAAGGGCTTAATATAACCTAACTTATTTTCCTTTTCAATAGGGAAATTGTGACATTCAGGCATGTCAAAACATCGCTCTTCATCACCACACGGTAGAGTGAATTTATTTTTCAAAAAGTCCATTTTGGCTTTATGGGTTGATAAGAAGTCGTAACCCAGTATGACCGGTTCTACTAAATTTCGAACAACGAAAGTGGGATGTGGGTAAATACAATGATCAATGGAAAAAATCACATTGGTTACTCCTATGACCTCAAGAGGTTGACTATCCACACCACGAAATCTTACTTTAGTTGGTAGAATTGGTTCCGTAAAATTGACTTTCTTTAACACTTTTTCATCAATAAGTGTCTGTTCTGAACCTGGATCGACTAAGCTAAGTATTTGTTTACCATAAATGGCGAATGGAAGGTGAAATTTACATTGGGTTCTGCAGTACCCTTTGCTTTGAAACTTCTCCTTACTCACATTGTTAACTAGTTTCTATTCTTTGTTCGCGACATCCCTTACAGCTGACAGATCACCTGTAAGGGGGACACTTAGTTTTTTGAGCAACTATTCTGGCAAGCCTGGGGTTTGATGTTGGGAGGTAATTTTGTTGTGGAGCTGCCATTAATGGTGCCGGAGGGGCAATCATTTGAGTATTAGCAGCCACATAGGGGAGATTTTGGGGAGTATTAAATGAAATTCCAGACCATGCTGGAGCATTGTTCCAATTTGGGAGAGCCATTTGGTTCCAATTTGGAATTCTATTGGGATAATATCCATTATTATTTCTTGGAAAATTATTTCTCAGGAAATTTGGATTAAAATTTCTACCTTTATAATTAGGATTGAAATTTTGATTATTATTCCAATTTCTGTTTTGGTTATTTTGGTTCCAGTTTTGATTCTGGTTCCAATTACCATTATTATTATTATTATTATTATTATAATTATTATTATTATTTCTATTTTGATTTTGGTTTTGGTTTTGATTTTGATTTTGGTTTTGGTTATTATTATTATTTTGGTTATTATTATTTTGTTCATTATTATTATTTTTATTTTGGGAGTTTTTATTTTTTCTGGATTCCTGAAATTTTGAAATGTTCGCTATTGCAGCGCTCATTTTCTCCATTTCAGCTTTCCAGATTGGATCGGATGATATTAGATTTACATTTTTTTCGGTTTTCTTTTCCGTTTTTCTAGATTTTAATTCTTCGATAGTTTTTTCTAATTGGTCTATTTTTTTCCGTAACAGAGGATCTACATGTCCAAATGCTTTATCCTTAAATTCTAGATATTTAGAAAAAGCTTTATCGAGTTCCTGAATTGTTTTTGGTTCTTTTTTAATGAGAAATACTCTTTCTTTTTCGGGAAGATTGGGCATAATTTTTTCAATAATTTTTTCTTCCAAATGTCGGGTTCAATTTGTTTTAAAATTCTTTTTACGAACATAATGTACGCAGAGAAGTCAGCTTCTCCGTTGTAATTTCTTTCGTATAATATTTCACGTAATTGAGGTTTAGTCCTCGTAAAGACTTCCAAGATTTTTTGTTTTGTATTTTGCCAATTATTGCATTCGGGATTTGCTTGAATTCTATCTTCAAACATTTGTTTAGCGAGACCTGAAAATGCAATTCTTATTTTTTTGAATTTCATATTTGCATCCCAATTGAATGATTCCGCCTCATTTTCAAATCCAATTAAAAATGATACGATATCTTCAGTTGGGGTGTGTCCATATAAGGAAGGTCTGATATTTACTGCAGCCTTTCCTGACATTTTGTTTTCTGTTGGGGGAATTAGATTTTCTAAAAGTCTAGTTTCAATTTCTGGGCTGAGAAAATCTTCGTCAGATTTTTCTAAGCACTCAGTAATATCTACCAGGTTAATAGTAGTTTTAACTCTTGGAAATGGTATGGGATTATCCAAATTTTCCAAAAGTGGGGTTGAAGTAGTAGGAGGATTAAAATATTTTCTTATTATAGGATTTTCTAATTCGGGAATTTGTTCACGAGTTTTTCGTGTTGTTTATAAAATTATTTTTATATTTTCAGGGGTTAATAATTTTTGTATTTCCTTACTGGATTTAATTTTTAATAGGATATCCTCTTGGGTTTTTATTCGTGAAAAATATTTTTTATCGACTTCGATATTCAAATTTTGACATACATTAATTAATTCAAAATTTTTAGCATCGATTAGCCAATTTAAATTAGTTTTAGTAGTATTGGGTTCGGATAAGTTTTCCCAAGTTTCACTCATAAAAATAAATTTTTTCCACGACTTATAATTATTTAACACTTCTTAATTTTAAGGGAGGGACGCGAGTTATTATTAATACTAATTATTACTTTGTTTTCTTCTTTTGTTTGAACAGGAGCTTGAAGGATCCGTTGCCGCACCTCGTCGAACCTCGCCGTTGCATATATTCCTTTTCTTTCTGTATAATAAATGTTCTTTGTTTGTTTTGAAGTTCGAGTTTCTTTTCTCAACCAGTTCTTTTCCACTCACCACTAACCACTACTTCCTTTCCTCAAGAGCGCGCCTTACGCGTTTCTCTTTGAGTACTTGACTAGAGTTTTCAAGGTTAGAGCAAAGTAATTCGAGCCAGAGGAATTGAAACAGCAGTTTGGATTCAGCAATTCCGTTGAGCAGGTACTAGAGCGAGAGTTCGATTCGCAATAGCAGACCAGTTGGGCGCCAATAATGTAACGGCCAAAAGAGGTGGTAAAGTACCTATTTAAGACCACTTTCGGGAGTACACCATACACGAAATATCACGTACTTTAAAAGCAGTAATACTTCTAAACTAATTTCAAGTTTATCATCCACGTACTATTGTGGACCTTAACATTACTATGAGACTCAATAATATTTCAACACATGAGTGAGTTTACACATTTAATAAAATAATATTCTGTACAACACAGTACATATTTCTACGTTAATATTAATACATATTAGATCACAATTCAACAAGCAAGACTATCTGTTCACTAGAGACTTCTACAAGAGAGGTTCCAGGTACTTAGAAGTAGCTGTTGGAGAACTGAACTAGACTGAACAATTATACAACTGAATCGAGGGATTATATACTCGTTCAGGGTATGAAAACGTACGTGTCGGATAGGTAAAGTGAGGTAGGGTGTTGTTATTATAGAGCTGTGCTGACTCATCGAGTACTCGAGGGACAGGTACAACTAGGTCATAAATATACAGAAGGTATATCTGTATATGTAAAATTAAATACGGGTAATTTGGTGGTTGTTTACAAAGAGTTATAGGATGATAATTGTTGATAAATACCTACATTTTTGGTATTCGAAAATGAGTGAACGAATATGTTCGTCATTTCTTAAAATAGACAAAAATATACGTTACACTACTACTTTTGATAAGACCTTAAGGCTTTTGCCACTCAAATTACCTAATCGTCTGTACCAAAGAATTTTAGTTTTTTTAATATTTTTCTTATGCTTTTTATTTATACCGACACTTTCACTATCTAATTTGTAATGGTATAATTGTTACAAAAAGTATACGACACATATATTATTTTCGTATAGTGTATATCTTTCATGTGTATATTGTGCAAGAGAAGAATCGGTAATCAATTAGACTTAAATCCAAGGGTATGGATTCGAATGAATTATACATGGGTGTTGTGGGAAATATACAATGTGATTGGTTGATAGAATCTATGTAATTTAGAGTAAGCCAATAGAATAACATACTTATGACATAAAGTGGGTGTAGTTATAATTTTAAGTGGAATTGGGAATATTGCAGAGTTGTGTTTTGTATTCATGGAATAGATTACATCATTATGTTTAGTAAGAGAGTATTATATTAGTTGGAGTCAAGATGCAAGTCTTGACAAGTTTCACTGATGTCATTAAGACAGGATGTAAGAATGAGGTTATAGACAAAATGAAATAGAGAAATAATATTAATAGAATACGAAATATATGTTAAATTAAGAAATGATATGAAATTATCATTACATAATTCCTCCTCAGATTCGGTATAAATCTCCTGGGGGGCTGTTTCCACTACAGCATCTTGTAAATTTTGAATGTTGTCAATGTTTTCCTGTTCACTTGGTGGATTATCAACTTCTTCCTCATTCTGTTCATCGAAATTTTAATTATGATCATCTATATGATCATCCTGATATATGTTTGAATGAGATACAGGCATACATACAAGCTCTTAGTAGACTTTTTCTTCTTCTACAATCTCATAATCAATATAATACATCGAACCTCTCTTAGGAGCGGTTATGGTGATTTCATGGGTTTGTTTGTTGATGATGTCTGCATGATCTGTGTCAGTGATTATTTTAATTATTCTGGATTCCATAATTTTAGCTCCTGACCAAATATCAAGGCTTAAATCTGGATCATAATAAACTTCTTTGAGATGTATTGTGGAGAACTCTGCTTTGGAATTGCAGACATTGACATACATTGATCCAACATATGTGGGATTTACAAAAACTCCTTTTTTTTAGCAAAAGTGCTTTTCGAGTATTGTCAACTTCACAAATGTTTCTCAATTTTGAAAGGTCATTGACCATGTGGTCATTTGCTCTATTATCTAGTAGCATAGTGTGTAATTGGTCTTTTTGGGGTTTGGATTTTGATACTGTTGGGGGAGTAGGCCATTGAAATTCTTCATCAATGTCATCAAAATTTAAATGATTAAGATTTGAGTGGAGCATCATTGAATATTTCACATGAAAATTTGACTTATCTTGGGATTTATTTTGGGAATTGGTGTTTGTGGAATTTTGGGGTTTAGAACTACTATTTTGATTGGTGGGTAGAGGAATGTTATTTAAGTTAGATTTTTTGTTGGGGTATGTTCTAGACATGTGTCCCTTTTTGTTGCATCTAAAGCAAGTTACATCCATTTGGGTGATGTTATCCTTTGGAGGATAACTATTTGTGTTTTCATGGTTATTTTTGTGATCGTTCAGATAACTAGTAGTTTTGTAATTTGAATTTGAATTATTGGAATTGTTATTGTTTCAAAATTTTATTTTATTATTCATAAGTTGGTAAGAAGGCTGGGCTGATCAAATCCGGGAAAAGTTTTATTAGAGTATTCAATTTGATCACATTTTTCTAAAATTATTTTTGTAAGTCTAACAGTAGTTCGTTTTTCATGTTCAAGTTGTCTGAATTCAGTGAAAACAGTATTAAATTTTTCTGATAATGACATCGGAAGTTGATCTATCTCATCTGCTTTTGAAAAGGGGTAGTTAGCATCACATAGTTCTTCAACAATTGTTGAAAAATATTCAATAAATCTACAGATGGTACCCCTCCTAAGGTCGAATAGGAGAGACTGAAATTTAGATTTTAAAATCATAATGTTTGTAGGAGTTTGATTTCTGTATCATCTAAAATTTCAAAAATTTGAGAAACGACATCGCAAGTTTTGACATGATGTAGTATGCGCTTATCAAGTCTTTCAAAAACGTGAGCTTTTGCCTTTTCCTGAATTTGGAAGAATCAGCCATTTAGAAGTAAGCCTTTCTTCGGAGGTAGTGTAGATGTAACTAGTTTCATGTGCAGTAGGAAATATTGTGGAATGGTAGCCTTTGCCTATGAGGGTGCTAATGATAGTTGCACGCCATCCCTCGTAGCCATTTACACGGAAAATATTTGAGACCCTATCGTTGGATTCAGTGTTCATAATGAATGAATTGACTGAATTAAATTAATTAAAAAAAAGAAGAAAAAAAATTACGGATATCAATCACCAGCAAATGCCGCAAGAAAAGGATTGCCATCCCTGTGCTTACCAAACAGTGTAAATAGTGACAATAGTATATGGTTTTGTTTTTGTGTGTTTCCCAAGTAGGTCCACTCTGGGCACGAGAGAACACATGTTAAAGATGCAATTGGACACTTCCCTCAGATAGAAAAAAATAAAAAAATAAACAAGATTTTTACAACCTAAATTATTTGCAATTAAATTCAATAAAATGAATAATTAAATAAATAAATATGTGATTGAAGAAGCTAGATTAGCTACCAAATGACCTGTGGAAAGAAAATATTAAATTAGGATAACAGGGGGAAAATTTTTTCAATCTATTTTCTGAATACCAAAATTAAAATGAGTGATAAAAAATGAAAGAGAAAAAAATAATAAATAAATATTCGAGAGGATTTAATAAAACTTTTAAAAATGACTAGGTATGGTATTTATCCAATCAATTAGTTGGGGTAAATTCAATAATAAATATACGAAGAGAACAAAAATTCAGGACAAGAAAAAAAAAAATAATGTGAGAAAAAAAAAATTTGAAAAAAGAATTATTTCGTATTAAATTTATTAAAAAAAAAAAATATTTCATGTTTCAAAAGGTGTTTGTAATGGAAGAACAAAAATATTCTATGGAAAATAATTCGATAAATTATAGGCGACAAAGTTGTGCAATTGCAAAATTTTACAAGTTGTTGCAAAATGGTGGTTCAAATATGAAAACTGCGCCAATGTATTTATTGAATAAACGTAGATAAGAAAACGAGAGTTTGTTGCACTGAACAAAAGGTTGAATGTGCAAGTTCAAACGAAAGAACAAAACAAGCCGTGCTTGCGTCACAAATTGTACAGTCTCAGGCAAAAGTGACTGCAAAAATTTGCAAGAGACTTGCCAAAAATTGTTCAAAGTTGAATTTTGAAAAGGCCAAAAATATTTGAAAATAACGAGATTTTCAAATATGCAAGTTAAATTTTGAAACATTAAGGAATGAAATGCACAAAAATATGAAAATATTACAAAAATATATGTTTTTTATTACCTTTTCTGCAGTAAAATTTTGTTTAATACTGTTTTTTTATGATGATTTTTTGATTTTTTTGCAGATTCTTGATGGTAGATCTGGAAAAGAAGATGGAACTGCACTTTGCTTTTGGAGGACACACTTTGGTGAGTATGGTATTGATTTTGAGAATTTTGAAGCCAAATGATGATTCTTGTTGATTGAGATGATGAAGACCAATTTGAATTTGAAGTTTTTGAAGTCCTTACGTTGGTTTCTGATCAATTTCTGATGGCTCAAGACAATTTGTTACTAATTGACGACTTCGACAAATTAGTTCATACACAAGGAGGGCAGACACTAATGATTTTACTAACTTTTGAGCAACACAAGCAGAGTTCTCAAACAGTTCAGTAATTGACGAGAGTCTTGGAATTTTGAAAACTTGGCTGGATTTTACACAAGCAGGGCAAATCCAATTCAGCAAACGATGAAACTCATTAAACGTTTACAGCACTCAAAAGATTTTACAATCAAATTGAATTGTGATTTGAAAAAGAATTATAAGTTGGAACTAAGTTACCCAACAAAAATTACAAAAATTAAAAAAGGACACAATTATTCACAAAATATAAAAATTTGTCAGAAAAATTCACGATAAAAAAAAAGTTTTTGAACTTTAAAAATTTTATGTTTCAGGTACAAGGATGTTACCAAGCGATGCTACCATATAAAGGATAAGGACCGGTGAAGACATAAATTAGTACCAAGAAAAAAAGATTTACACGAAGTTGCGTCCAAGAAGCGAGTGTATTTTGTAACAGTTACATAATTTAAGTATGAGTACAGTTTGAGTGAGATAAACGAGTATTTAAGGAGATGGACGAGTGAGCAGCGGAGATGGTAATACAGTGTAGCCGCAAACAGAGATATAAATTATGTATTAAAGTAATCGTGTGTTTATGGGAGTGAGAGGGGAGAAGGATTGGTGGTCTCAACAAATATCGAACAATATTGATTTATCGAAATATCTATAGAGGATGTGGACTGGTGAAGACACATGAAAGAAAGTTTTACACGAAGTTACATCCAAGAAGCGAGTGTATTTTATTGAGGTGAGGTCTGATCACTTTACACAGAAAAGATAAGCACGGACTTCCATCTTAGAAAATGTTTATTAACGACGTTAGTACAACGACTGACGAACGGAGAACATTCTCCATCGAGCAGTGGCGGAAAGAATATTGTGTTGATGATCAGTGTCGCCACATGTAAAACGAATAAATGTAATATACATGTTACATATAGTGTTAGTCAGTATAGAGTTATGTGTTTGTGAGGTAGTGAGGGAATTGTATCCCAACACCCCCCTGCGATTCAAAATGGACGAATGAACATATAAGTAAAAAATGTGTCACACATTGTATGTATTTAAAAAAAACATATAAACAATAAAAAATGAAAATAAGCAATAGCAGTCAAAATTGTTACATATAAATGTCATATAAAATAGCTATATATATATATTAAAAAATGGTAAAAAAATATTAGGTATGTCGTTGACTAGTATTATGATGTATAATTAAAATGTGTGTGGATTTATATATCAAGTGCTTTATCTTAAATGTAACGTGTAATTATTAACATGAGGTATAGATTTGACCTTCTGTTATCGTGTCACGTCTTATAAGTATTGTGTGATTTTAATTTAAAAAATAAATATGTATAAAAAAGTAGCAGGTTGGAGAGATCAATATCTCCTCATTGTCAGCTGTGGAGAGATAATATCATTATATATATGTCCTTATAATTAATCGTGTGGGGTTTTTGTATAAATATGCTATTGTGGGAATCAATTGTATATATTGGGGAATGCTGATGCCAGTAAGAGAGGCAGAGCAGCGACGGAGAACCTATTGAATATTGTGATGTGAATTGTGAAACAACATATGGACCGCTCGGTTTACAATAGGCGCTAAAAGACCAACAGCCATCCGCAGTCCAAAAACCAAATATCAAAAATTTTGAGGGTTATGTCAATTAAGACTATTAGCCGAAAAGTTGACTTGTTCGGAGGATTCTCATAACGATATTTTGGTATGTTTTCCGATCAAGTGCTTTAGTTAATATATCAGCGACTTGATCAGATAACCTAATATCATTAAAACTTATTAATTTCTGTTGGAAAGCTTCCAATACTGCATAACATTTGATCGCTAGGGACCTGGAGCGTTTCTGGCCTCCCCCAGATGCAATACGTGACGCGGATATATTGTCCTCGTACACTTGCACTGAGTCGGTTACAGAGAAAACACTCTCAGTGAGTCTCCATATCACATATATGTCGTCTAGTGCGTCATTCAACGCAATTAATTCGGCTGCAGTCGACGAGGTTGCAACCGAGTTCTGCCGGTGAATGGCCCAATTTAACAAGTCTCCGTTAACAAATATCATATAGCCAGTTGTGGAGCACCCTTTCTCCAAATTATCTATATCTATGGGTGAATCGTCTACGTCACGTGCATACGACGCATCGACAAATGCCTTGATTTGAGTTTGGTCAGAGTGGAATACCAGAGAGAAGTCCCTTGTTGTTTTAAGGTACCTAATAATGCGACGAACATAATTCTTAATCTCGCTATTGGAGGATGCCTGAAAATGTGACAAATAATTGACGGCGAAGGCAATATCTGGGTGGGTCAGTCTTGCCACATATAGCAGATTCCCAATCATAGCCCTATATTCGGTGTCATCCAATCCGTTTTGTGGCTTCCTTATTTACATTCCATCATCCCAAACTTACGGAGGATTTTATCTATGTGCCTATTTTGTGTCAATATTATTTGTTTCCTCGGGACGTCTCGACTTATTTCAAAACCCACAAAGAAAGTTGGATTTTTTTCTATCTTCAATGTAAAGTTCTTATTAAATGTATTTATTAAGTCTTGTGTCCACCCGTTGTGGTTGCTAGCCAACAATATGTCTACCACATAGACTATTAAGAGTGCCATTGCACCATTATTATCTTGTTTTGTATATAAACATCTATCTATTTTTGATTGAATAAATCCAGCTTGAATTATTGTCAAATTCAATAAGTCGTACCAACTTTTGGAAGATGTTTTCAGTCCATATATTGACTTAATTAGTCTTAAGCAATTATTTTTGCCTAGTTGGCATCCCCTGGGATTTGATATGAAAATAAAGTATCTTATTTCTGAGTTAAGAAAGGCTGTTTTTATGTCAAATTGTATTATATTTAGATTATATTTATTTGTGATAGATAATATCCATCTTATCAGCCAATATTGGACTACCGGGGCGTATGTTTCGGTTAGAGAGTAGTGAGTAAGATCTTTAAAACCCCTTGCAACCAACCTGGCTTTCGGTATGTGAACGCCTTGGTTGTTGGATTTTGTGGTGAAACACCACTTTGTGTCTACTAACCTCACATTTCTTTCCCTTGGGACGACTTCCCACACGCCCATATCAGATAATGACTTCAGCTTGTCAGTAATGGCTTGTTGCCATTCCGCCCTAAAAGGGTTGTTTTCGACATCCTCCCATTTTTGAGGGATGTGGTCCTCGATGTAATTTTTATATCTCGATTTACATAGGTTTAATATTACAGAAGTTTCTGTTATATTATTATCATTTTGTTTAATTCCGTTATTATTATATACGTTATCTATTTGTATTATGTTCCTCGTTTCATTGAATCTGACATCACAAGTAACGTGTGATTTGTCAATTAATGGGTCCCTTATACAGTACCCACTATTTGTAAAGCCCACAAATACCCCCTTATCAGCTCGTTGTGTAAGTTTCGGGTGTTCAGTATTTGTTTTATTTATTTTTTATTTTTTGTGGCCTGTTGCTGACGAACCTCTATGGGAATATGTCTATAGGCGAGAGACCCAAAAACTCTCATATTGGATAGATCCGGCTTTATGCCGTAGAACATTTTGAAAGGGGTTTTATAGTCTTTATTTGCCCTAGTTGGGCTCCTATTTATAACATAAACAGCCGTCAGAACAGCCAGTGACCAAAAACTGAAGTCCAAATCGGAGTCAAACAGCATAGCTCTTGTCCTTGCTATAATCGTTTGGTTCTGCCTTTCGGCCATCGCATTCAACTCCGGCAAATACGGAACGACGGGCTCGAGACTTACACCATTTTCCTCACAAAATGCCTTCATGTTTGAATCTAGATATTCTCTAGCATTGTCACACCTTAGGGTGGTAATGGGTGATCCGGGAATTTCGATTTTAATTTCATGTATAATTTCTTAAACTCCTCAAAAACCATTGATTTTTTTTCAATAGTGGAGATGAAAGTATATTTTGTGGCATGATCCACGAATATCAAAACGTACTTTTCACCATATATGCCTGGTGAGAAGGGGCCCATTGTATCCAATGAAACGAGTTCTAGTCTTCTTTCTGGTCTAGTGCGAGTTCCACTGTGTCCTAATCTTTTAGAATTCACTTTCACACATATCTCAAACAGACTGAATTTGTCATTACGAAATGTAATTCCGTTCGGAATACCTCTTGAGACCTTTGTCAAGAATTTTAAATTTTTTCCTGATAACTGTCCCAATCTCCTATGCCATATCATTTTTTTATCTATTTTTAATTTTTCTATATTCTCGTTGATTTTTTGATCATCGTTTATTATATCATTATTATTTGTTATATTATTATTATTATTTATACCTACATCCTCATTCATTTCGCTACCACCTTCATTTGTTTCATTATTTTGTGGGTCATTGCTATCATAGTCATCGTTAGCGTTTATTATAATATTATTATCTACATTATTATCATTTGTATTTTCTTGTGTATTATTATTGATATTCTCTCCATTCTCCTCATTTTCCTCCTGACTTTCCTCAATAATTTCCTCTTCTACTTTGTATTCCATCCATTCATCTTGGGAATTTATATTGGGCATACATGCCAATTTATTCGATTCATTATTATAAGGACATATTTTATTTAAGTCATCTTCATTTTCTATAATATTAACCGTGGACTCCGGTACAATTTCGTACTTCACCATGTATACACCTCTTATTTTTGGGGCTGAAAAAATTACCTCGTCCGTTCCTAGGACGTATATGTGCGCTGCAGAGAAATTTTGGTCTATGCCTAGCGCCCTATTTTCTGTTATCTTAATCCCTGACATTAGGTCTACATTCAGGGATGGTACATAATGTACGTTCTTTAATCTTATTACAGTTTGATTCCTCTCTGAATTTTCCACCCTGATAAACATAGTTCCTATATGTGTGGCAATTAGTAATGTATCTTGGATGGCACATTCTAATTCAATAGGCTTTTCCAACATTATGGGGTTAGACAATTTTGACAAATCTGATATAACGTGGGCTACAGCACCACCATCTAACATTATTCTCTTAGTAAGAGGGACATAATTTGGATCTGATTCATACTTCGTGTCTCTAGGTGTTATTAAAAAATTTATTAATTTATTATTATTTGTTATTTTGTTTGGCACATGGCCCTTGTACCTTATCATCATTGACCACTGAACATCATTTTCTTTTTTATTTTTATTATTATTATTTTGATTATTTCATCCATATCTCGTATTTTGTGCAGGACCATCTAATTTGTCTTGGGGTTTTGCACCCTCTTTATTTGACGGACATACTTTAGCTATGTGTCCTTTCCCATGGCACTTAAAACATACTAAATTATTCGAATTTGGCAAATTATTTTGATTTTGATTATTATTGTATTTTCTATTTTCGTAATTATTATTATTATTATTATTATTTTGAGGCATTTCTGACTTTTGGTTATTATTATATGTCATTTTCCCCTGATCTACATTTTGATTATAATTTTGATTTCTATTTGTGTTATTGTATCTATTATAATTTCCTCCATATTGGAATCTCTGATTTTTATTATTTTGATTGAAATTACGAAATTTATTATTATAATATCTTGACTTTTTCTCGTCATATAACCTATCTGATCTTTCAATCAACATGGCAAGGAGTGTTTCGATTGTTTTTTGATCCTGGCTTAAGGTATTGAACTCCAGCCTTGTCATGTCATAGTCCATGTTCAGTGATATTAGGAGTTGTTCTATCTCCTCCTGTTTGTCTAAATTTGTACCACAGTCCCTTATTTTTTGGGCTGACCTAGAGAACACATCTAAGTAACTTCTCATATTTCCATCACTATTAAATTTTAATCTCTAAAAGGCCTGCTTCGCATTAATATATGTAACCTGCGTGCAGCTTTTGTACCTTTCATCTAAGACTTTTAAAATTTGGTTTATTGTTTTTAAATCTTTTACCATTTCAATTAATTCGTTGTTTAATCCCTGATAGATTAAAGCCTTTCCTTTTTCTTGATTGCGGAAATATGCCATCCTGTTAGCTGAACTAGCATTGCCAGATTCAGGGTTTAAAAAACTGTTTAATTCTAGTCCCAAAAATAGCACTTCCGTTTCAACATCATGCATATCGGATATAATCCCTCTGCATAGAGTGTTGAGACCATCGTGGTCCTCCAGGCATCATAATTCCTCCCATCAAATACCTTTTTTGTGTCAAATTGTGACATTTTATTATTAGATTTTGGGTGTTCGGGAGTTCAGATCCTACCTCAGAAACACGAAAACTTAATTCTAGGGGGTAACACGGTCTCAACCACACGATAATGCACAACACGGTCTTAGCTGCTCGATCGGGAATGCAAATTAAATATATTATACTATAATATTCAATAATTAGTCAATATTCTAAATTAAATCTTACGAAATATGTGTTGCCGACAATGAGGTGATCTACTTCTTGAGCGATCAAATTACTGTGATTTTATCGTCGAAAATATTCGAAATTAAATTAATCAAAGTCCCAAATCTTGTTTCAGTATACAGATGATTCTATTAAACACGTTAAAATTCAAATTAATACACAGTGCAAAAATTATTTAACAAGTATGAAAAGGATTACTGCTGAAAGGAAAATAATTTATCAGCTTTCATCAATTGGATCGATCTTTTATTGTATGTGGACAGGAAAAAATCTGTCACTAATGTCAATGTTCAAAAATGTAGGTTTTCTATTGTTGGACTCGATGAATCTCATCCAACAAAGATTTCCTTTTTCTACAATTCTCAACCAACAAGATAAAGTTTGAAGGCTCTCGATATCACCTTTCAAGTTTCAACTTTACTTGGTATTTGGTTGAGAATTTACCTGAAAATATATTGAAATTTAACTTTATTTTACTGAAATTTTGATTTTTTCTAATTAATTTTGAGCAAAATTACACGAATTATTTATTAATTAACTTAAACTTTTCACTTATCTTTAATTTTTCGGTTCTGTTTTCGTATTTTTTCGATGTTTTTCTTCCACTACCTTGCCCAATTGACACCAAACTCTGACGCTTTTTACTCTGCAACTTCTGAATTTTTGATCTTCTTCCACTGTTTCACTCCCTGGAACACAGCATGAACAATTGCCAACCGTTTTTGATGGTGTGCACTGGTCTACCAAACCATAAAATCCTCTCGTATCTGATTTGTTTTCTCCAGACTTTCGACTTTGACGTTTTCACAGGCACCCAAGATTTTACCGTTATTTTCATTAAATTTCACTTTTAATTTGTTGATTTACTTTAATTAAACTTTTAACTTCTTCAGGATAGTTACTTTAAACACTGAATCGAACTTTTTTGTTCACGAATTTTAACTTTTCCTACCACTTTGCATGGAGTTATCACTCGGCACTAAGCCTTTCACTTTGCGTGAAACACGAACTTTCAAATTTTAACAAATTACACGATTATCACATATCACATTTTAATTACCGCACTTATTTCTCTGGGGAGAACACATTCTTGAGGGTAAACAATATCACGGGTAAACAATATTCAGGGTAAATATGCCTGGTTGTTTTTGTGGGCACACTTTATCGCGGGTAAACAAAACACAGGGTAACATTTATCAGGGCAACATTTCTCCGGGTAATTGATTGTGCGGGTATACAAAACAGAGGGCAACATATTTCAGGGTAATATTTCTCCGGGTAATCAATTGTGCGGGTAGACAAAAGACAGGGTAACTTTGTCAGGACTACATTTCTGAGGGTAATCGATTGTGCGGGTAGACAAAAGACAGGGTAACATTTATCAAGGCAACATTTCTCAGGGTAATATTTTATGTTACAGGTTGGGCAAAAGTTAAACACTAAAATACTTTTCTTAGTACTACTGAAGCACTTTGTTTTTTCGCAACAGTACCAAAAAACATGACGTGAGGACTACCGTGAGAATGACATTGATATCAGTGAATTGGGCACAGTTTTTTTCGAATGTTTTCATATTTCTGTAGATACTTGGGGAAGACTAGTGTCTCGCCGTAAATTTGTTTCTAGGACCAGTCATGTGATTTGTGTTTGTGTATCATGTTTCTGTGTATTTGGTTTGTGTCTGTGTGGGTGCATCTCATTACAACACCTAATCGCATGTAAATTATATTTTAACAAATAAAATTATTAAAGTAACAAACAAAAAATTTTTTGTAAAGTATAATTGTTGATACGAAATCCCACCTCATCTCATTCTTCATCATCATCATCATATCATTCTATATATATATGTCATATGTACACTCTAGTCACGAAGTGTTTCCCCTACTACTTTCGATCGTATATCGCTGTTGCTTTGCCATTTACTTTTTCGTTTGTGAAATATATTTTAGTCACGAAATAAATGTCTTAAAAGAAGAAAGTCTCAAGTTCTTTCGATCCTCGTTCTGCATACCTCACATCATGGTAGCCATCGCTACGGTAGAACTTTGAGGAGAGACTTAGAAAATTTAATTTGATGAAATAATTATTTTTTGAAATTTAATTTACTGCTGTGCGTAAAATTTTTTATGTTTTTTATTGAGTAATACACAAAAAGTTTCGTGTTTTTCGAGAATTAACTCGAATTTTAATTTATTTTGAAAAATCAAAAAATTAAATTGAAGAAGAATAGCTGAAGTTCCAGACTCAATAACGGCCAATACTGGAAGTCATCGAACGCCAAATCCAGAGGGACCGCCAAAGAGATCGTGAGAACAACTGAAGGAAACCTGCTCCCGTCGTCGAGGACTCAACGAGATCCAACATCGAGGACCCAAATTTTTCGGCCAAGGCAGTGCAAAATTCAGGCAGGAAGTATGGAAGTCAACAGCGTAAAAGACATAAATCGTTCGTCAGCACAGCAGCAAAATAAAGTAAAGTCATTGTAAAGGTAATATTTGTTGAAATTATTTATTTTTTGTATTTTGTAGTTGTATTTGAAGTGAGGCTAAAATAATTTAACATATTTAAAAGTTCTATGTCCCAAATAATAAATTTGTCTGAATGTAAGATTGGTGAATATAGAAGATTTAGAGAAATTAGTAAAAAAGTTTGAAGCAGAAAAAGTAGTTGATCTAAAAATCGAAATTTATAATTTACCATACGTTAAATACTTTATGGGTGAAATAATATTAGAGTCCTTTGTAATAGATATATCGGGTAGAATTGAGGAAATCAGTACTTTAAAATGTATTGTAATTTCAGAATCTTCAGTAAATTATTTTTCAAACAGAATTTATAGTTCTGAAAAATCGAAAGATAAATTTATGAACAGATTTTTTAATTAAATAAATTATAAAAACTGGATAAAAAAGGAAATAGTGAAGAGGAAAATTTAATACAAAAACTTGAAAAAGGATTGATCGAAAATAAAAAGTACATACCAGTTGTTAATATAGAAAATAATCTATTAGGATTTCGTGAAACGGAGGAAAATATGGCATCCCCAAATGAAATTAAACCCATACAAGCTCCACTTGGAAAAGTTTTTAATGGAAAATACTACCTGGATTGGCGTAGGATGATTATCTCAGCCATCAGGGGAGCAGGATATTACGATATTTTTGGGGAACACAAATTTCTAAAACCATATATCGATAATATTGATGATCTTAATTTTTGACCTGATAAAAATATGATCAACTACTGTAAAATTCAAGATAATGCCAAAGCAGTTTGTGTTAGAAAGAGTATCAAACGATATAACAAAACAGATACGAGATTGTAATACTGCAATATTAATGCTTAAAAAATTGGATAATATTTATGGGACAAAAACTTCGGTTATAGCCAATATGGCGAAAGCAAAATGGTTAGAATTTAGGTTTCAACCGGGTGGAAACATGAAAGGTTTTTTGAAAAAATGGGATGAACTAGTAACAGATGTGAGAGATAGTGGAAAAGAAATCACCGAAAATGAAGAGTTGGAAAATTTGCAATTGGCATTGTGTTATGAACAAGCAATTGCAAAAATACAATACGAAAATTTACCTCCCAACGAGAAAAACTTAGACAACTTTAAACGAATATTGAGAGAAGATTCAGATCAAAAGTATAGGGATCAAACCTTAAAGAAACAGAATAGTAATGGCAATAGTCAATCGAATAATGCTTATAGAAATAATAATGGTAATAGTAATAATAATAGATACAACTACAGAGGCAGGTATAATAATTATCGAGGTAGAAATAATTATAGAAATCAAAATAATAATTATAGTAACTTTAGAAATGGAAATAGAAATGGTTTCAATAATAACGGTCAAAATGGAAATAATAATGGTAATGCGTCAGAACAAAACCAAAATAATATTAATACGAATAATAATAATAATAATGGTAATAATAACTATAGGGGAAATAATTATAGAGGAAACCCAAATTTTAGAGGAAATAATCAGAGAGGTAATGGGAGAAACCATAAACAAAATAACCCTAAATGTTATAAGTGTGGGCAATTTGGCCACATAGCGCAAAATTGTATAAATAATAATTCACAAGGAAATAATAGCAATGAAAGTGCAAATAATAATCAGGGAAATTATCCACCGAAGCCAAATGTAAACCCGTCCAATAATAATAAGAAGGATAGCTCGGAACAACAGGTAAAAATGTCCTGTATGGTAAAAAGATTTAATAATAATAGTGAATGGTTACTTAATGAATTAACTAACGATAATAAACAAAATATGGATGAAAATTACAAAATATTAAATAATAAAGCAATTCTTGATGGAGCTGCAGAAGTACATTTAACTTCTGATCTTAGTAAACTAATAGATGTTAAAAAATTCGTAACCCCAATGAAATTACAATGTGTGGGAAGGAATACATTTTTATATGCCACACATACAGGGAAAATGATCATAAAAATTGAAAATTCAAAAAAAATTCAATCATTGATAGAACTAAACGACGTTCATTATGTGCCTGATCTGAACTTGGACATTATCTCAGCTATTAAAATAACAAACACCGGAATAATCAATATCGACCAGCAAAAGGAAATTGCGAACATATATTTTATTGAAACAGCTGAAATCATTATTACCGCCAAAAAAGAAGAGGGAATATTCTACATATACTATAATGTAGAGAACAATGATATAAAAAAAAAATAGATAAAGAGGATTATATGGATAAAAAAAATGTAATATGTGCCCCTGTTACCCAAGATACTAATGACGAATGGGATGATTTTACGGTAGAAATGGAGGTTATTGAAGAAGATAATGATACTCAATCATCTCAGGGGGGTGAAGATAATGAAATAGTCATAGAATCTAATGAAAATAATAATAATACGAATAAACCCCAAATTAATAATAATAATATAAATAAAAAAATAATAATACACAGAAGACTTGGACATCTTAATGCCAGATATTTGCAAAAATTAAAAAATTTAGCAATTGGCATACCCGAAAACATTAATTTTAAAGATGAAGATTTTGTAAACTGTCAAATATGTTGTATAGCCAATAATTCAAAACTGGGTCATACAGGGATAAGAACTAAACCAACCCGAAAATTAGAAATAGCGTCATCAGATATCATGGGTCCATTTACGCCCTCTGTGGCTAATCAAAAATATATTTTAACTTTCATAGACCATTTTTCGAAATATACATTTGTCATGCCCATAGCCAATAAAAGTCAGGTGACAAACGAATTTAAAAATATCATAATGTCTATGAAAAATAAATTTCCTGAATACCCCATAGGGACTATAAGGTGCGACAATGCAAAAGAGTACACAGACACAAAAATAATAAATTATTGTAGAGAAATAGGAATAACAATGGATTACGTGGTTCCATATTCTCCTGAATTAAATGGTGTTGCCGAAAGGCAAAATCAAACTTTAATGAGGAGAGTAAGGGCCATGTTGATTGATGCTAATCTCGATATAAAGTACTGGTCTTATGCTGTTGTTACAGCAGCCTATCTAATTAATAGATCCCCCACAAAAGCTAATGAAGGGTTTAAAACACCATACGAATTGTTTTATGGAAGGAAACCAAATTTAAAAAATTTAAAAGTATTCGGTGCACTTACGTATAGGCATATACCAATAGAAGTGAGAAAGCAAAATGCAACTAAAGCAAAATCAAAATCTAAAGAAAAAATTGACCCAAAATTGGCGCACAGGGCTGAGAAAAACATAATGATGGGTTACACGAACACAGGGTATTGTCTAGGAGATCCATATAATTCAAAATCATATATATCATGCGATGTCAAAGTAGATGAAAGTCAGAATATAAAATCACTGCTAATTAATAAAAAACCTCTAAAAATAAAGTCAGCTGATTATGATTATGACTTGGGAATAATAAACCCTATAGTAATGAATGTAAAAGTAAAATACAATAAAGCTTATATTGAAGATAATATTCCAAAAACATTCTCGGAAATAGAAACAAACCCCTTTAGAGAAGAATGGATCAAGCCCATTAATGACGAATTTAGTTCTCTCGATGACTTGAAAGAATGGAAAGTGGTAGATTATGATTGGCAAAAATTGATAGATACAAGGTGGATCTTTACGATAAAATTTGATTAATTCGGAAACCCGAAACCCAAAGCTAGACTTGTGGCACGTGGCTTTAAAGATCGAACGGAATATGGCATTGCTGAAACCCACGGACCTGTAGCATCCATAGGTACTATAAGGTTATTATTATCAATTGTGAATAAAGAAAAATTAATAATGGTACAATACGATGTTAAAACAGCATATCTGAATTCACCCATTATAAAACCCATTTTTGTTAAAAGACCAGAAGGCATTAATATTAATAGAAATCAGGTACTCGAACTACAAAAATCAATTTACGGATTAAAAACTTCTAGCAAATCGTGGTATGACTTACTGGACATTAAGGTAAAGGAAATGGGATTTGAAAAAACTAAAAGCGACAGATGCTTCTATATAATGAAAAATAACGAAGATAAAACATATTTCTTGAGTTATGTAGACGATATATTAGTAGCATCAAATTCACAATCGGCCATTACTAGAATAAATGAAGAGTTACAAAAAGATTTTACAATTACGATTACGAATAATCCAAAATTTTTTGTGGGCCTAGAAATAATGAGAGATATTGAAAAGAACACAATAATAATTTCGCAATATAAACACATAGAAAAAATGATCAAAAAATTTGGAATCTCTGAACTCAAAAACACTAATACACCAATGGAAACGGGACTAAAAATAGACAAAATACAAAATGGTAGAGACGATACAGAGTATAGATCGATGATAGGGGGACTACTTTATTTGGCAAGACTTACAAGACCAGACATATTATTCCCAGTAAATTTCTTCTCACACTTTCAGAATAATTCAAACGACACCTTAAAAAATTATGTAAAAAGAATATTCAGATACATTAACACAACCAAAAATTATAATCTAAAATATACATCAAAGGGGGATGGAATACAAGCATACATAGATGCCTCTTATGCACCCCAGGTTGATGATTCAAATATAGAGTTACAGAACCTTAGTAAAGGGAAGTCAATAACTGGATTTATGCTATTCGCCTATGGAGACTTGGTGGAGTGGAATTGCTGCAAGCAGACTATTCACGCCTCATCAAGCACAGCGGCTGAAATAATTGCAGTTTTTGACACCCTTGATACGATAAAGGTAATGCAATACATGAATTATGAGATTTTTGGCGAAAAACTAATGGTGGATATTATGGAAGACAATATTTCAACGCAAAAAATATGTTCTGGGGGTAGTCAAAGAAAGTCGAGAGCCCTAATGATCAAATGCTACTCGATTTTGGAAGCTTTTGAGGAAAAAATAATATTTTTTAGAACAGTCAGCTCCGAAAATCAATTGGCAGATATACTAACAAAATCGTTGGATCGATCGAAATTTGAAAATATAATTGTGAAAATATTAAACGAAACCAACATATACACATAATAATAGTTTATTTCGAATTTAGTATATGTACAAAAATTTTCCCCATTTCAAATACAAGTAGTCAAATGTTCAAATGTAAGTCATAACATGAAAATATTTGCTGAAAAATTGGCCTTCAATTATTGTCAAAAAGAATACTTCACAATATAATTTACTAGAAAATACATGCAACAGATAAATTAGAGATTTCTCGAATATTGTCACAAAGAAAAAATTACGAAAATCGAGGAAGAAAAAACCCTACAATTCGTATAATAAAAACCCTATACATTTTCCAACAAGCGTGAGAGAAATACACGAAATATTCCCACACGAACTTATGAAAGGAAACTCGCTAACAATAAATACAATAAAGATTAAAACCCATTACATGACCGCAGTTAAAGATAAACCAAAAACGTTGTCTTATCATAGAACATATTAAACGCCACTTCGAATACAATGCAACGTACGAAGGATAATATACAATGCAACGCATGTTATTCTACAATCTTTTTCATGTATAATTCGCAGATAAAATACGTAACGTACGTTAGAATTCATTGAACCTACAGTTGAAAAACCTTTTGTGAACTTTTTTTCTTGTCTTCTTTTATTTTTATTTATTCGTGTAGTATTTGTTCGTGAATATTTTTTTCGTTTCGAATATTTTTCTTCTTTTTTTTCTCTCTCGACTCGGAATATACGAGCGATGAATCATATGTTATTCGTAATACTTTAATAATTTTGCATGTTACCAATTTTTATATTTTTATTTTTTATTTTTTTTATTATATACATATACCATATACTATTTACAGACACAATAGTGTCCATTATTACATGCATGTTACCATTTTTATATATTTATCTACTTATTTATTTTATTCAATTTTTATTCTTTTTTAATTTTTCGAAGCACAGCGCAATAAAATTTTTTTAGGAACCCAAGTTACCGAATTTAATTAAATAATACAATGTCAATATTTTTTTTTATTATGCATATATCCTTTTTATACTTGTATTTTTTTTGTAATTAATATTTTTTTCTTTTTTAAATAATAATGATTCGTTTATTTTCAGACAACATGATGAAGAACTTAATCGGTAAAATTTCAGGGGGCTGTTGATACGAAATCCCACCTCATCTCATTCTTCATCATCATCATCATATCATTCTATATATATATGTCATATGTACACTCTAGTCACGAAGTGTTTCCCCTACTACTTTCGATCGTATATCGCTGTTGCTTCGCCATTTACTTTTTCGTTTGTGAAATATATTTTAGTCGCGAAATAAATGTCTTAAAAGAAGAAAGTCTCAAGTTCTTTCGATCCTCGTTCTGCATACCTCACATCAATAATCAAAAAACATCCCCAAGACTAGTGAATAATAGTAGTGTGATCTGCATGCTTAAAAATCACAATAGTACTAAGCAAAGTATTTGAGTGTTTAACTTTTGCCCAACCTGTAAGATAAAATATTACCCTGAGAAATGTTGCCCTGAGAAATGTTACCCTGTCTTTTGTCTACCCACACAATCAATTACCCTCAGAAATGTAGTCCTGATAAATGTTACCCTGTCTTTTGTCTACCCGCACAATTGATTACCCGGAGAAATATTACCCTGAAAAATGTTGCCCTCTGTTTTGTATACCCGCACAATCAATTACCCGGAGAAATGTTGCCCTGATAAATGTTACCCTGTGTTTTGTTTACCCGCGATAAAGTGTGCCCACTAAAACAACCAGGCAAATTTACCCTGAATATTGTTTACCCGCGATATTGTTTACCCTCAAGAAAGTATAGAGCCATTTCTCTGATCCGCAGCTCTGCTAACATATTGAGGTGAGGTCTGATCACTTTACACAGAAAAGATAAGCACGGACTTTCATCTTAAAAAATGTTTATTGATGACGTTAGTACAACGACTGACAAACGGAGAACATTCTCCATCGAGCAGTGGTGGAAAGAATATTGTGTTGGCAATCAGTGTCGCCACATGTAAAACGAATAAATGTAATATACATGTTTCATACAGTGTTAGCACAATATCGATTTATCGATATTTCAAAATATCGAACATTATCTATATAAAATCGATAGAAAATTGATTGAGAATAAATAATAAACAATATTTTACTTTAGAAAGAAACCTTTTATTAGAAACAGAATCAAATCATTATCAAATTAATAATCAAATCAAAACCAAAACTCAAAAGCATTCATCGTCTACATAAATCATAGAACGTAACGACGCCACATAGATTGGCAACTCAGAACAAATAAACAAAAGAATCAAAAGAATGAATCACAGCGAAAGAATGAATCACAGTGAACGTATATATGTTCAGTCTTCTGTCGCTCCCTTCTCATTGGTTGTAGTCGAAGAGCGGAAACTAATGACTAAATTAAACTTGAATGTAACAAAATAAATTGTAAGAATAAGATTAATAAAAGTACAAAAACAGGAACGGATCATGAGTAAACAGTCTTATTCATTTGTTCCCCAATCGTCAGCAGGTGAAACTGTAACAAATAAAATAATAATTACTTCAAGGAATGAGAAATAGAATTTTTGAACGAAACATTAGAAACTTTTCATAGCCCAAAGCTTTTGTAAACATATCAGCAAGCTGATTTTCAGATTTAATCCATTTAATTATTAAATTTTTCTGTGCAACTTCAAAACGAATATAATGATAGCATAAATTTACTACATGCTTGAGGGATTGAGAATCTTCAGATTTTGCAACACTAATTGCTGCTGTATTATCTTCATAAAGGATTGGAACAGTATTTAAGTTAATCAATCTCTTACACATTTCCCTCAATGAAATTAATTCTTTAGCTGCTAGAGACATGGCTATAAATTCAGCCTCCATTGTTGACAATGCAACATGGGTTTGCTTTTTAGTTCTCCAAAAAATTGGGTCACCAAACAGAGACAGAATCAATCCTGTTGTAGATTTTCCTAATTCATCACTTGTGCCGAGAGAAGCATCAACAAAACATTCTATTTCATCAGTTTGACCTTCAAATTTTAAACCAAGATTTTTTGTTCCAGAAAGATATCGAAAAATTATTTTTATTTCAAGCCAGTCATCCCAGTTATAATTTGATTGTTTTCTACTCAATTTATTTACAACAAACGTTAGATCTGGACGAGTTGCATTAGCAAGATATAAGAGACTCCCAATACATTGACGAAACGGTATATCTTTCAAATCAGAATCATTCAATTTTTCTATTTTTCTTTTAATACCTTTCCTCTCAGATTCATTAGTAACACATGGAGTTTTAACAGAATTGCAATCATCCATCTTAAATCTTTTTAATAATTTTTCAATAAACTTTCTTTGGTGTAGAAAAATTGAATTTGAAACAGGGTCTTTTAATAGTTCAATGCCAAGAAACTTTTTAGGTTCCTTTAAATCCACCATTTCAAAAGCCTTATTTAAATTAAATTTTAGATTTTTAATTTTATTTGTATTGTTTCCTACAATCAACAGATCATCAACGTAAAGTCCAACAATGACAAAACTTTTTAAATGTTTCCAAATAAATAAGCAAGATTGAAACGGGTAAGGTGTAAATCCTAATTTCATAATTTCAGATTTGAATTTTTCATACCAGTTCTTTGGACTAGTTTTTAGTCCATAAAGAGATCTTTGTAATTTACAGACATAATCATTTTTCAGATTTTCTTTTCCAATCATGCCATCAGGCAGGGACATATAAATCTCATCATCTAACTTACCATTTAGAAAAGCAGTCTTCACGTCCATTTGATGCATTTCTAATTTATATTTACAAGCAATAGATACAAGGAAACAAAAATCTGCAAGTCTAATTACTGGAGCATAAGTCTCAGTACGATCATAAATATTTTTGTCTTGGAAACCACGGATTACTAATCTAGCTTTATAAATAACATTTTTATCTGGAGTTTCCTTTTTCTTGAACAACCATTTTGAAGTCAGAATATTTTTAGATGCTATATTATTTCTTTTTACTAGACACCAAGTATTTTTTTTATTAATGGAATTTAGTTCTTCTTGGATTGCATTTTTCCAATTTTCAGAGTCAGGGCGAGTTAGTGCTTCATTGTAAGACAACGGATCATTTTCTAAATTTAAAATTTCTACAAAATTGTCATCAGTATTTTCAAAATAATCAACCCAATTAATTTCAGTAAGATTTATAGCTTCAATTAATTTGCTTGGCGAATTAGTGTTAGGAGAATCAGTTAATGGGTCTAACCAAAAATTATTTTCTTTTTCTCTCTCTTCCATTTCTAAAACGGATTTTTCTTTAGGTTTATTGAAAACATCGCCGTATACTTTATTTTCTATAAAATCTACATTTTTGCTTTTGAAACATTTTCCTGTCTCAGGTATAAAAATATTATAAGAATCTTCATTGCAACTTACTAAGAAACCTTTTGTTGTTCTTTCTTCAAATTTTGCCAAATTAGTATTTTTCAATATGTGTGCAAGACAACCAAAACGCCTAAAATATTTTACTGTACATGGTTTTTGAAGAAACTCAGAATATGGACATTTACCATGTAAAGCCTTCTTTGGTGTTTTATTATGCACATCCACTGCAAATTTAAGGGCCCATGCCCACATATCTTTTGAGAACCCAGAGTCAAAAATTAAACATCTAATTATTCTCTGTAAACTGAGATTTAATCTTTCAGCTGTTCCATTTAAATTTGGAGAATACGGTGGAACTGGGCTTAAAATTATTTTTTCCTTTTTAATTAAGTCTTTCATATTTTCAGTTAAGTATTCTGTCCCATTATCAAGACAAAATTCCCCTATAGAAGCATTTTGACCTTTTAATTTTCTAATGTCATCAAGAAGCTTAGAAACAGCTAAGTGGACAGTTGTTTTATCTGGCATTGGATATGCCCACACATATCGAGAAGCGTCATCAGTAAAAGTCACAATGTATTTATTTCCAAATTGAAAACTACTGGGAGAAATAGGACCCATTACATCAGTGTGAATCAATTTTAGTGGCTCAGTATTTTTAAAACGAATAGAAGGGCAACTTTTCTTTGTGGCTTTGGCCTGTATGCAAACTTCACAATTTTGGATATTATCATCAAATTTTACATCTTTTAATTCAGGGATATATTTAGAAGCAGTTTGTAAATACGTTTTTGAGACATGCCCTAATCTAATATGCCACATTAAGCCTTTATTTCCTTTTATATTTTTCAAAACCGAGGTGTCCATATTATTCGTCCTAGAAACTTCCTCAAAAGATTTATTAGCTTTAATAGGGTCTATATCATTGTTACTAAAACTTTCTATATTCTCATTTTTCTTTTTCTTTTCTAAATTTTGGTGGTCTTGAGACCTAGCACAAGTGTCATCATGTTCAACGACACTCTTGTGCTCCTCCTTTTGCTCTATTTCATTGAGCGTCTTTTTAGCATAATTATGCTCCTCCTCTACATCAGCAGTTAAACTTTCGTCACAAATTTTATTTTGATGAAGCGAAACATGGGAGTTCTGTGAAAGCAAAACGGTGCTCCCTTCGTTTGAAACCAAAGTGTTATTTTTATTATTTTTTTGTTGATCAAGAAACGCAAACGAATTTGTGACGCCTTGGCCAAGGTTAGATTTTTTATGGTTAGATGCAAACTTGCTGTGTAGACAATAATTAGAGTCAGACGAATTTTTAGATTTTTCAAAATTCAGATACCAAAACCTACCATCATATGGACCCTCTTTTATTGTTTTATTTTGTTTTTCATCTATCAATTTTATTCCTTCTTTAGATAAACCTACGGTGACTCCTGAGTTGACTACTTTACTAAGCGAAACAATATTCCTTGTAATATCTGGAGCATACAGAACATTTTGTAATTTTATATTTTTACCATTTTCACCAGAAGCATTAAAAATACCAGTACTTTTTATTTTTATATTTGCAGACTGATTTTTATTAGCACAACAAATTTCACCTCCCTCTATTTTATTTATTTTATTTAAAAATGAATCATCTTTTACTATATGCTCTGTAGCCCCGGAGTCACCAATAAATGTAATCATATTCAACTTACCATTAGTGTAATTTGATTCAGGTAGTTCAAACACGTGTCCATCAGCCTCCGACAACATGACAAATTTTTCTTTGCCGTCAACACCAGTCATTTTTACCTTTTTGTATGTGTTTTCCTTTTGTTGGCCTGGATTGCGAAAATTACGGCCTCGGGAACCAAAACCTCTACGATTATTTCCGTGAGACAAACAACCTCGAAATGAACCACGAAGTGACGGCTTTTCTATTCGACCAGATGGAAAACGAGCACCAAATGGAAATTGAACTGGCGGAGCTGTGCATTCTTTTGACGAGTGACTTCCCAATTTGCCACAATTATAGCAAATCCATCGGGGATTTGTACATTCTTTTGCTGTATGATTAGGTTTTCCACAACGAAAGCAAACGATTTTCTTTACTGAAACACTTTGATTTGTTGTAGAAACAGTGGCAGTTAAGACAGACGCATTAGGATTCGATTCTTCGATACGAGCTTTTGACTCCCGTTCAGTTGATTCAATATTCATTGCCAACTGAGTCATTTCTTTCATTGTGATGTTATTCTGTACATCGAAACGGCGACTACATTCAGGAAAACGATTTTTCATAGCAATGCAATAATTACCAACAATTCTCTCAGGTTCTAGTTTGACACCTGAAGAGAGCAAACGTTTTGTGGCATCTTGATAACGGTTTGTAAATTTTAAAACATCTTCTGCATCTGACATAACTATATTAGCCCACTGACGTTCAAGAGTCATTCGCATTGACATCAGATTAGGAAATCTCATCTCACGTATGCGAGCAAGCATTTCATAGGGCAATTTAATATCACACAAGCTTGTTTTATATGTATCATCAACTCGCGCTAACAAATAAGTAGAGACAAAATGAATTCTACCTTTTGTTGCCTCATCTTCAGGGTCATAATTTATTTTACCATCTTTGTCAATCGGTTCTAAAAGCAAATCATTATATTTTAATGCAGCTAGCTCACCAGTAATCATACGATCCCAAACATCAAAATTCATTTCAGCAGTAAGTATCAAAGCTGGGTTGGCCGATGGTCGTAACAGTTCCTTTGGAGTGGATTCTTCTTTCGTTTTTTGTTGAAGCTGATCTAGCTGTTCTTGGATGCTTTTCATTTGCTCCGCCAACATTTTAATTTGTTCTTCCATTTTAAAATCAGATATAAACTTTAACAAAATAGAAATTTTATTGTACCCGGCGCCTCCACCACGATAGAAAATTGATTGAGAATAAATAATAAACAATATTTTACTTTAGAAAGAAACCTTTTATTAGAAACAGAATCAAATCATTATCAAATTAATAATCAAATCAAAACCAAAACTCAAAAGCATTCATCGTCTACATAAATCATAGAACGTAACGACGCCACATAGATTGGCAACTCAGAACAAATAAACAAAAGAATCAAAAGAATGAATCACAGCGAAAGAATGAATCACAGTGAACGTATATATGTTCAGTCTTCTGTCGAAAATTGAAATATATCAATATTCTCGATATTTTTGAAACTCGAAAATTTGAAATCTGCTCAGTTCTGCTCTACTGAATTTTTGTAATTTCTTTCTCATATACTCAAAGGGCTACCACAATCTCAAAATTTGACAACACTGAGCTTAAGGTTTATGAAGGTGAAAGCAAGGAATACGGACTTTTCTGTAATATAATATATTATTATTATTATTCCTAGGGTAAAAGTCTGGAGATCAGAAATTAGGATGTTCCTTGTCTAAAAGTTAATAAATTCGCAATACTGTTGGTATATCAGAGGCAGTTAGTAAAAAATTATAATTTTATTTTCTCATAATGAGTGGTAGTAAGCCAAAATTAACTTTTGCTCAGTGGTTCGAGAAAAATGGATTTCCAGGATTAACACCCAAAACGTTCAAACACCATTACTCAGTAAGTGAAAATTCAATGTCATTGAAAGATTATCTCCGCCATGACTGTCGTTAGCCGATTAAAAACGGGTAATTTCATTTTGGGAAGTTTACGAAAAGTACCGTAATATTCTTCCAATTTTATCTCTTAGTTATGGCCCGTGCATGTCTGCATTGTTACTGGTGTTGTTTGGTGTTTCATCTTCTCTACTCGCACATTGCTTTTCAATCCTGATTCAACTGTTCTTAGACGCGATAATTTCGAACGTTACCGGGATGGAAAATACTTCAAAGTATGTGCAATTTCTAAATTATGCTTATAGTTAACATTGACCTAATACAGAAAATTATTTTGTTTTTATAGTTCTTCAATTTTTCTGGCGTTGTATTAAAATCTCAAGCACCGATTTACAGAAGAGAAGGTGATCCAGATGATGATTCTTACGCTCTTCCTGAGTACTAATTCTCAAGAAGTAGAATAGTGTGTGTGTGAGTTGGCGTACGGTATTTTAAAATAAACAGTATTTTTGTTTCCGGCTCGTAGAATGCGTCGATACCTCCTTCGTTCTAGTGAATTTTTTTTTTCTTTAAAACTATTAACTGCCAAAGTAATTGTGATATTCTTTAGTTAAACTAATATTAGGAATTAAAAACAGTAATTCAGTTATGTGATTTTTTTATTTTGAGTCAAAAAATAATTCGTGCAATTATATCAAATCTGTCACTTCTATTAAGACTTTTTACTAGCAGCTATGCGCATGAGGGTGATAAGAGATGAACCGCCGTTTTGTGTTATTAATTTTATTGCATAACATATTTAGAATAAAAAATGTAAAATTCATGAAAAACTATCAGTTCTATTGAAAAACCGAATAAAACAAGATAGGTGCCCATCTCTTATCATCCTCATGCGCATACTTGCCAGTGAAGAGCCTTACTTCTACTCCCTCGATGAATCTAATTATACTATTGCGATCTTTGGAAATACCTCAATAGAATCCTCTAATAAAAACTAAAAATAGAAATGAGAACTGATAAGCACTTGTAAAATTCTTATTTTTGTAGCCCCACTAAGAGTCTGCTCAAACCAGCAAGCTGAGGTTGGTAGTGTTGGAAAGGAAAAAATTTACTTAAATCTATAATTCATCAAAGATTTTATTCATCTTTAGCTATTTGAAAATAAACAAATGAAAAAACGCAAATTGAAGGACAATTTTCTATTTCTGTTGTTAAATACAAGTTTAAAAAATTTTTATCTTCTTTTTTACGCAAGTGTTGCAAAAAATAGTATGGGACACTCGTGAGAAGTAAGTGATTGCTACTCGTGTCAAAATCACCCACTTTACACAAATAACTATTTATTTGTATTCTATTTTGAACCAAAATGAAATATTTATTGTGTGGAAAAAAACAAATACTTATTTTATCTCAACCTTATTACTAATTAACTTTACAAGTTCATAGAAAAGAGCGCAAAATATTCTGATAATTATACCCCTCTCCCTTCTCATTAGAAAATAATCTCAAAGTAGAGTATGGTTTTTGATTAGTCTGTGAAAAACAACCCCCCAAAAAAATTATGCTCTGGCTACGCCACTAAACTAGTCAACACTTCCAATACAACAGAATAAAATAAAATTCAATTTTATAAAAGGTAGCGAAAAATCATTCATTATTTTGATCAATATTCTGAATAACTAGATTCAATTTTCCCATATTTGATAAGACAAGTTATCGATAATTATCGACAAATATCGGTTACATCGACATCCCTAATGAATAGAGTATAGTAATCTGTACACGAATAAGACGATATATTATGACCAAATGCCATTTGATTAGGATTTTAGTTAGAAAAACTCAATTTAAAACTTTCAGTTCAATCAAAATGAACAGTTTGCATTTCGAACAGAATCAAACACTTCTATTGGAGAAAAAACTCGGCGCTTCACGCCTCGGGAGGGGGCTCTGCCCCCTCCACCCCCCGGGATGTTATTACTTTGAGCCTGACGGCTAAAATGTAAAATACCTGACCCTTCAACAATCAGTGTCTTTATTATAATGTGTTATATACGCGCTTATTATAATGTGTGGTCTTATATACGCGCTACTTTTGGGTCGCTCTTTCCTGTCGTTTTTTGGCTGGGGACCCATCGCTAAAACCTGAAGGGTCAGGTTAAAAAAATTTGATCATTACATTACAATCTCCAAATGTGGATTGAACACTAGCAAGGAAAAAGAAAAAACATCAAATGAACACAAAAACATAACAATTGATTTATGTTATGACCAACAAATAATTTTTTCCGTTCATAAATAGTTTCATGAATGTTGTTCGAAAAAATCAATACAACGAATATTACTAAATTGAAAATCAGACATAAGAAATTGGTCCAGGATGTATACATTAAAAAGTTATTTCACTATGATCAATTTTCTGAGAAAAATTATGTTTAACAAAAGTTTCGGCAACCAATAGAGGAAAAACTAGGCTGGCATCAGCATAAACCTGTAAAAACATTCAACACTGTGACGACAAAAATACTGTGTTAACCAATAATTCATAAATTCAACGTACTTTAACAGGAGTGGACTCCTTTCTAATTTTACCCCACGATATTGCCTCCTCTGGCCGAGCTCCACTATCACTACCATCATATTCTGATCCCGTATTGACAAAAACAGAGAAATCTGCACCGTTACGCTATAGATCACAAGAAAAATTAAGAAGCAGGAACGAAAAAATTATTAAAAAAAGCAAGAACTCTTACCATTAAATTTGCATTGCAGATATGATGTTTAACAACACCTCCGCCTAAAATTATCATGCCTGTATGTTTGGCTCGAACAGCTATTGTATTTAATCGACGAAGATCTACGAAGAAGAAAAGTACATCAAGAAAACAGTAATTTGTATAACATGTGACAATCGACACCGAGAAAAAAAATTCGAGTGCCGCTGTAGCTATACTCGCGAAGGACTGATGTGTCAGCCTGAAAATATCTAAATAATACTAAAACAATAAATTTTCTACAAATTTGGGTTTTTTGTCGTTTATTTTTAAATTGCTAGATGATAGACACAATTATAAGGATAGTAGATTCATGCCAATTTTCTCCTCTTTTCAATAATACCAACCTCAGCTTACTAATTTAAATAGCGGCTGAGAAATCATCGAGTGAAAGAGTAGAGGTTTCTAGATTCCAAAAACGGAAAATTTACCTTCAATTTTCTTTTTTTTTTGTTCATTAATTTTCAAACTGCTAAAGATTACAGGAAAAGTATCAGACTTTATCACACCGGAGCAGTTTCAGGAACCAGCTCTTCTAATTAAACCTGGTTCTTCAAACCAGACATCTCCGAAGCGGCCCATCCCTACGCCTGACGCTCGTAAGTTTTGCGTAGCCCTTACCGAGAGCTAAGATGTTTACACATCAAAAAATTATACCTTGAACAATGTCGAGTATTAATCCTGGATTTCGGAACGAATGAAAATACATCATATCTCCCAAACTTCCATCGGTCAACGCGGGGCAAAACACGGGTATTTTATTCATCGCAGCCCAATAATAAATTGAATCTTCGCTGTCAATTTGCTCGCCAAGACGAGCGATCATCTTGGAAGGAGTCCATAACATTTTCTAATGAACGAAGGAAAAACAATTTAGATAATATTTAAACAATAAACAATACGTCGTCATAATGATACCAACCTTAGTTTTTTGTTCTTCAATCATTTTATCTAAAATTGGCGTAACCCAATTCTCGAATAAACAGTAGTTCTCATTAGGAATGAATAAATTTCCAGCTCGATTTATACCTTCGTCACGAAGTTTTCTATCATCCACATGGAAATTTCCGACGTACGACGGCGCAAGAACTTTAATTAAATCTTCTTCAACACCTCCTGCTGAGGTTACCAAACAGTCGACTAATTTATGTTGAACTAAAAAACGAATTGTCTCTCGAGTACCGGAGGTAACCATATTGGAAGTATACCCCAAGAAAATAATTAAATTAGATTTAGGTCGAATGAATTCATCTTCTTCTAATTCTGCATAATCGGGCTTCGCAAATACTTGACTTCTAATAGATAACTAAAAAAATCATGCAATTTAATCAACCAGTAAGACGCAGTCACGGGAAAATAGGAACAAATATCCTTTGGAGATTACCATTTTATTTATTTCTTTTACTGCTAATCCAAAATTGGTTGCTTGATGACCGCATCTCTCGAATGATTGAAATAGTTTACCATAATTCAAACCTTCATTGAAATCGTAACCTGCGAGAAGCAAAATGTAGTTCAAAAATGAAATTATTATGAGAAGTGAAATAAAAAAAATAAAAAAGCTTGTCACTAACCTTTGACAGTAGGAGTGAATTCTGGAAGACTTACACTCTGCACAAAAACTGCATCTTTCACAGCTTGAGGAACATGTTGCGTAGCTTTAGTTTCTTTATTAATGTCTTCATCTGAGAACACCATCATTTTCGTCTAAGGAATTATAAATAACACAAAACAAAAATACACTAGCAACAGCGAGATTGTTCAGCTATCTGAAATTCGACGCTTTCTCTTGAAAAGAAAATTCGAACACTTGTCGGCAAAGAATTTGGAACGTATTAAGAGCTACCCACCTGCTTTAGAACTTTGATTCAATGTTTTTCGAGGGGAGGTAGCAACGCTAAGTTAAACCATGGCTGGAATGAAGAGAAAGTGCGGCATATTTTGGAGAAAACAGATTTTCACGTGGGCGGATTGAATCGTGAGTTAAAATTGAGCACCCACGCGTAAAGATGTTATCGATTTTGTACTCACCGTTTTGAAGGCTGGATTATTCTCTTCTTTTTCCATAGTGTTAAGTTTTTACCAATCTTTAAAAGCTTAACCGCATTTCTGCGATTGTGATTACCTGTTAAATGCATTTCGATAAAACAATTCAACGAAATTGATGAAGGGTAACGAGTGAAATCCGAGGGTTTGGAAACGAAATAAAATTTATGAATGAAAAACACAGAAGTTCTGTATACGTACAACATTTATTGAGTTTTCCTGTACATGCGTTTTGGCGCTTCGTAAACTCCTTTGAAGCAATACAAGTGTTCTATTTTGCGACAGTCATAACTTTGATTGTAATAATGACTAATAGAAGTATACTAATTATGAGGGAACACTGACGTCAGACACTGGAGTATGAAGTATATTACTTATTATCTATGCACTGGACAGACTGGAATGGAATCAAAATTAAGACAAAACTGAAGAGGAAAGCGAGAGTAAATATCATGGCAAAATAAAATTCATGCAAGCCAAACATAGGTTACACTGAATAATAAGCATGATTGTAAATAGTAGAGAGTATGATTCGCATTGAAAAAAAAACATTTATTCAATTTTTTTTATTACTAATTTGTTAATTGTTAACAGATTGTGTTAGAATTCCAGCTATTTATGATGGTCCTATCTCGTCTCCACCTTGGTACACTCTACAGTTAATAATATGTACTATAATATTTCTGTGTGACCTCGCGTACTCATGTAAACTATGTATGTCAGGAACTCACGTTAAGATGAGTTCACTTCTGTTCTGTATCTCATATATTCTTCTTGTGTTTAATTACTGTTTTATTGAATCCTCCAATATGGTAGCATCGAAAGGTTAATTAATAATAATAATTTAGATCCTCGTGCAATAAAATAGTGATAAAGTGTATTTTAAATGTTGCGGATAAGAATCCAGTGATAGTCTGGCGTTGGTAAAGTTTACTTCCCGATACAAAACAATGACCATATGGGTAAGTAATAATCATTGAATTTCTAAGTGATATATAATTAATTGTGGTCTTAGTGACAATTTAGAAAATAAAGTGTGTCTACGAATTACCTAAAAACATCCTACAGTGTGTCTGGGACGTATGTCAATTGTCAGTCAAAAATATCTACGTAATAAGTTTAGGTAAATATGCCGCACTCGTGGTGTTTGAATAAATTAAATTACGCTAAGTGCGCAGACATAAAAGACAGCAGGAGCAGAAGAGAGGTGTATAAAGAAGCCTTCTTTCATGTTCAAAACAGTATAATATTCCATGTGTGTCATGGTAAAATCTTATCTTTGTGATTTAAATACGCATTTGTTGCACGTATACAAAAGACGCCATTATCAGGAGCTTATCATTAAGGGTGACAGACACTAAATTACGTAATTATAATTAAAGGAATGTGTTTCCAATAATTATTATTCTGAATTGTTATTATACCTGCGTGGTAAGAATAATTACCCGCAGTAATGAAATCTTGAATTACGGTTAGTCCGGAAGATTTCAGACTTAGTGTCAAGGGTAGTAATTACGTAATTTATTGTGTTTGTATTGGTGTGTCCAGAGGTGTTAATTCTGATGAATTCACCGATGAACCCTGCTGAACCCTGATTGGCTGGAAAAATCAACTGACTGACTACCACTAAAACAAGTAGTCAGTTCTGCATAGTAATATTGATCAACGTTAATTCGAAATTGGAAAACGTGAGTGTTTGTTACGAAAATTTCTAAAAAGTACGTTCTTTATTTTCTTTTGAATTTTAATTTTAATAAAGTAAAATGAATATTGATGATGAAACATTACGGATACTTAGATATCTGTCAATATACGAGGTATGTAAAATTAATTTGTTTCATAATTGGAGTATGTACTTTAAATACAAAAATCCCAGTTCGGAGGGAGCTTATGAATAAATTTTTCGAAAGTGTAAAAATGGAGGCTAAGTACTGAAGTACTTAATTAACGGGGAGAAGTATATTCTGTGTGAAAAATTGTGTATTGTAATTTTAAAATATTCATTCTTTTCGATCATTTTTGAATGAATTCTCATTTTTACGAGTAAATCCCAAATCCTAAGGACGTATTTGGGTATGAGTTAGTGCTCATCTGTGTGTAATCAAGTCCTTCAGTGCAATGATATACCATGGTGTAAAGTCCTGGCCAGGCATAAAGCGTTCTAGACCTACATATCTGTGGGAGTAGGCACCTTATGAAATTTATTCGATGGTATGCACGATAAAAGAAGGCAATATATTTGCATACGTGTGTTGTATGATGAGTTTGTCTAATTATATTATGTGACTTTTGTCATTCCATTGAAGTATAATAAATGATCGTTGGCCATGGCTGTAAAAACCTAATTTTTGTGTGTGTTCACGTATATTATTTCAGATACCGCCAAATCAGATGGCGAATGAAAATGCTCCCCGCCTCCAGGGTTACCGTGCCATTACGTTTGTTACCAAACCCTAGTCAACAGAGTTACCAAAATACGATTAGTTCAACCGCTCAACCATTATTCAGTTCGTCTAACACTCAACATTCCATAAGTTCGAACTTAAATCCGTTAGCGCCTACTTACGCCAGAACGGATTACGAAATGGAGCAGGCGTCACGAAAGGCTAAATTAATGGCTGAATTCAAAAAGGCCATTGAAAATGTCATGGCATATGACATTAATTTAGCTGCTATCGTAACTGTGGACTACTTGAAAATATGCCAAAATATCATGATCGAAAATCAAAGATCTGAGGCACGTCATCAAGTAGAACCTGTTAGTCAGGTAACAACGCAAAATTTCAGTCAGTCCGTATCCACTCAAAATTTTGGTCAGTCTGTTGTACCACAGAATCTTGGTTTGTCCACTATGGTGAGTAAATCAACTTCAGCTCCTATGGAAGTTGATCTTACTCAAGAAACTGCCCGACAACGTAACAAAAGAATTATGCAGGAGCATAATGCTGGTGTGTCCGCAACGAAATCGAAAATGACTCAAACCTCTGGTGTGTCCACAAAGAGATCATTTGCACAGGTAGTGCAATCGAAATCTTCGCAACCAAAAGAAACATTAGTCATACATACGCAAGTTCTTGCTGATGAAAATCAAAATCAGCAGGAGCAACAAACAATTACCATAAGTCGATCTCAAGCCAAAACCAAAGTACAACCTACGTGTGTCGTAGCTCCGCCAACTCCAAGTTATCATCCAGTGACGAACGAAACCAGCTTGGAAACAATCCAAGAAGAAACTTGGGAGGACAAACAGGCGAGAGAAGAGCGTGAAGTCACAAATGAAGAATGGTAATGTTGGGAAAGCTCAGTAGCTAAGGCGCAGAGACAATGCCAAATATGCGAGGACCAGGTAATGGCCAAAAGGGTACAAAACCGTTTGGACGCGGACAGAGCCTGTGAGTCGGAGCAACGTCGGAGAGACAAACAACAACAACAACTACAACAACAAAAAGAGCAGGAAGCAGAAGAGAGAAAACGAGTACAAGAAGCTAATTAACGACAAATGTGGGAAATGATAGAGAGGAGAGATCAGGCATTCCCAGATGCGGAAGAAAGAGACCGTTTGGCGGCAGAGAAGGAAAGGCACCTCCCGATCCAACATCGTGGAAGGAATATTGGTACACATTATTCGTCTTCGGAGCCATGGGGTAAGGATCCATAATTATTATTTTTCAACCAAGGTTCGTATTACTCCAGTTAAATTAACCAAGGAGACCGATTTCCAACTATGATATGATCAATTTAGTATGTATATTTCTCGTTTTGAATTTAAAAATGACTTTGATATTAATAATCCTATTAGCTTAGAAGAAAATCAAACTCAGCTTAAAATTGATGCCCGAGCCACTCTGTGTGAATAACTAGACAAAACTCATAGAAAATTAATTTTTGGTGAATCTGATCCTACGGTGTGTTTCCTCAAAATTAAACATATGAAAGAACCAAAAGGTCGTGTGTGCGACACATATATAACTCAAATCTATCAGAAAACTTTTAATTATAAAAATATAGAATTAAAAGAATGGCTGAAAGAATTTGAGGAATTATCTCGTAAGTTAACAATTTATTATAACGGTTGGTCCGAAGAACGAAAGCTCGAAGCTTTCCTAAATCATATGATAATTCAATTTCCAAATATTAGAATACAATGTAAAGATCGTAAACAGGTTGGTCCTAATGGCAAAATTCTGTGTGATATTACTTATGAACAAGCTAAAGGCATTGCATTAGAAGAAGAAATGTTATTAAAAGAACGAAATAATACGTATAAGTTAGATAAAGCTGCGGCTAAGGCAGCTAAATTTAATAATCCAAATTTTAAAAGAAAAAGACTTAGTGGCAATTTTAATAAAAAGTTTGATTTTGAAGGAGAAAGTAATGAAGCGAATAAGTTCGACCTAGCTACTCGCAAATGCTATAAGTGCAATAGGCGTGGTCATCTAGCGGCAGAATGTAAAGCCACCACTAGATTAGAGCCTATTAACGATTCTTCCGGGCAGTTCGAAACAAACAAAATATCCGGTCAGTTCCGCAACAAAGGTGAACGAAGGGAGAAACGACATAAGTCGTATCACAAATCCAAGCGTTCACATAAGCACCATAAGAAAAGCAAACAACATGGTGCTTGATCTACAAGAAGACGTTTGTCGTCATCCTCCTCAACGTCAAGTTCCGGTTTGTCCAAAAGTTCAAGTTTGTCTAGGAGTCAGTCTCCAAATCCGAAAGGTAAAGCGATGGTTTTAAGAACCAAATCAAAATTTACTAAGTGTATGTGTATTAATAAACAACCGAGAAATGAAATTCGTTTTCTCAGTGATACAGGAGCTACAAATCACTTTGTGTCCGATCTTAAATTTATGAAAAATGTTCAAAAATTAAAGAAACCGAAAATCATTTCTTGCGCTAATAAAAATGAAGTTGCAAATTTATACGTAACCCATAAAGGTTCTATCTTTGTGAAAAATCTTAGTGGTAATACACTTGAGTTGAAAAACGTAAATTATTCTAAAGAAATAAGTGATAATCTATTTTCGTTACATAAAATAACAAAACTAGGTTACAATGCAATATTTACAAATACTGAGTGTAAAATAATAAATAAGAAAACTGGCAAAATTATTCTGTGTGGACATAAATTTCAAAATTATTGGATTATAGTTTTAAAAATTTGTGAAAATAATGAAAAAGTCTGTGTGACAAAACAAAAAGAAGCTGTTAGTCAGCAACAAATAAATAAAGAGCATGGATATGCTCAAATTCATGATGTATGGTCAGAGTCAGAAAATGAAAATGTTAGTCAGGACAATGACCATGATCATGATTATATTTCAACTCAAGGGTATACGAATATTCAAAACTTGATGATGAAGGTCTAGAAGAATTTCTAGATATTGGTGCTAATATTACAATCGAAGAATTAAAGAAAATAGATGAGTTCAACAAAGAAAGTATTCGTAAGAAGTTAGGTCTTCTTTATCATTTAAGACTTGGACATGCGTCAGTCGCCTACTTAGAAAAAGCAAAGAAAACTTTTAAATTTCTCAAAAATATTAATTTTGCTGACGAAATTAAAGATTGTGAAGCTTGTAATTTGGCAAAAATAACAAAACGTCCTCATAAAGCTGTGCGTGATGTTTCATCAAAACCTTTAGTAAGAGTACATTCTGATTTAATAGGCCCAATAAAACCAGTAGGAGTCTGGCAGAAAAGCTCTTACATAATAACTTTTACCGATGATTTTTCTAGATATACTGTGATGTTCAGTATTAAAGATAAAACCTGTGTGGCTGAAATTTTCATAGAATATCTAAAAGTAATGCAAGCAAGTCTTGTTGATAGCTCAGCTAAAATTAATTATTTACATATCGACGGTGGTTGAGAATATATGAGTGTGTCTATGAAAAAAATTATTGCAAATGAGGGTATCATTGTCGAGACTTGTCCTCCTGATACTCCTCAACTTAATGCTGTGGCAGAAAGAGTAAATTGAACTTTAATTATGAAAATTCGAGCTCTTTTCATTGATAGTGGTCTACCTATTGAGTTTTGGGAACTTGCGTTAAACCAAGTTGTTCGTATACACAATAGGTTACCTCACAAAAAGTTGGGATTTAAAACCCCATATGAGTTACTTCGGAATAAAGTTCCTACAATTAAATATATTCATCGATTTGACTGTGTGGCATACCAAAAAATACCGTATGAAAAACAAAATGTTAAAAAGTTAGAAGGCTGTGGAGAATTGTGTATTCTTGTCGGATGTAATGCTAAATTGTGGCAACTTTTAAATCCAACAACAGTTAAATTACATAAAGGCAGTGATGTTGAATTTTCAGAATCTGTAATGTTCAAAGATAAATTTCCGTTAGATTATTTTTCGAAAAATAGTTTCCCTACTTTTGATACTAATACTTGGGACAAAAGTGAACAAGTCCCTGAAGTTGACTTTGTAGGAGATATTTCAGACTATTTAATCCAAAATAAAAATAGCTCAAATAAACGTAATTTAGATGAAGAAATTGTCTGTGTCCAAAAGTAAGAAAGTCAAATTCAGTGATACAACTTTCAGTAAGTCTAAAATTGAAAATGAGTTAGAAATAATTAATCCTAAAGATAAACCTGAAGTAATTGAAAAAAAGTATTTTTCTATGATATGTAAATTAAATGAAGTACCTGAAAATTTAGATGATGTGTTCAAATGTAAAAATAAATCTGAGTGGTTAAAAGCAATTGATAAAGAATTAAAATCCTTAAAAGATAGTGATACTTGGGATTATGTTAAAAGACCTAAGTATACTAAAACAATTGATTCTAGGTGGATCTTCATTAAAAAAGTTGAAGGAAATGGTAATATTCTTTTTAAAGCGCGCTTAGTAAGTTGTGAATATAAAGATAAAAATGTATACGATTATTCTGAAATATATGCTCCAACTTTAGGTATTGCTGAAGTTAGAGCTATATTAGCAATCGCAAATAAATTAAAGTGGGATGTTATACAAACTGATGTAGACGTAGCATTCCTTAATAGTGAAGTTGAAAAAGACATTTACATGGAAATTCCTGATGGTGTTAATAAATCCGATGAGTTCAAACGCACACATGTATGTAAATTAAAGAAATCTTTGTATGGTCTTCGAGTTAGTCCCAAACGATGGCAGGTTTGTTTCAAAAAGGCTATGTCCGACATGAGATTTATTGTCCATGAAGGTCAAGCTAACATTTATTATTGAGAAAGAAATTTTACCTTTGTGATAATTGTTGCGTATGTCAATAATATTCTTATTACCGGAAATAATAAAGATAAAATTTTAGAAACTCAACGTCGTTTAAATAAAGAATTTAAGCTTAAAATTATGGGTGAACCTAAAAAGTATTTAGGAATTGAAATTAATCGTAATAAAAATCAAAGAAAAATGTTTTTGTCACAAAAGCATTTTATCGAGTCTATATTGTCTAAGTACGGCATGAAAGACTGTAAGGAGTGCGATACTCCTATGGTCACCAATCAAGCGGATCGAAAAGCTAAGTATGAACCTAAAATTGAAACAACATTGAACTTAAAACATCATATTCCGTATCGAGAAGTAGTTGGTGCTCTTCTCTATTTAACTATGTGTATCCGACCTGATATTTCTTTCTGTGTGAATACATTAATCCGTAAATGTAGTAATTATGACATTTAAGATTGGATTAAAGTAGAAGGTGTGTTGAAATACTTAAAACAAACTAAAGACCTTGGAATATACTTTGAAGGTAATGTTCACAATTTTATTAGTTATAATGATGCTTCTTTAGGCATGACTGATCCAGATGGTTTGTCCACATCAGGCTATTTAATTCAAATATTTGGTGATTCAATAGCTTGGGGTACGAAACGACAAAAATGTGTTGCTACCTCATCTATGGAAGCCAAATATATTGCGTTAAATTAAGCTAGTAAAGACGTAATATATTTGCCAAATTTGTGTTCAAAAATTTTAAAACAAAAGGTTAGTCCTACAATTTTTGAAGATAACCAAGCTACTGTTGAAGCAGTAAAATCTGGTCAGTCCAAAGTATTAAGACACTTAGTGAAATTAAAATATAAGTATGTCTGTAAAGTATATTCACAAAAATTAGTCGATATAAAATGGATTCCTACAAAGGAACAATTGGCTGATATATTTACGAAAGCTCTTCCTCGACCATTATTCGAAAGCTTCCGTAACGTAATCATGAATATTACTAATTGAATTATACGATGTGTTCTCGTTTAATAGCATTCAGAAAGTCTAGCAATCGTATGTCGTTAAGACGTGGTGAATAAAGCTCAAGAAATACGGTTAGTTCCACTCCTCTGAAAAGTTACTGTTAGTCAACATATAACTCAACTACTATAAATATTGATGTTTTCAATAATACCTAATAATATTGTGATATGTACATATATATGTTGGTTGTGAATAAATTTAATGTCGTTTATTATTATTACGACTAATTACTTCTTAGTGACAATTCTTCGATCAAATAATTCAAGAAATATTCAACTGTGTGTTAGGTACATAATCACCTTCAATAATTTTTCTCTTAGTGACAACTTTCTCTACGTGAATACAAAGTTAATTCGTTAGCCTACGAAATTCAATGATGGCAGAATACTCAAGAAGCTGTCGACTACGATGAGTACCAAGAAGGAGTGTTAGAATTCCAGCTATTTATGATGGTCCTATCTTGTCTCCACCTTGGTACACTCTAAAGTTAATAATATGTACTATAATATTTCTGTATGACCTCACGTACTCATGTAAACTATGTATGTCAGGAACTCACGTTAAGATGAGTTCACTTCTGTTCTGTATCTCGTATGGTGAACATACAAAATATATTCTTCTCGTGTTTAATTACTGTTTTATTGAATCCTCCAATAGATTGTTAAGTTAAAAAATACAAACATCATCAATTAGTGATGGGTAGTTCGTTCACGAGTTAGTTCTTTTGAACTAATCCTAGAAGTGAACTAATCGATCATTTAGTTCACTTCTAAATGAACTAGTTCATTAGTTCTTTTTTTTTATATAGTTCTTAGTTCTTATCAGTCTACTATACTCGATCCGTTGATGGAACTGAAATTGAAGTAAGTAGCAGTCGATGAGTGAATGAGTCAAACAATTGTTGTAACGGAAATCCCACCTTCTCTCTTTCTTCATCATCATCACGAACACATTATATATATATGTCACACGTACACTCTCATCACGAAGTGCTTCCCCTACTATTCTCGATTCGATAACGCTGTTGCTTCACAATTTCACATTTCATTTGTGAAACATAATTTAGTCGCTAATAAAATGTCATTAAAGTAGAAAGTCTCAAGTTCTTTCGATCCTCGTTCTGTACGCCTCACATCAACAATTAACCAATAGTTCTAGCATGAGTTTATGAAGAGAAGTCGATCATAATATCATATAATAAATTAGTTGATTTAAATGATATGAGCCAATCATGAATCAGCTGATTGAAGTCTGAAGTGATCAAGTTGAAAAATTTACTGAACTACTGAACTAATTGAACTAGTTCAGTGAACTAGTTCACTTTGGTGAAGCAGACTCAATGAACTAAATCTGAAAAATGAACTAAAATTCCCATCTCTACATCAAATGAATAAAACTATTTGAAGGAATGCTGTTGAAGTAAATAGAAGTGGTTGGTTGAAGTCAAGGTCTGTTCTTCTGGCCACAAAAAGTAACACTTTTAACAGCTTTCAACATGTCATGTGTTCCGTCAGTGTCAAGTCCCTTGACTACAATTTGTTGTAATGGAAATCCCACTTCATCTCATTCTTCATCATCATCATCATCATCATCATCATCATCATCATAATCATCATCACACTATACATATATATATATATATATATATATATATATATATATCATCACATTCTACTTCTCTCACAAATCATTTCCCCTACTTTTGACCGATAGTGCTGTGCTTCGCTATCTTATACAATATTATATTTTATTCTCGAATATGTTTTTAGTCTGCATAATAAATTCTTAGTGAATAAAAGTCTCGTGTTTTTTTTTGGTCCTCGCATGGTATACCTCACATCATAATTTATACTACATACCAAGTGCTCGAACAGCAGTTGATGGGATAACAAAAATGAAACGAGCACCGGAGGTACGGGAGAAAAAAATATGCAAGAAAACAAGAAAAGGCTATTTCAACAAACATCACAGAAAAAACAGGGATGCCAACCTTCATTCTTAAAAATCCGTAGAATTTCCTAAAAAAAAAACGTAGAAAAACGTAAAAAGACGTAGATCTAGTTTTTTACCTATTTTCAATTTCCCTTGGCCTCTAGGGCATGTGCAGCTATATTCTTCAATAGAATTCTTTTTCAAATACAGCTGAAACAATGAGAAAGGAGGTTGGTATATGCATGAAGATGAATTTATTCAAAACTAGTTGAAAAAAGGTATTATCCTAATTTCTTTAATACATAGATTTACTGACCTTTACATAATAAATTCGGTTTTTTTTTTACTAGCCATAACATTCCCCCTGATGTTACCTTCATCAAATTTACCCCTAATCACATGCCCAGATTCTTGGGCATTGTACCCTTTATCAAGGACATTAAGCTCATTCTCAAATAATTTACTCAAAGTACTTAATTTCAGCCCAGCCATCTATAAAATTTGTAATACAGATCAAGTTACTAATATTCTGAACCAAACTGAACCATTACAATACAAATAGTGTATAATGTTGAGATTGTTAAAAATGGCTATTAATAACAATGAGGACCTTTCATTTGAGAGATTAATTTTCTAGTTCAATAAAAAACAAACGTTGTTCTCGTCACAAAGGTTTAATGCCCATTAAACATATAACACGGCCATGATGCCAAAGTAGATAGATAAAGCCTGGGTAGAATACCACAGGTGAAACAAACAACCACAGATAAGAAAGAATGAATCGAATTACATTTACCATTCATCACTCGTAGGTAGCGCTAATGTATGAGCGTAGTGAAGAGGTGACTGAACAACATATAATATTATAATGTACAGGTACTAACCTCAACTTCATTTCAATTTTTCTAAATAAATACACAGGGATATAAAATATTGATTTTTATTTTCTAAATTTATACTTCTAGAATTCAAAAAATATATAAAAACCTATAATAAATAATACTGAAATTAAAAAAAGCATTAAAAATGATTCTCCTCTACTCCAAATGGAAAATTCTATGTAAAAAAAAGAATCACTGATAACACAACTGAATCAAAATATTCTGATGACGTCACACTAAATGCCTCTATTGTATACCTAGTGTACTGAGAGATGGTTTATTTGATCTGTGGTGTATATGTATTTAACCATTTTTTGTATGTTCCATTTTTGCCTGTTATTAATATACGCCAATCTGCCATGCAATGCACTTCATTTTATTTAACATCTGGTAATAAAAGATCCTGAATTTCCAATATAGTAGCAGAGCAAAGTAACCAAAATAAATAGTAAGTACTTCTATTACATGGGTGTTTAATTTCATAATTGTGCTTTTTGTGTAAAATTAAAAGTTAATAAATCGTGTAAATCTAAAAGCCATATTTGTTTTGTTCCCATATGTTCGACCACACTCTTCACAATTAATATTTTTATTTATTATTGAGCTAGTTTAAGTGGTGAATAAGTCAAAAAATCAACGCATTGCAGTACATAATTTTGTGGTTTGGAAAGCCAGTATTTTTGATTAAAGGTTTTTGGCATTTGCTAATTTTTGAAAATTTTTGAAAAGACAACAGTTAATGAGACTTCATGATAGGGAATTTTATGCTCAAGGTCTAAAGTAGTTTCAATTCTTGGTTTATACTTGGCTTTTCTGTCAGCTTGATTTATTACTATTATAGTATCACATTCTTTGCACTTTTTCTAACTATACTTCAATAATAGGCATTCAATAAATTTTTGATGTGATAAACACATTCTCTTTTCTCTTTATTACGATTCATCTCAATTCCTAAATACTTTTTAGGTTCACTCAGAATTTTAAGTTTGAATTCTTTGTTTATTTAATCTTCCTTGAGTTTCTGAAATTTTATCTTTATTGTTTCCTGTGATCAATATATCACCGACATACCCAACTCAAATCACAAAAGTAGAATTCTTCATCCAATAGTAAATATTTGCTTGATCTTTATATACTATAAATCTCACATCAGCCATTACCTTCTTGAATCAAATATGCCATCTTTTGGGACTAACACTTAAGCCATAAAGGGACTTTTTAAGGTGAAACATCATTTCTCTTAAGTTCTTCAGATATATTTATACCATCAGGAATTTCTATGTAAATATCTTTTTCTAATTCACTGTTTAAGAAAATGATATCTACATCAGTTTGAATTACATCCCAACCAAATTTATTTGCAATTACTAGGATTGCTCCTACTTCAGCAAATTCCAAAGGTTGGAGCATAAATTTCATATTATCATAAACATTTTTATCTTTATTACCTCAACTTACAAAGCACGCTTTATATAAAGTATTTCCATTTGCTTGTTTTCTTTACAAAAACCCACCAAGAATCAATTTTTTGTTATGTTTTGGTTTTTTAGCGTAACCCCAAGTTTTGCATTTGTTCAATAATTTAAGTTCTTTACTTATTGCTTCAAGCCACTTAGTTTTATCTCTAGTTTTCAATACATCCTTTAAATTTTCTGGTATTTCATATTTTAATTTACACATCATTGAGAAATATTTCTTCTCAATCTTTTCAGGTTTATCTTTTGGATTTATTTATTTTTAAATTTGTTTCAAGTTTAGACTTGCTAATTGAAGTGTCACTGAATTTGACTTTCTTACTTTTTAATAAATAAATGATTTCCTCTAATGGACTTTTATTAGTACTTGGTATATTATTTAGATAATTATCAGAAATTCCTCCAGCAAAGTCTACTTCAGGGACTTCAGGATTTTCTTCTCTCGTAGTTGTATCAAAATTTGGAAAATGGTTACTTTTAAACTCAATAAATTTAAACATTTTCTTAACATTTTCCAAATATGCGACAGATGCAGGACCAAGTCTTACGTGATATAGAAAACCTAACCTTTTTCTTATACTTTCATTATCAAAGCCTTCAATTTTATTTAATTCTTCGATTGGAATATTAGCACCTAAATCTAAATATTCAACTATACCATCTTCATCTAACTTTTGGATTTTAGGATAACTTTCTTAAAACATAATTATGTTCTTCTGGAGAAACAGTTTCTTCTTCAAATTCAGACCAAATTTCATGAACTTGAGTGTACAAATAATCACTTTTTGTGGATTTCTAATTACCAGACTTTTCTTGTTTTCATTTTGTCACTTACAGTATTTTTATTATAAAGTTTTAAATCTAATGGCCAATTATTTTGATGTTTATAGCCACGAAGAATAATTGAAATTATTTTGGTAATTTTATGCAACAAAAATAAATTGTCACTCAAATGTCTCGAGTAATTTACATTTTTCAACTCAAAAGGACTACCATTCACATCTTTCACCAAAATTGAACCTTTCTGCATTATTTCAATATTAGTAACCTCATTCTTATTCGCACAAAAAATGATTTTCAGTTTCTTAAGTTTCTGAATATTTTTCATAAATTTTAAATCGGACACAATGTAATTTGTAGCTTCAATACTACTGAGAAATCAAATTTCATTCCTTGCTTCTTCATTAATGTATAAACACTTGGGAAATTTAAATTTAGATTTTATTGCCATTGCTCTACCTTTTGGCAATGGGGACTGACTCCTTAAGCTGGAATGAGAAAAACTTGTAGTTGAGCTAGATGAACAAGAAGAACTTGATTGTCACGTTGATCGTGCACCATGATGTTTTTTAAGGTGATGACGATGTTTGTGAGAATGTGACAATCATGTCTTACATTTTTGGTTGTGTTTGTTCAGTCTGTGAAAATTCTGTGAACTGTGATTTTTGTATTTTGATAATATGTTTGTGATTTGATATTTTTATTCCATCTTCAACCTTGGTGTTGAATCAATATACTCTCGAGTCAAGTGACTCTGAATTAATTATGGTGTTCATTTATTTTGTGTTTTAATACTTTTTCAATCATCAATTGTTTGCTCATTCGTTCGCCTTGCAGTTTAATGGTGGTCTACGTATTTTCTGGTTGTTTGCTGGAGATTTAACATCATAAATCTCACAATGGTTATGGGCTAGTATCACGATTCAACATGGCCTCCATTGTTCTCAATTGCTGAGTTTGAACCTGCATCGAATGTCTTAAACCAAGTAAAAATCCTTCATTCCATTTTAACTCATTTTGCTGTTTTATTTTTCAATTTGTCTGCAATTTGCCTGTACTCCGTTCACTGTGATTCGATATATTTTGTGACATGGAGAGCGATCAAAAATGCAATGTTGAGCTGTTTAATGGCAAAAATTTGCGTAGCTGGAAGTTCCCCATGGAGCTGTTACTACGGAAGAAGGGATTATATGAAGTTGTCACGCATGTACCGGCACAAAAAGATCGCAATGATCAATGGTGTAGTAATAATTCAAAAGTGATGTTTTACATCGCAAATAATGTTACCAATTCGCTCCTTGAGGTTATTCAGAGGTACAAATTTGCCCGTGATATGCTTAGCACTATTTTAAATTCCTGTGTTCGAGAAGCAGATTATAAAAAGTCGAACTTCGTACTGAACTGTGCGCTCAACGTTTTATTTCCGGTGATGATATCCAGGCATACATCATGTGCTATAAAGCAAAATGTTGATGAATGATTGAGAATGGTGATCCTACAACTACGAGACAATTTATAATTCAGTTCTTGAAATTGCTACCCAGTGAATACCATCTGTTACGAGTGATGCTGGAGGAGATTACTAAAACCCAGTTGGGATCAAATTGTAAGTAGAGCATAATTAATCTTTAGTGTAACATAATTGATTTTTTAATTTGACAACCGTAGAACAAAAGAATCCGATCGAGATATGGCACAAACATTTGGCACACTTAAACAGTAATGATGTTAAAATTTTAACTAGACGTGGACTAATACCAAATGTCAGCAATAATAATAAGGTGTTTTGTGAACCCCATGTCATGGGGAAACAGCACCAGAAACCTTTTCACAGGCGTAAAAAATCAACTAGTAATCCGCTTGACTTAGTTCAAACTGATGTATGTGGATCAATAAATTCAGTCAGTTATGACAAAAAGAATTATTTCGTAACCTTTTTGGACAACTACACCAACTTTTGTTATGTTTATTTAATGAGCAGTAAGAAAGAAGTGCTTTCTAATCTAAGTTTAAGGAATACCATGAGTTAGTATTGAATCATTTTGAAACTAAAATAAAACGCCTTAGATGTGATCGCAGCTCTGAATACACGAATAAATTTTTTAAAGTTTATTGTAAAGAATTCATTTTGAGCCTTCCATAGCAAACTGCCCTCAGCAAGATGGAAAGGCAGAGAGGATAAATCGTACTCTTTGTGAACGTGCAAGAACTTTAATTTATGAAAGTAATCTTGAGAAGGCTTACTGGTCTGAGCTGCTGATGTGCACTGCGTACGTAATTAATAGATGCCCTACCAATAAATATTTTATCCCTTTTGAGAAATAGTATCGCAATGAATTTGATTATAAATATCTGAAGGTTTTTGGCTGATGCTACATGCTTGATTGGAAGCATAGCTCTGATAAATTTGAAAAGAAGAGCTCAAAATTGAAGTTTGTTGGGTATGCCTCTGCTGGCTACAAAGTACTGGACGTGGCTAAGAAAACCGTTTATATCAGTAGGGATGTTGAATTTAATGAAGATATTAATGTAACGTGTAAATATTCGGATGAAGATCTGATATTGAGGGAGGTAGATGAGTCGAATGTTGGTGAAATTGAAGTAGATGGTGATTTTGGGGGTGTTGTTAATTTTTGTTTTCATACAGCATCATCTGAAAATGATAATTGCCCTCTTACAATAAAGGAAGCATTGAACACACCTGAGTCTTCTAATTGGAAGAAAGCTGTCGAGGCTGAAGTTGGTGCTTTGTCATATAATCAAATGTGGAACATGGTTAAGCATCCTGTGAGTGATCCCACTATAACCTGTCATTGGTTGTTTACCAAAAAGGTTGATAGTGAGGGTAACACTCTATACAAAGCTCATCTCATCGCTAGGGGATTTCAACAACAAAAGGGCTTCAATTTTGATGATATATACGCCCCTGGTAGCCAAACTTTCCACTGTTCACTCTCTACTTTCCATTTCAAATCACTTAGGTTATTATATTCATCAGTTGGATATTTGTAACGCCTTTTTAAATGGTAAAGTAATTGAAAAGATTTATTTAGAAATTCCTGAAGGCATTGAGGTCATTACTGATAGAAATTCTAACATTTTACTACTAAATCGATACTTGTACAGACTTAAACAGTCCCCAAAGGTATGGAACACTTTGTTTCACAAATTTTAGACCTCACTAAAATTTGTTCCAAGTCGAGCTGATAATTGCCTTTATAAATATAAAAATGAAAATAATGTTGTATACTTGTTAACCTACGTTAATGACATAATTATCAGCTCCAACAATGAAAAATTAATAGAAAATTTCAAAAAGATTATTAGTGAAAAATTTAAATGTAAAAATCTTGGAACAATTAGTAATTATCTTGACTGTCAATTAACTATGATCGAGAGAAAGGCATTTTGAAAATGAGACAGAAGTCATTAATAGAATCTGTTGCTCGTAGGTTTAATTTAGAAAATTGTATGCCTGTTCATTCTCCGATCAAACCCAGACTGCAACTTGAACGTAATTTAAATTCTTTGGATCGTCAAATCAAAGTTACAACAGGTATCCCAAAAACATTAAATTTTAAAGATGACGACTTCTTAAACTGTGAAATTTGTAAAATAGCAAACAGACTTTTGGGCCATAATAATACTAGGTATAAACCACAAAGGAGACTTGAAATAATTTCCTCTGATATCATGGGACAATTTACACCGACAATAGCAAACCAAAAATACATATTAACATTTATTGATGATTACAGTAAATACAATTTCGCAATTCCAATTTCAAACAAGTCAGGTTTTTACAGAATTTAAAAATATTTTTTTATCTATGAAAAATAAATTCCCAGAAACCCCAATTAGCCAAATTAGATGTGGTAATGCAAAGGAATACACAGATCAAAAATTGGTGAAATTTTGAGAAGAAAATGGGGTACAAATTAAAAATGTAGTCCCTTACTCACCAGAGTTAAATGGCATAGCTGAATGCCAAAATCAAACCCTGATGAAGAGAGTAAGAAGCCTCTTAATAGATAGATATTTAGATATAAAATACTGGCCACATGCAATAGCAACAGCTGTGTATCTCATAAATATATCCCCAACTAGGGTTAATATGGACTATAAAACACCCTACAAAATTTTTTAATGTGATAACATTTTTATTTTCTTTATGGGATCTGTTTTCAAATTCGATGTTTTTTTATTTTCCTATTTTTTCCACACATCGATAAAATATCGATATTGGTTTACATGCATTTTCCATTTAACATCGAAAAATATAGATTTTTTTATATATCGAATTTTTATAAACCAGATCAATATTTATTTACATGTATTTCTCATTTAACATCGAAATCGAATTTTTATCAATATATTAAGTAGCTAAAATATTTACTGGAAGAAAATTGGTCGGTGAATCGAGTAGAATCCATCTTGGATTAAAGTCAAATAATATGAAAATGTTATCACATTAATTGTAATCAGCTTCAGCCACTGATACTGACCACTAGTTTTGGTAAAAAACCAAATTTAGATAATTTAAATATTTTTGGTTCATTAGTGTATAGACACATTCTACTAGAAGTACACCAACAAAATGCCACAAAATCTAAAAATAAAAATGTACAAAAAATAGATCCCAAACTTGCACCAAGGGGAGAGAAAGGGATACTCATGAGATACACCACTACGGGATATTGTATCAGAGATCCTTTCTCCAACAAATTCAATATATCATGCGATGCAAAATTCAATGAAAATAAAAATATATCTGACTTAAAAAATTGTGAACAGGAATTAGTATTAAAACCAGCAGAATTTGTAAAAAACATAATTAATATAAACACATTTAATATTACAAAAACAATAGATACACCATGGGTTTTTGTAACTAAACCAAATGATGAAGGATATCATCAACCCAAAGCAAGATTAGTTGCTAGGGGATTCAAAGACAGAACTGAATATGAACTTGGACAGGTCTTTGCCACCATTATCCCAACTTGATTAGTTAGATGGTTTTTATCCATAGTTAATAAACATGACCTACATATGGTTCAATATGATGTAAAAATCACATACTTAAATTCCCCAGCAATAGTACCCATTTATCTAAAACTTCCAGAAGGATTACTAATTGAAAGTAATAAATTGTAAAAATTAAAAAATTGATATATGGCCTAAAAAGTCCTCAAAATCTTGGTACAACCTCATAAATGAATATATAATAAATATGAATTTTGAAAGATCAAAAGCAAACAAATGCTTATATTTCAAAAAATGCAATGAAAAAATTATTTTTATAATTATATATGTTGATGACATTTTAATAGCTTCAAACACCCATGAATGGATAGAAAATGTGAATAATTACTTCAAAAAAAGATTTACGATGAAAATAATTTATAATCCAAGATTTTATTCAGGTTTTGAAATAATAAGAGACAGAAAAGAAAACACAATAACATTAATCCAATCTAGATATACAGAAAAAAAAAAATCAAAATGAATCAAATTTCATAAATACTCCTATAGAAACTTCATTAAAAATTGAAGAAGATGAAAATTGCAGACAATACAGAATATTGTTCTATGATTGGAGCTTTGTTATATCTAGCAAGAATAACAAGACCCGATATATCATTTGCAGTAAATTTATTCTTTAGATTCCAAACAAAATCAAATCAAAAAATAAAAAATTATGTCAGACAAATTTTCAAATACATAAACACAACAAAAGATTATTCCATAAAATTTACTTTTGATAGTAAAGGAATACATTCATTCGTAGACACCTCATACGCTCCTGATGTAAAAGATCACGGTATAAAAATTTCAAATTTGAACTTAGGAAAATCTGTTTCGGGCTTTTTAATTTACTTAAATGGAGATTTGCTAAATTGGAATGTAAGACGACAAACAATTGTAGCAACAAGCTCAACTGCAGCGGAAATAATCGCCGTTTTTGATGTTTTAGATGATATACAAGTAACATTCTTATTACAAAAAGAAATATTCCAGGAAACAGACCGCGTAAGAATATTTGAAGTTAATATCTCAGCCCTAAGAATAATGTCTGGGGGAGCCCATAAAAGAGCAAGAGCTCTAATGATTAAATGTTATGCCATTACACAGTCAGTCGAAGACAAAGAAATCGAATTTAAAACAGTAAATACTAATTCACAATTAGCAGATATGCTAACTAAAAGTCTAAACAAAAATTCAAAAACCTAGTCAATAAAATATTAACAACATTAAATTTTTCATACTAAGTCATCGAACTCTAAAGATTCACAAGGAAAAATAATTTATTTAATAAGGGAAGGAAAATGAATAAATGAAGCTCAAAAATGTCAAGTCAAAAATTTTCAAATATATTAATCTCATTTTTGCGTTTCAATACCTAAAAATATAATGTTCAAAAAGAAAAAATCACAAGTTCAAACCAAATTCAAAACATATACTTTTAGGCTAAAAAATACTTGTTGAAACAAAATTTATTTTCATGTAGGTATTCATTATCATCTCCTTCAGTTCAATGATCGAATGAACAGAGACAGGAATACAAATCAATGATCATATTTTATGACAAGATTTCACATGTTTAGTTGATATTAATTTATCACGTTTCGGAGCACCCATCCTCAACATGTATAAAACCAATTTGAACAACTCTTCTCAAACATCATGGAAAATCAAAAATACCCAAATCAATCGATAACAATAATATAATATAATACATCGATACCTATTATAAAATACATCGACACATTTTTCCATTCAATCGTAAAAATAATCTAGTCATTTTATTATTCTTAATTTCTTTATTTATTCTTATTTGGGAAATTAACATATGTAGGCAATTAATATAATAAACTGTAATTATTTATTATTATGTCAAAAGTAGTTATACTCGCGATCCTTATTTTACGCTCGCTTGTTTCGTTGGACTGTGGGGGGTGTTGTTCAACACACCACCTGCACTTGCTCACTAACCATTAGCGCTACTACTTGCAATAACATATACTAACACTTTCAGGTTGTACGAACAAACATGACTTTTTTCTCTCATTCACTTGTAAATGCTGAAACTCATTTCCCACTCAAACTAATCTCAATATGGAAGGAGATCGCTCATCTTCCTCAAACTTGTAAATCATATTTCGTTTAATGCATTATAGTATTTCAAACTAATTTGTTTCTTCCCTTGGAAGTAAACCTTACTTCAAAATTAAAAATTTGGTTTACAAAAGTCAACAGATCAACACATGAGTAAAAATAATGCTGAATAAGAAACCATCTTGGAAATTGAAAATGATGCGCACCAATCAATTAGTCAACTGATCCATTTTTTGATAATCAATTAATTTTGACAAAATAATCGATTGATCGATAATCATTCCAGCTTGGGCAAAACTGCAAAATTTAGTGAAAAATTTTTAAGGTCATTTTTATCCCACTTTCCACAAGAATTTAATAATATACATTGAATTGATTTGGCAGATTTGATATTATTTTTATAAAAAAATCATAATCGATTACTTGCTCTTGATTAATCGATTATTTGCTAATTGATTACTTAAAATAATCTATTAATAGAACTGTTTTCGATTGATCGCACATCACTAGCAACTGAAAATGTTCACAAAATTACAAAATGGAATTAGTTTGAAGTTTCAATTTCATCTTTTACGGGGCTATTCGGCTGATTTTGCGATGATGTAACTACTCTTTCTTTCTTTTCTATGTTTCAAACGTTTGCGTTCATTCCGCATATCAACAATTAAATGATAAATTACTTCTGGCTCAATTCCACTGCTTAACATTTGCAGAATTATTCTGAAATGGAATAAAAAAATCTGAAATAGTCCTAAGCTAATGCCGCCGTTAGAAGATTATAGATACTGAAAGAGCTTACTTAGTTATTTCAAAAGTAGTAGGAACTCCGGCCAGTTCCGTCAATTCAACGAAATCCTTCACTTGATCCGTGCTTACATTGCTAATTGTATATGAAGACAAGGACTCCATGTTCTGAGTTTGATTGTAACCAGCTTCATAAAATTAGCACCATCTTTATTTATCGATAAGTACAAAGAGTAAATAATCTGCAGTTAAGGGTTGATAACATTTAGAAAGATCCGTATTTAATAACCAAATTATAAAAAACAAGAAGATAAATTTCTCAATTTATCATCAGATTCTTACCGAAATATACGAAAATACGCTGGGCGAAGAACGATATTATCAAATAGGGAGCTTGAAAATGGAAGATATTCGCCGAACGGAAATAATAGTTTAATTAAAATATAAATATAATAACTGACTTAACGAACTTATTTCAGTTTTAAAAAGAAAAATCTGAAGAGTTAAGCATAATAATTAATTTCTAGTTTCTACTTCAAGTTCAACACTTCAACAACAAGTCAGCGACAGAAGAATGAAAACTTATAAAAAAGTAAAAACTTCGATATTTGAAGTCGAACGAGAGGATCTGAAAAGCACCGTGAGCAAGTTTTGATACTCATTTGCGCATGCGCGTTTTGTTTCTCTCTAGCAGTCATATTGAACACCAATTTAGTTTGCCGAATTTTGGCAATATCTCAAAAACGAAATGTCCGATTGATCTGAAATTTTCACCGATTCTTCAGCTAAAATTCTACAATGAGTGATAAAAATTTCAGATTTTTACAACCAACTGTTTTCTCACAATTTATCTCGATAACTTTGATTCAGAGAAGTGGAAAACCAAATGAAATGAATTCAATTTTTTAATTTGCGGAATTTTGGCAATATTTCAAAAACGAAATGTCCGATTGAGCTGAAATTTTCACAGAATTTTAAGCTAATATTCTACAATGTGTCATAAAAATTTCAGCCCTCCACAATAAACGGTTCTCTCGCGATTTTTCTTGTTCTCTTTGATTCTATGGGATTTCAATGGCAAATGATATGTGATGTGAGGTATGCAGTACAAGGACTGAAAAAGAACACGAGACTTCAATCCACTAAGAATATATTATGCAGACTAAAAACATATATAAGACTAAAATATGGTATCGTATAAGATGGCGAAGCACAGCGCTAGCGATAACCAAAAGTAGGGGTAGCGATTTGTGTTGTTCTGCACTCCACCTACACTCGCTTACTAACACTTATAGCAACTACTCTCGATAGCGCGTACTAACAATATTCAGGTTGTGTGAACAAACACGACTTTTTTCATTTGTTCACCCGAGAACGCTGAAACTCATTTCCCACTCAAACTGTAATCTCGTAATGGAGGGAGATCGTTCATCTTCCTCAAACTTGTAATTTGTACTTTCGATCATTGCATTAAAGTATCTCTAACTAACTTGTTCCTTTCCTTGGATTTCAACCTCACTTCATGATAGGCAGAGCTGCGATTCCTGAATAGTTAGTACAGAGCGATACTTAATCTTTCAATTTAATTTTTTGCTATAGTATCCAAAAGTTTAAGGAACTATAAGCTTTTACTTTTGTTAAAAGTTAATTTTTTACGAAGTATATTTTAATTCAAGAGTTGTTAACTCAAGTGAATTTTTATTTTTTTTTCGTTTAATTTTTCGAAAAGTTCATCGAAAATTATTCGAGGTTTATTTGAATCACATTGGCGCCAAATTAATTTAGCACCATTTTGATCATCTTCCAAAAAATACTGGATCGTCTTTTTGCGGTAAGGTGAAATCAAAAGATTTTCGCCGTGGGATTGCAGATTACTTCGGACCTGGATTGTCTGTTACAGCAAGGTGAAACATAAAAAAGTTCAAAAATCAGAGATCGCTGTTACTTCAAACGCAATCATCGTGATTTTCAAACACCATCATCTATCAAAAATCTTCATCGAAATTTCGCCGATTGAGTGCTACTGATTTAACTGTTTCGTATGCTGCCAAGATTGAAGTTTTCTGAAGACGACCTGAGATTGATCCAAGTGCTGACTCACGGGAAAATGCCGATTACCCACAAACTCAACTGGGAGATATTCAACGGAATTCCGCAGATTATGGGTAATGTAATTTTGGATACTTTCAAATTATATATTTTATTTACTATTGCGGAAAACGATGGGATATATTCAGTGATTTTGTGGGATATTGAGCAAAATTAGTAATATAAATTTTTTACTTTAAGAATTTTTTTTACCTTCAATTTCCAATAAGCTTAATTTCAAGAACCCCCTTTAGTTCGGTAAAAATCAAGTGAAATTTCATAGGATGATTAAGCTTAAAAATAAGTTCGAAAAAAGCAGGTTACGAATGATAAGGTTTTGGAAACAAATTGCTAATTGCACATCAAACTGTGAAGGAACAATAAAAATTAAAGAAAAAGATTATAAAAAATCATTAAATATTTTTGAAAACGAAAAAATAACAGAAGTGAGAATTAATTTAATCAAATTCCCATTCTGGAAAACATTTTCAGGATAATAGTTTTAGAAACCTTCTCAGTAAATGTTAGTGGAATAATTCATTATAAAAGAGGTATCGAAGTTGCAAAATTCATAGAAATTTCAAAAAATATTTTCAGTATTCAAGCTTTGGACTCGATAGAATCTTTCAGAATTTTTCTTGAAAATTTTGAGAGAGAAAATCCTCTTTAAAAATACGTAAAATTACGAAAATTAAGTAATATAATATAATATTAACAAGTAAAATACTTTCATATTTGAACAAATTTCATGTTCCAACAATTTATTGTCACAAAAGAAAAAATCCTTTGTCATATTGGGCAAGTTTAATTGTGAAATTTCTTGTCACAAAATTCCTTTGTTAAAAATACTAATGCATAAACTTGAAAACTTATTACAATAAAATATTACAGATAGCATTCAAGAATAACTTTCAATAGATCCTTTGTTATAAATAATCACAAGGATTCAAATTTAAACAAGATTTCTTCAAGTTTATTTCTGAAATATATTCTCAATTAGAATATTTTTTATTTTTCTCTCCTTTTCCTTTTTCATATTTTAAAACACAAAATTACACACGAATAATATTACAAAAAATTAATAATTTAAATAAAAATAAATTTTTTTTTAGTTTCTCAAAAATAAAATAAATTTTTTTTGCAATTAATTTTTTTTGAAAATAAATTTTATTATTTCTTTTCAAAATTGAGTTATAGGAACTAAGTACATTATCAAGTACTCCAGAAAGCATGAATACGGCAAGTGAGGAACAACTACCCCATCCCCTCAAGGAGGATCAGGATCTGGGAGTACACACCCTCAAGTACATTATGTCATGCCAGCAGATGAAACCATACGTCCGATACAAGGTCCAAGTGGAAAAATATTTGATGGTCAATATTACTTGGACCAGAAACGTATGATAATAGCTTTAATAAGGGGTTTGGGATATTGGGATGTTTTTGGACCACATCTTGAACTAAAAATTTATATTGAAAATATGGATAATCTACAATACAGACCATCTTCGAATTCTGCTAAAGCATACTTTAAAAAACAAGAATGTGCAAAAGCATTCATTATGGAACAAATGACATATAATGTATCAAAACAAATTAGGGAATGTAAAACAGTGGATCAAATTTTTGAAAAATTAGACATAACTTACGGTTCTAAAACAAAAATAGTCGCAAATATGGCAAAATCAAAATGGACTGCCTTTCGATTTACACCAGGTGGTAATATAAGAGGTTTTTTAAATAAATGGGACATATTAGTACAAGAAGTTTGTGATGCAGGGAAACAGGTATCTGAAGAAGAGGAATTAGAAAACCTTCAATTGGCATTAGGATACAAACAAACCATTGCAAAAGTGCTATTTGATAACCTCCCTGAAAATAGAAAAAATCTAGAAGTATTTAAACAAATATTAAAAGAAGACGGTTGTCAAAAAATGAGATATAAACAAATTAAATTACAATACCAATGGTCTAACAAAAAATTTGATAATAATGGGAATAAATTTAAAAATAATAGTACGAATTATAATAATAATAAAGACAATAGATAGAATAGAAATAATAATTATAGACGAAATAATAATACAAATGGAAACAATAATGGAAATAATAATAATAATTATAGAAACAATAATCCAAGAAATGAAAATAATAATCATAATAATCAAAATAATTATAGTAAAAACCAAAATAATAACAGAAATAATGATCAGTCACCTAGAAAAAATAATAAAGAAGAAAGATGTTTCATGAGAATATTAGTAGAAAATGAAAACAAAATTCAAACAGCAATTGAGTTATTGGAAGTCCATTATGTACCGGATCTGTCATTGGATATTATGTCTGGAATTAAAGTGACAGAATCTGGAATTCTACATATGGACCAGGGAAAAGAAAAAATACAAACGTACTTTATAGAAACAGGAGACATTTTATTTACATCTTATAAAATCGATGGTGTCTTTCAAGTAAATTATGATTACATAAATATACCAAAAAAATGTATGCCCGTCACTCAAAATCAAGATGACGATGAATGGGATTCCTTTTTTGTCAAATTAGAAATAGAAGAAGAGGAAGAAGAACCAAATAATAATAATAATTTTGAAGAAAATAATGAAAATAATAATATTACAACAGAAAATAATATTAATGATGATAATAGTAATAATAATAAAAAATAATAATAATAATAATATTTCAGATAATTCGTTAGAAATAATCCAAAATAATACAAATAATCATAAAAAAATGATTAGGCGTAGACGATTAGGTCATTTAAACGGAAAATACATGAGATATTTACATAAAGTTACAGTTGGAATTCCAAAAATAATTAATTTTAAAGATGATGATTTCATCAATTGTGAAATCTGTAAAATAGCTAATAGCCAACGTCTGGGTCATAATAATGTTAGAAATAAACCCCAAAGGAGACTGGAAATTATATCATCTGATATCATGGGACCATTCACACCCACAATAGCCAATCAAAAATATATATTAACATTCATTGACAACTATAGCAAATACACCTTCGTGATACCAATATCAAATAAAAGTCAAGTATTTACCGAATTCAAAAATATTTTTCAATCGATGAAAAACAAATTCCCTGAAACACCCATAAGTCAAATAAGATGTGATAATGCAAAGGAATACACGGATCAAAAATTGGTTAAATTTTGTAAAGAAAATGGAGTACAAATTAAAAATGTAGTTCCTTACTCGCCGGAATTAAATGGAATTGCTGAACGTCAAAATCAAACTTTGATGAAAAGAGTAAGAAGTTCACTAATTGATGGTTATCTGGATATTAAATATTGGGCACATGCAATAGCTACAGCTGCATATTTAGTAAACAGATCACCAACAAGAGTAAATTCAGAGTACAAAACTCCATAAGAAATTTTTTTTGGTAAAAAACCAAATTTTGATAATTTAAAAATTTTTGGATCATTTGTTTGTAGGCATATTCCATTAGAAGTTCGACAGCAGAGTGCAACTAAATCTAAAAATAAAAATGAACAAAGAATAGACCCAAAATTTGCACCAAGGGGAGAAAAGGGTATACTCATGGGATATACCACTACGGGATATTGCATTAGAGACCCCTTTTCAAATAAATTCAATATATCTTGTGATGCCAAGTTTGACAAAAATAAAAATATATCAAATTTAAAAAATTGTGAACAAAAACTGGTACGTAAACCAGCAAATTTTGTAAAAAATTTAGTCAACATAAATATGTGAGAATAATAACAAATTATATTATACGTTGGCTTGTTATTCTCACATATCATTTGTTGTGGTAACACTGTTTTTAGTTTATTTGTAATCTGTGATTTTTGTGTTTGAAACCCAACTGTGATTATATTTTTGTATACCTTCTGGTCGCTCATCAACCGTCGTAACATAAACATGTCCGCTAATATTATGTGGAATAAAAGTTCGTAAAAAGTGAATATTTATAGTTTTATTTATGTGTTCGTAATGTGTGTGTCTAGTCATTGCTCAGTGTCTTTGTTAGTTTAGGTTCTTTCATTATATTTTCGTGTAGTTTGATCCGTTGGCAGTTCGTATTTTGTCACAGGTTATGGGCCCAGTTACCTGGATGTCAACGTGGTCGCCATTGTTCTAAGTTGTCAAAGTTGTGCTGTCGAATCCTGATCGTCACTTCCAAGTAGTACCATGCCTTCTAATTTATTTTTCATTGTTTAATATGTTCGCTTCTCGCTGTTCCTGTGATCTCGTTCGAGTTGAATCGTTGGTCGGTGTATCTGATGGTTGCTGAAATTGCTGTTTTGTGGTGCAACTGATCGTGGTTACCTGTCATCGAGATGAACGTGAGAAAGCAGAACATGATTGAGCCGTTCAATGGGCAGAATGGCCGAACGTGGAAGTTTAGGATGGAGCTGCTGTTAGCAAAGGAGTCACTGGGTAATATAGTAATCGATTCTTTGCCGCCTGTTCAAAATAGGGGAGATGCTTGGTCCAAGGAGAATGCCAAGGCGATGTTTCTGATCGCGAACAACGTGACCGATGAGTACTTGGAGATGATTCAGACTTACACCACTGCGAAGGATATGTTCCATGTGCTGACAAACCTGATTGACAACGGCAGCGACCAGACACTAATGGATTTACAAGGTGATTTGTACACAAAATGGTATGTTTCTGGTTCTGATTTGCAGAAGTATCTGCTTGATTTTCGTGCTCGTTGTAGACGATTGACCGAATTGGGAGACCTGACAACCACAAAACAATTCATATGGGTATTGCTGAGATCGCTACCTGCAGAGTTTCGTCCGATTAAAGTGGTATTAGAGGATGCAGAAGTCGTCACCTGAGATGGTGTGTTTATGAAGTTGAACAACTTCCAGCGTGAACTATCTTCTGATAGTAAATCGACGATTTTTCTCACAAAATACTTTTAACAAAAACTATAGATAATAGGTGGATCGAAGACTGTATACCAACATGCTATAAGGATGTTAAAAATAATCCATTTAGAAGAAAATGGATGAAAGCTATTGAAGATGAGTTTATTTCATTGGGGGAAATGGACTTGTGGGAAGAAGTAGATTACGATAAATCTTTAAAAACGATAGATACAAGATGGGTCTTTGTAACAAAACCAAACGATGAAAGATACCACCAACCAAAAGCAAGATTAGTCGCTAGGGGTTTCAAAGATAGAACTGAATATGAGTTAGGACAAGTATTCGCCCCTGTAATTCCAATTTGGTTAGTAAGATGGTTCCTATCGATAATCAATAAATATGACTTAGAAATGGTTCAATATGATGTAAAAACGGCGTATTTGAATTCTCCTGCAATAGTTCCTATATACTTAAAGCCCCCGGAAGGTTTATTAATGGAAAGCAATAAATTATTAAGACTTAAAAAATCTATTTATGGCCTAAAAACATCGTCTAAATCATGGTACAATTTAATAAATGAATATATTTTGAAAATGAACTTTGAAAGATCCGTTTATACTTTAAAAAATCAAACGAAAAAATAATTTTTATGATTACATACGTTGATGACATATTAATAGCGTCAAATACCCCCAAATGGATAAAAAATGTAAACAATTCTTTTCAAAAAAGATTTACCATGAAAATAATTGATAACCCGAGATTTTATTTAGGATTTGAGATCATCAGAGATAGAAAAGAAAATACCATAACTTTAATACAATCACGATATATAGAAAAAATTAAAAAAAAAAATAATCAAAATGAATCAAATTTCATAAATACCCCAATAGAAACATCTTTAAAAATTGAAGAAGATAAAAATTGCACGGATGATACAGAATATCGTTCAATGATTGGAGCCCTATTATATCTGGCTAGAATAACAAGACCCGATATTTCGTTTGCAGTAAATGTTCCAAACAAAATCAAATTCAAAATTAAAAAATCATGTGAGAAGAATATTCAAATATGTAAACACGACAAAAGAATTCTCAATTAAATTCACATCGGATAGTAAAGCATGCACTCTTTCGTTGATGCATCTTATGCCCCAGATGTTAAACATCACGAAATAAAAATATCGAATTTAAATTTAGGAAAATCTATATCAGGATTTTTAATATATTTAAATGGGGATCTAATTAATTGGAATGTAAGAAGACAGACAATCGTTGCTACAAGCTCAACTGCTGCTGAAATTATTGCGGTATTTGATGCTTTGGACGATATACAAGTTACATTCCTTTTACAAAAAGAAATATTTGAAGAAAATGACCCCGTAAGAATATTTGAAGACAATATATCAGCCCTCAGAATAATGTCGGGAGGAGCTCAAAAACGAGCAAAAGCCTTGATGATAAAATGTTATGCCATTACACAATCGGTGGAAGATGGAGAAATTGAATTCAAAACTGTAGGTACAAATTCACAATTAGCAGATATGCTAACAAAAAGTCTCGACAACCAAAAATTTAGAAACCTAGTCAACAAAATATTAACAACATCAAATCTCTCACAATAAAATTCATCAAATCCATAATAATTATATGGGGAAATCGTTTATTTTAAAAAGGGAAGAAATACAAATATTCAAAGTTAATAATATGTCAAGTCACGAATCACTGAATACAATAATCTCGCTTTTTGTAATATAGTACATGAAAAATATAATGTTTGAGAAAAAGAAAAATCACATGTTCAAACGAAATTAATAATATACTACATTCTTTAGGCCAAAAAATACTTGTTGAAACAAAATTAATTTTCGTGTAGGTATTCATTGTCATCTCTGCAAATTCAGCTTTTAAATGAACAGAGATTTGAATACAAATCATCGACATTATTTCACACGTTTAGTTGATATTAGTTTATCACATTTCGGAACACCCTTATTCAACAAGTACTAAACAAAATTGAACAAAATTTTTCTCGAACAACATGAAAGATCGAAAAATATCCGAATCGAAATACGTTAACGTAATATAATATGTCGATAAATAATTTCGAAGATACATCGAAATATATATTGTAATCTAGTCATTATTCATTATTAATTTAATTTTATATAATTTGTTTTATTTATTTTTGTTTGGGAAATGAACATAAATGTGTAATAATATTGTAATTCAAAATTTTCGTTCTCGCGATAAATCATGTTCGCTCATTTTGTTGGACTTTGGGGGGGGTGTTGTTCTGCACTCCACCTACACTCGCTTACTAACACTTATCGCAACTACTCTCGATAGCGCGTACTAACAATATTCAGGTTGTGCGAACAAACACGACTTTTTTCATTCGTTCACCCAAGAACGCTGAAACTCATTTCCCACTTAAACTGTAATCTCGTAATGGAGGGATATCGTTCATCTTCCTCAAACTTGTAATTTGTACTTTCGATCATTGCATTAAAGTATCTCTAACTAACTTGTTCCTTTCCTTGGATTTCAACCTCACTTCGATTTGTGAATGTAGTGAAATAGGCTCTGTTTGATAGGATTACGCTAACTTACACCAACTTACACCAGGAGCGCGATTCCGCTAATTTATGAATGTTATGTGACTTTGCACCAAGTTTTACTTGAATATTTGTGGAATATCCCTACCGGTGTAAGTTGGTGTGAGTTGGTGTAAGTTAGTGTAATCCTATCAAACAGAGCTATAGTGTATGACATATAGTGATGATGATGATGATGAAGAATGAAATGAGGTGGGATTTCCGTTACAACAGCCCCCCTGAAATTTTACTGTATCGAGCTTTTTCATCATCGTGATCGCTGAAAGTAAACAAAAATAATATTAAATATTACAAAGATTTTACAAAAATATAAAATTCAAATGACAAATATAAAATGGTATTAAAAAGGAAAAAATAATTTTTGGTAATTGCTGTGCTTCAGAAATAAAATAAATGAATAAATAAATATATAAATGATTCAATAAAAATATAAAATAATTCCATAAGTATGTAAAAAAAATGGTAACATGCAAAAAGTTTTCTAAATAGAAAAAAGAAAAAAGAAAAAAATTGGTAATATTAGATTCATTTTATTCATTCGTGTGTTGGTATATCTTTCTAGAAAAAGAAAGAAAATGTGAGAAGAACGGTGGAATTCTCAACGGATCACCATACACGAACTACGATGATGAAGAACTTAAAACGACGAATTAAAGAAACGATGACTAGAAGCACACATTACGACATATAAAAGAGAAGACTAGATACTTTGAATGTTTCACGAATTTTTATTAAACACCATGATGACATACATGTTAATACATCGACGAGAGATGAGCGACAAGAAGGCACACAAAAAACATATAATCACAGCTGAGTTACAAAACACAAATATCACAGATAAAACAACAACAACAGAAACAGTGCTGCCACAGCATGTGATGTGCGAGAATAAGTGGCTATCGAATATTATAATTTGCCATTATTCTCACACGCCTCCTCAAATTATATATATTCGATTAAGATTTTTAAAAAGGTAACAATAAAAAATAACGTTATTAGTCTAATACTGTCATTTCGATACATAATGACAAAAAGTCAACAAACGATTAAAAATAAACATGTGGTCACAAACAACAACATTAACATACAAACAAAAAATGGTATACATAAACAAAAAGTTACGTTAAATTTATCAGTCTACAAAATTCGGTAAATTTGGGCCTCGGGCAGCCCTTCGTGAACATATCAGCCAATTGTCGCGAAGTTGGCACGTATAAGTATCTAAATTCTACATCTACATGACTGCATACAAAACGGTATTTTACGTCTATATGTTTTGACCTACGGGTATTCCACTTGCCGGAGTGCAACAGAGACAGACAGCTCTGATTATCCTCATAGATTACAGCCCTATCAGCAACTTGGATGCAAAAATCACCTAGTAGATATTTCAGCCATATGGACTCAGTGGTAGCATCGCATATTGCGATCAATTCACTTTCTGTACTAGATAAAGCCACTGTTGGCTGCTTCTTGCTTGACCAGGACACCAGTGACCCGTAGACAAAGGCACAGTATCCGGTAACTGACCGTCTTGTATTAACGCAGTTGCCCCAATCGGCATCGGAATATATTTCCAATATACTGCCGTTACTCTTATCATCATGTAGAAAAATTAATTTTTTGTCCTTGGTGGTTATCAGGTATTTCAGAACTCGCAGAAGATACTTGTAATGCTCATCCGTGGCACAGCTGGAGAATTGGCTGAAGTAAGATATTGCAAAGCAAATATCGGGCCGTGATCCTAACATTAAGTACATTAAACATCCCACGAGCTGTTGATACCGGTTATTCAAAACACTATCACACGCATTGAGGTCCCTGTCCAGTTGGAGTCCGGGGTCAATGGGTGTGAAGGTTGGTGAGCAATTTTCAACACCAAAACATCTAGCAACAGACTCGATGAGAGCCCTCTGCTCAATCTCCAGCATGGCCTTCTCCCGATTGTAGCTAATATTCAGACCCAAATATTTTTTGACCTCTCCAAGATCCTTACATTTAAAACGTTTATTTATTTCATTTTTGAAAAAAGCAATTTTTGCCTTATTATTGGAGCTAATGAGGACGTCGTCAACGTAAGTGAGCAAGTAGACGACCGTATTGTCAGTCCTACTTTTATAAACATACAAGCAGTCATCAGCCTTACTCTGCTCAAAACCAAGAGCAACCAGAAACTCGTTAAATAACGTATTCCAAACTTTAGGCGACTGCTTCAGACCATATATAGATTTATTCAACTTCAAAACATTCTTTTTCTTATCTATTTTTGTTTCAATTCCCTCAGGTATTTCAAGGTACACGTCTTCAGACAGAATTCCATTTAAAAAGGCACTGCAAATATCTATTTGCTCTATATAAAATTTCATTTTATTACTGATAGCCAAGAGAGTCCTCACAGTCGAAAGCTTTGCCACCGGCGCGTAAACTTCATTAAAGTTGAAGCCTTTTTTCTGTTGACATCCTCTGGCGACCAGTCTTGCCTTATAGAGTACCTCATTATTCATATCGTATTTTTTATTAAATACCCAACGACATGTGATGGTAGGAGCGTCCCTTGGACGCTTGGTCACCCACCAGGTCTGATTTGAATTCAGGGCACTGATCTCCGAAGAAATAGCCTCCCTCCACATCAGACCATCCGGTGCACCATTCGCCTCCTCAAACGTCAAGGGGATGCTGTCCTCCGCTAGGTAAATATTTCCTGCAGTCCCATCACAATCAGCCGTTGCACCTGACAGACAATCCAAATTTACGTCACCATCAACTTCAATGTTCTCAAGATTCGATTCGGTGACCTCTACAAAAATACCATCATTATTATTATATTTACTAGAATCCTTGGCACCTATTTTACTTTCAAAAAAAACTCGACATCACGTGACAAACGTACCTCCTTAGTAGTCACATTGAGTAGTCTGTAGCCGCAGGGGGAATAACCGACCATTACAAGTTTCTCGCTTTTATTTTTAAATTTATTTGAGTCATGTTTGAAGGACAGCATATAAGCGTCACATCCAAACGTCCGTAATTTATTATAATCAAACTGTTCATTAAACCATCTTTCATAAGGAACAAAATCTTTATTTGTAGGGCAACGGTTCACAATATATACAGAGCACAATATGGCTTCTGTCCAATATATCTTTTCAAGACCGCTCTCGAACAACAATGTCCTCGCCCTTTCACACAGTGTCCTGTTCATCCTCTCAGCCTTTCCATTTTGCTGAGGGCAGCCGCCAACAGTGGGTTCGACAACAATCCCTTTTTCATTACAATATGATTGAAAAATCGTGTTTAAGTATTCTGTGCCCCGATCGCACCTGAGTCTTTTAACATTGTAGCCGAATTTATTTGCTACCATCTCATGATAAATTTTAAATTTCGAAAGGGCTTCTGTCTTACTCGTCAACAGGTACACACAGCAAAAATTTGAGTAGTCATCGATAAAGGTCATAAAATACTTCACTCCATTATATGACGGAGGATTTATCGGGCCACACAGATCGGTATGTATCAGTTCCAAAGGCCTACTTGTTTTTCGTTCGTGCCTCAGGAACGGTTTCCGTTTCTGTTTGCCCATGACACAAGGCTCACACAGCAATCTGCGGTTAGTGTCAACATTTGGTATCAAACCCCTAGTTGACAATAACCTTACATCGTTTACATTCAAATGAGCAAGTCGACGGTGCCACACAGTCAGTGGACTAGGTTCATCTTCAGACATCAGATTGCACGAGTGATTTGGTATTTTCAAAAAATCAATCGTGTACAAATCCGAGTCAACGCTCACACCCGTGGTCACGATTTTACCACTGCAGCGTTGGATGACCTCAACAGACTCCTCTCGAAACAAGAGTGTCAAAACCCGACTTGCTCATGCACTTAACGGACAGCAGATTCTGTGGCAGCTCCCGAGCATACCTTACATTTTTTAGTTCTATTGCGATGCCATTCAACAATTTTAATTTTACGGTACCGACCGACGTGACAGCAAGCGAGACTCCTTTCTTCGCGACACAGATACTGTAGGGTTTTATCAAATCTAAATAGTCACTGAACAGACTTATATCATTTATCAAGTGAATCGTGCATCCACTATCCACTACGAAAGTGGTACGCAGCATCGAATTTACATTATTTTTAGCATCAACGAAATCATTTATTTTATTATTATTATTATTCTGCAGTGTAAAGCTGTAACCATCTTCAGAGCGATTGTCATTCGAATTAAAATTATCATTGCACATTTGTGCTGAGTTACGATTATTATTATTATTATTATTATTGGTACCATGGTCGTTAGTACGATTTCCATTATTATTATTGTGGAATACCTTGTCGTGAGAGATATTCTCACCAGAAGGAAATTCTACAGAATTTAAGCGTGTTCAGCCACTACATACGAAAGTATGGGCAAGCCAAAACCAAACCGAACACTGGCGATTTTAGAGCCGGTTCTGTGAGTTTTTATACCCGTTTTGGCTGGTGCACACAAACACACGTACGTAATAAAATACGTACGTTGTTTAAGTACGGCCAGGTCGCATCATCCCCTACTATCGTAGGTGGCGGCTGGCCGGTTCGTGTACGAATCGTGACAGTGATTGATGGATGACGTCACGATTCGTACTCGTATATTATCTTGTACGTATACGTAGATAATCACGATCGAACGTAATATTGTGTGTTGGTTTAACGTCGCAAGGACGATAAGTTGCCTGCCCTATGGGGCGGCGACTGTCGTCGGGGGTCCGAGCCCCTACACCTCATACCGATGAGTCCCCACAGCTACTCCCCCCCAGTTTTTGCGCCACAAAAACGACCTAAAATGCGCAAGGCCTGGGGGACGTGCGGGTCTACTTCCGTTTTTGGTCGGCCTCCCATTTGGCCAGAGCACTTCCCACCGCGGCTCCAACGCACTCGTATGACTCTCTACGGGCGTTTGCTCGGGCCAGGTAGTTGCTCCGGCTAGTCTCACCCCTGTGCCTCGACTTCGCGTGTTTAGCGTGGGCGTAAGGGTGATGACGGGAGTGAGGGGGCAGCGGACGTTTAAACTCTGGCTTTCTGAGCATCGGGGAGTTTGTATTCCCCGATGTCCAGGCAGCCATCCTTGCCCGCTCGTTCGCGGCCCTCTCGGCCGTGAACAGGAAGCCCATTGCTTCCTTCTTCTCCTCGGGTTTCGGCTCCGGCTTCGGGGGTTCCGGAGTCGGAGTCGTCTCCTCCGGAGATCGAGGTGGAGAGATGACTGGCGGCAACGGAGTGGTCATCTCCGCCAGTACATCGGCAACCGGAGGAGCTGTGTCCATTAACAGCTCCTCCTCTATCCTATCCAGCTCCGTTTTCGTTTTCGTCATCTGCTGAGTTTTTGACTTCTCAGCGGATGTCTTAGCGAAGTGGAAGCTGGCGGACATCGGGATAGGTATACGTGACATTAGAACAGAATGGGTTGTAGTTAGGAAAAGGCACCAAAAATAAAGCTCAAGAGACGACCAAGTAAATCAGAAGTTCGAGAACTGCTGTTTTTACCTCATTTTTCGATTTACCTTTACAGTTATTTTTCTTTATTTTCGGATCTTCTTATCTACACGTAGAGGGGATAGCGCTTAAAATTCTCGGCCGTATACAAGTTTTCCGGTTAAGATCTGATCGGGTTAAGCAGAGTTATGCCTGAAATAAACTCAGTGAATATTATTTTTCGAATTCTAAGTACAAAGGAATCTCCGTTTGTGACGTCACGTCGTAGAGATTATCTTTGCGGTTAACGGTACTCGCACGTTGCAATGTTTTGTTTCCGTATTGCACGTGGATTTGTTTATTCCTGTCTTCTTCTTTTTGTTGGCATTCCTCGTTTGCTTATCTCCGGAGTTTATTTGTTCTTACGGAGTTCCGATATTTCCCGTTCGTTTTTAGCGGGTTTCGATTTATACTACGGATATTACTTTTCGGGAGTAAATTTTATTTTTGTCGCATTAACCTCTCGGATGCGCGAGAAGGATGTGAATTTTTACGTTTTTTCGTACCTGGAGGTCTACCTCTTTTGCGTGTTTGTAAGGGGGCTTCAGGATCAAATGTTTTGGTTATCACATCGTCCGAAAATCTAACTGTTTTCTTGAGTTTTTGTTTCTGTGAGGTGTTTTTCTCACTGTTTTCGACGAATTCTTCCGTTTTTGTTTCGGAATTCGTCTGTGTATTTTCGGGGTTCTCCTTTTGTACCCTTCTGATTCGTTTATCGTCACTTACCAAGTACGCAGGCTTCAATCTATCGATTGAAATTGTTCTTGGTTCGCCTGCGATGAGTATCACAAAGTTTTTCTCGTCTCGTGATACTACTTTATAAGGACCGGCGTATGGTTTCTCCAGCGCAGATCTCATTTTTTCGTCTCTAACAAATACGTGTGATGTATTGGCCAAGTGTTTCGAGACGTAAATCTTGGGCTGGCCATGACGAGCTGCCTGATTTAGGAAGTTGTTGGCATCATTTTTTATATTTTGTACCATTATTTCGGGGCTAACTTCTTTCGATTTTGTGAAGAAGTCCCCTGGAAGGCGTAGCTCTTCGCCGAACGCTAATTGCGCTGCAGAGTGACCTGTATCAGTTTGTAGGGCTGATCGAAGGCCTAAGAGGATGGTAGGGAGTACTTCTACCCATCTCTTTGTATCATGTGACATGATGGAGGCTTTGAGAGCTCTATGCCATCTCTCTATCTTGCCATTGGCTTGAGGATGGTAAGCTGTGGTATGACTATGTTGAACACCAAGCTTATTTGCCAGCTCTTTAAAGAGCGAGCTCTCGAATTGGCGACCTTGGTCCGTGACTATGACTTCCGGTACGCCATACCTCGCAATCCAGGTATCGTACAACCTTGCAGCTACTGTTGGAGCTGACATCTCGTGAAGAGGGATTGCTTCCGGCCATCGTGTTGCCCTGTCTATTATCGTCAACAGGTATCTGTGTCCTTGGGATGGTGGCAATGGGCCTACCAGATCGATATGAACCGTTTTAAACCGCTGTGTTTGCTTGAATGATTTGAGGGGCGAGCGAGTGTGTCTTCCTACTTTGGATTCTTGACAGTTCAGGCAACTGCGAGCCCATTTGTTGCAGTCAGACTTCATTCGTGGCCATACAAATCTTTCTGAAATTAGTTTAGCACTACATTTTGGCCCAGCATGTGACAGGTTATGTACACTGTTGAAAGCCAACCTGCGATATTTTACCGGTAGAAATGGCCTATTCTTACCTGTACTGATGTCACATGTTAATAAAACATCAGTACCGGGAATTTTTCGCTGTCTCAATTTAAGGGTAGTATCATCGTTCGATAACAGCCCCTGCAATTCTGCATCCTTAAGCTGTGCTTTAGCTATTTCAGCATAAGGCAATTGGACAGGAACCGAGATAGCTTCGATTCTACTTAAGGCATCAGCTGGAGTGTTAAGTTCTCCACTTATATACTGAATGTCTGTAGTCAGTTGGCCAATATAGTCCAACTGTCGTGCTCTTCTCGGAGATGCCGGTTCTGCTTTTTGTGTGAAGGCATATGTTAGGGGTTTATGGTCAGTATACACAGAAAAACATCTACCCTCTAACTGGTGCCTGAAATGCTTCAACGCAGCAAAAATTCCGAGCAATTCCCTATCGTATGTGCTGTAATTCTTTTCGGTTTTTGAGAGCTTCCTCGAGAAGAAAGCTAGCGGTAATTTGATGTTGTTAGTGTCCAGTTGGTACAATGTTGCACCAATAGCAAAGTCTGATGCATCGGTACTTACGCATAACGGCAGACTTTCGTCTGGATGAGCCAACAGAGTTGCATTTGCCAGTGTTTCTTTGATATTTTCAAAGGCCTGTTCGGCTTCTTCGTTCCATTCGAGTGGAGTTTTATCTTTCTTTTTACTTGTCTTTATTAGTGCAAACAGCTTACTTTGTTCGGCTGCTGCATTCTTCATGCAACGTCTGTAGAAATTCACCATCCCCAAGAAACGCCTAAGTTCTGCGACATTTGAGGGCTTCGGGAAGTTCAATATTGGCTCTACCTTGGTCTTCAAGGGGGAAATGCCTTCGGTCGAGACTTTGTAGCCGAGGAAGTCAATTTCGGTCTGTGCATATAAGCTTTTGCCTACGTTGATAGTGAGTCCGGCTGCGTGTATACGCTGTACCACGGCTCTCACATTCTCCTCGTGCTGATGCTCACCGCCTTCTGAGCAAATGCAGATATCATCCAGGTATGCATATGCAAACGGCAATTCCCTAAACAGTCCGTTGATAAATCGTTGGAAAGTTTGTGCTGAGTTGCGTAGTCCAAACGGCATTCGAAGGTATTCGAATAATCCAAAGGGGGTTATAACCGCTGTCTTTGGAACGTCCTGGTCGGCCATAGGAATTTGGTGGAATGCCCAGTTGATGTCTATTTTTGTGAACATCGTTTTACCCTTCATATTCGCATTGAAGTCCATTATATTGGGGACTGGGTAGCGATCAGGAACTGTTATGGCGTTTAAGGCCCTGTAGTCGCCGACAATTCGCCATTCTCCACTTGCTTTCTTTGTCATGTGGATAGGAGAGCTCCAAGAGCTTTTTGAGGGGCGACATACGCCCTCCTCAACGATGCGATTGAAGTACTCTCGTGCCGCTTTGAGTTTGTCGGGTAATAATCGACGTGCTCTAGCATGGCAAGGCTGTCCTTTGGTTTCTATGTAATGAACCGTGTCGTGTTTGTACGTAGGATGCCTGCGAATTGAGGGTTGTGTGACTCCAGGATAGTCTGACAGGATCCGTAAGAGTTGTCCGTCGACTTTGGTACAGCTGGATATGTTTGTGTCCAGTCTGTATGCTAGCGTTTTGCCTTCCACGCTTTTATTTTCACTATTGATCAGTTTACCGTGTTTGAGGTCGATGATCAGGCCATAGTGTGCAAGAAAATCTGCACCCAGGATCGGGTTTGGAACGTCTGCAACCGTGAAGGACCACGTCATATTTTTGCTGAGTCCGATGTTTACTTTGCTTGTCTCAAGTCCGTATGCTGGAAGGTTTTGACCATTCACAGTACGGAGATAGTATTTCGGAGGAAGTACTTTTTGGGTTTTATTTACTGGCAATATGCTCAGGTCTGCTCCCGAGTCTATTAAGTAGCGTCTCCTGTTTGTCCTGTCCTTGATGAACAGGCGGCGTGAGTATTTTTCCGAGGGGTCTTCGGCCGCACAGATGGCCCCTCGTTCTAGTTTGACGCTTCCTTGTTAAAGGTTTTACCCCACCATCTGCACCTGTTGTTACATTTGGTGGCCTCAGCGCCAAACCTATTATGAAAGAAGCAACTCTTATCATCCCAATTTCGAGACTGGTTTTTGGGAGATGATGTTCTAGGGGGAGTTGAACTCTGACCCCTGTTTCCGGAACTAGATCTGCGGTCTCTTGACCGGGACTGACGTCCTCTGCTGCTATTATTATTGTTGTTGCCTCTACTTTTCGATCTTTGTCGCCAGCTACTATTGGGCTTCGTCGAGCTTTGGCTTTTGTTCCTCTTTACTTCCTCGGTCAGCTGAGCTATTTGTGCTCGAAGTTGAGCGAGTTCCCCAGTCTCTGCAGATACTGCGCTGACCACCGGCTTTGACCTGGTGTATTCGAGCGCATTGTCTGCGGATTTCGCAAGGAAGTCCAGATCCGCGGATGTATTGATTACCGTGGAACCAACGGCGGCTAGGCACTGCACAACACTTTGTGGTAGTTGCTTGCAGAACTGATTGCCTATGACAGAAGGGGCTACGATATTGTCCGCCTTCTGTCGTAGCTTCGCCATGAAGATTGAGGGTTTGTCGTCCCCCATCTTCATACCACCCATCACATCGTCTATTATTTCGTTTTTTGTTTTTCCAAATACTTTTTTAATTTTCTTGACGAACCAGGCATACTTGTCCTCTTCTGTCGAAGGGCATTCCATAACGTCCGGAATGTGGCGGATTATCTGTGGGGGCATGCCTCCACAGATATGTGTATACCGCTGGTTCAGAGTTATGTTCTCTGTTCTGAACCTGCCTTCCAATAGAGTCAACCACAATTCTACCTCATTCGGTAGAAACTCCGGGATGTCTATCCTTCGTCTATAGAGATTTGGGTTCTGTCCTGGTTGCATCTGCAAAAGTTGCAGGATCTGAGCCAGGACTTCGGGTGTCAGCTGCGGCTGACTACTGCCTCCCTGTGATGGTTGCGGGTTTTCTGTTGGTGGTGGAACCATTGCTGTGTCTTTTTGTTGACAAGCGTATTCCACAGTACTTCTGTCTTCCTTACTGGTCGAAAACACTGGCTCCTGTGTTTGTAGGACAGGTGTTTTCGGGTCGGAGCTTTGGCTTAAAGTCCGACCACTTCTCAACGTTTTAACTGCTAGATCTTCTTTATTTATTGCAGTTCCCAGTCGTGCTAATTCTGGGTGTTGAGGGCCTTCTTCTATGTTTGCTAAATTCGAGGAGTGTCGAGTCGAAGTTGGGGGAGTTGGGGGATGAGTCCAACCTTCTTCCTCCAGGTCTACTGTCTTGTTTCTCTTTATTTATTTATTTTAAAGAGAGGGGTATAAATTCCCACTTCAGCAGACTCTTACTTCGACGACCAAAAGGTGTCTTAGTCTGGGTAAAAAAATATTTTTAATTTGCCGAGCAAGCGAGAATCTCGCCAGCGCTACTGCGCCAAGTTGAATTAGCGCCGAAGCGCCTAAGACTCCTCACGACGTGGCCGAAATCACGTCGGGGTCACCACTGTGGAATACCTTGTCGTGAGAGATATTCTCACCAGAAGGAAATTCTACAGAATTTAAGCGTGTTCAGCCACTACATACGAAAGTATGGGCAAGCCAAAACCAAACCGAACACTGGCGATTTTAGAGCCGGTTCTGTGAGTTTTTATACCCGTTTTGGCTGGTGCACACAAACACACGTACGTAATAAAATACGTACGTTGTTTAAGTACGGCCAGGTCGCATCATCCCCTACTATCGTAGGTGGCGGCTGGCCGGTTCGTGTACGAATCGTGACAGTGATTGATGGATGACGTCACGATTCGTACTCGTATATTATCTTGTACGTATACGTAGATAATCACGATCGAACGTAATATTGTGTGTTGGTTTAACGTCGCAAGGACGATAAGTTGCCTGCCCTATGGGGCGGCGACTGTTGTCGGGGGTCCGAGCCCCTACACCTCATACCGATGAGTCCCCACAATTATTAACGTTATTACAATTATCCGTACTATTATTATTTCTATTTTTTGCATAGCAGTTACGTGCTATGTGACCGATTTTGTTACAGAAATGGCATTTTATATTCGAATGCCCATTGTCATTCCCAAAGTTCCGACCATGTCCATTTGAATTATTATTCCCATTATTATTATTATTAGTATTGCTCTGTGCGTTTAAATTCCGGTTATTATTAAAGTTATTATTACTTCCGCCACGATTATAACCACGATTGTTTCCCCGATGTTGAGACCTACCACGACCAAAACGATTATTACCATTATTATTATTGTTATTATTACCGAAATTTCGTCCACCATTCGTAGTATTGCCAAAAAATATGTTCTCTTCACCAGTGGCCACCACCGATGAAGGTTTCTGAAGAGTTGAATATTGAGAATTGCTTCTCAACGTCGATTTACTATCCAGGGACAGTTCACGTTGAAAATTGTTCAACCTCATGAACACGCCATCCCAGGTTACGACTTCACCATCCTCTAACACCACTTTGATAGGACGAAACTCCGCTGGCAGCGAACGTAGCAATACCAGTACAAATTGTTTGGTGGTAGTCAGGTCCCCCAACTCGGTCAATCGTCTACAGCGGGCACGAAAATCAAGTAAATACTTTTGTAAGTCAGAACCAGAAACATACCGTTTTGTATACAGCTCAGCTCGCAAATCCATTAGCGTCCTGTCATTTCCGCTATCAATCAGGTTCATCAGCGCGTTGAACATCTCCTTCGCAGTTGTGTAGGTCTGGATGATTTCGAGGTATTTGTCCGTCACGTTGTTGGCTATAAGGAACATCGCCTTAGCATTCTCCTTCGACCATACATCTCCCCTATTTCGAACAGTTGGCAAAGAATCAAAGATTATGTTACCCAAAGATTCCTTTGCTAACAGCAGCTCCATCCTGAATTTCCATGTCCGACCATTCTGCCCATTGAACGGTTCGATAGTATTCTGCTTTCGAATGTCCATCTCGTGATCAGGCTACGACGATCAGTTGCACCGCGAATCAGCGACTTCAGCAACCTTTCAGATACGTCGACCAACGAATAAAAACGAACGAGATCCCAGGAACATCGAAAATAAATACGAACACTTTTAAAGGAAAAAATTACAAACAAGGCATGGTACTACTTGGGAGTGATGAACAGGATTCGACAGCACAACTCTGCATACTCAGGACAATGGTGACCACGTTGACAATCAGGTACCTGGGCCCATAACCTGTGAGAAGAACGGTGGAATTCTCAACGGATCACCATACACGAACTACGATGATGAAGAACTTAAAACGACGAATTAAAGAAACGATGACTAGAAGCACACATTACGACATATAAAAGAGAAGACTAGATACTTTGAATGTTTCACGAATTTTTATTAAACACCATGATGACATACATGTTAATACATCGACGAGAGATGAGCGACAAGAAGGCACACAAAAAACATATAATCACAGCTGAGTTACAAAACACAAATATCACAGATAAAACAACAACAACAGAAACAGTGCTGCCACAGCATGTGATGTGCGAGAATAAGTGGCTATCGAATATTATAATTTGCCATTATTCTCACAGAAAAAAAAAGAGAGAAAAAAATATTCGATTAAAGGTTTTTTCTATTTCGAACGTTACGTTTCCTTATCTTATAGATAGCATGCAAGCAAGGAACGGAAGAATACACATCACTTGTTGATATTATCTTTGTGGTTTTTCATTGTGTTTGAGGCGCCATTACCTGTATTTATATGAAGATAATAGAAGGCGAGAGTTCTAATCTTGTTTGCGGTCATGTAATGAGTTGTAAGAAAGAATTTTATCTTTATTATATTTATTGTTAGCTATTTTCTTTCTTTGGAGCGTGTGAGAATTCGTACGTATATTTCTCACGCTGGGTTTAAAGTTGGATGAGATTTCTTTTCTTCAATTTGTAGGGTTTTTATTTGCTCGATTTTGATGCCGTTTCCTTTGTTAGAATTCTCAAAGATGCGAGCATTTATTTATGACAAGTATTTTCTCAAATTAGAGAAGCTAAGTATTCTTTTATAATAATATAGGGGTATTTTTTCTTTTATAATTTTTACATGTTTCAACTTCAAATTGGACTTAGGATAACTTGTAATTTTGCTTGGGTATTTTTCTTAAATAAACGGTTTTATTATTATATGTATATGTTCGTATTTTCAAGGATTTTGATTATTATATTTTCTAATTTTGTTCTATCCAAGGATTTTATCAAAATATCTGCCAGCTGATTTTCAGAACTTACGCACCTAAAGTAAATTATTTTTTCTTCTATTGCCTCCAAAATTGAGTACAAATTTGATCATCAAAGCTCTCAATTTTTTCTGACTTTCTCCAGAACAAATTTTTTGCGTTGATATATTATCCTCCATTATATCCACAATTATTTTTTCTCCAAAAATTTCGAGATACATATATTGTAATACTTTAATTATATCAAGTGTGTCGAAAACGGCTATAATTTCAGCAGCGGTGCTCGATGAGGCATGGATTGTCTGTTTGGAACAATTCCAGTCTATCAGATCACCATTAGCAAATATCATATAACCAGAGATCGATTTACCCTTTTGCAAATTGTTAATATTTATTATATTTTCATCTACCTGAGGGGTGTATGAAGTATCTATATAAGCTTGTATCCCATCTCCTTCAGATTTGTATGTTAAAGAATAGTTTTCCGTAGAGTTTACATATCTAAAGATTCTTCGCACATAATTTTTAAATTGTCATTTGACAGATTTTGAAAGTGCAAGAAAAAGTTGATAGGGAAAAGGATATCCGGTCTAGTAAGCCTGGCTAAATATAGCAATTCTCCTATCATAGACCTGTATTCAGTATCATCTTTTCCACCTTTAACTCTATCAATTTTCAAACCTGTCTCCATTGGGGTATTGGAAACTTTTGTTTCAGAAATTCCATATTTTTTTATCATTTTTTCTATATGTTTATACTGTGTTAATGTTATGGCTTTGTTTTCAATCGATCTATTTATTTCCAATCCAACAAAAAATATTGGATTGTTAATAATTGTTATTGTAAAGCTTTTTTGTAATTTCTCATTAATCTTTGTTATGGACAACTGTGTATTAAAAGCTATTAATATATCATCAACGTAGGTCAAGAAATATATTATATCATTATTATTTTTCATAAAATATAAGCATCTATCCAACTTCATCCTCATAAATCCCATTTCTGTAATTTTTGAATCTAAGGAATCATACCAGGATTTACTTGATGTTTTCAATCAATAAATAGACTTTTTTAATTCAAGAACCTGATTTGAACCTTTGGTTTTATTATAGGGGAGTTTAAGTATGCCGTTTTAACATCAAACTGGACGAGTATCAAATTATTTTTATTAATTTTCGAAAGCAACCATCTTATTGTACTTATTGAGGCTAATGGGCCATGTGTTTCTGTAATATTATACTCTGTTCTATCCTTGAACCCTCTTGCAACTAATCTAGCTTTTGGTTTAGGATTTCCAAGTTCGTCATATCTAATAGTAAAGATCCATCTAGTATCAATTAACTTTTGACGATTATACTCCACAACTTCCCAAACCTTCATATCATCAAGAGAATTAAATTTGTCATTTATAGCTTTTATCCACTGTTTCCTAAAGGGGTTAGTATTTATTTCATTATAGGTTTTTGAAACACAGTCTTCTATGAATGTTTTATGATAATTAATATTTATGTTCATTACTACAGGGTTAATTATTACCAAATCATATTCATAATCCACTGCTTTAATTACTAAGGGCTTTTTAGCTATTCGTAGTGATTTTATATTCTGGGATTTGTCACTTTGACATCGCAAGCTATATATGATTTGTGTCAAAGGGATTTCTCAAGCAGTATCCTGTATTACTATAACCCATCATTATAATTTTTCTTTGGTTGCATTTTGTTTTCTTACCCCCAGTGGAATATGTCTGTAGGTAAGTGAACCAAAGACTTTTCAATTTTTTAAATTAGTCTTAATGCCATAAAACAATTCATATGGTGTTTTATAGTGATGGTTAGCCTTTATAGGCGATCGATTCATTAGATAAGCCTAGGTTACAACAGCATATGACCAATATTTAATGTCTAAGTTGGCATCAATGAGCATGGCTCTTACTCTCCTCATTAAAATCTGGTTTTCCCTTTCGGCCACACCATTCAATTCTGGGGAGTAAGGGACAACAAAGTCCATCGTGATGCCAGATTCACTACAATAATTAACTACTTTAGCATCAGTATACTCCTTGCCATTATCACACCTAATAGTTCCTATAGGGAAATTAGGGAATTTATTTTTCATAAATATTATAATGTTTTTAAATTCTGTTGTTACCTGACTCTTATTGGTTATGGGCATTACAAAAGTGTACTTTGAATTGTGATCAATAAAAGTTAGTATGTACTTCTGATTGGCTATCAAAGGGGTAAATGTACCCATTATATCGGATGATGTTATTTCTAATTTTCTATTTGGCTTAGCTCTGATCCAATTATGACCTAATCTAGAATTGTTAGCTATACAGCATATTTGACAGTTACTAAAATCATCATCCCTAAAATTCATGTTTTTAGGGATACCTATTGCTAAATTCTTTAATTTTTGTAAATATCTCGTATTCAGGTGCCCCAATCTTTTGTTTATTAACATTTTTTTATTTTGATTATTATTATTTTGTTGTATATCGTTTGTGTTTTCATTAATATTATTATTAATTATTTCATTATTTTCATTTGGACCCCCCTGAGGTGAGGCTGTATCTTCATTAGGTATATTATTTTCGTCTTCTTCCTCTATTTCCAATTCAATAGAAAAATTATCCCATTCATCATCTTCCCCTTGAGTTACAGGAATACAAATTTTTGTATTTTCATTACTTATTTCATCATATTCCATTTCACTATTTTTATTTATCATATTATTATTATTATTGGTGTTTTTTTGTTGTTTTTTTTTATATCATTATTTTAATTTAAATTATTTTCTATGTTATAATATATATAGAATATACCATTTTCCCTAAGAGATGTTATTAAAATTTCCCCATTCTCGATAAAGTATATGTTAGCTATATTTTTTTGTTGATCTATGTTTATTATTCCGGTATTTGTTAATTTTATAGCAGAAATAATATCCATATTTAGATCTGGCACATAGTGGACATTGTTCAATTCAATTAATGATTGATGTTTTAAGGAATTTTCAATATTAATAATCATTCTTCCAGTATGGGTGGCATATAGAAAGGCATTTCTTCCCACACATTGTAGCTCAGTGGGGGTAACAAATTTTTTCAAATCCGTTAATTTATTTAAATCGGATGTTAGATGGACCTCCGCTGCTCCATCCAATATTGCCTTATTTTTTAATTCTATATAATTTTTTTTATGTTCGTTATTTGAAATTTATTTATTTATAAAAGCCATTCCTTTTGTTCAGATGAAAATTTCCTAACCATACATTACATTATTACCTGTTGCTCAAGATTTTCCTTTTTATTATTGCTTGTTTGATTTGAATTTGTTTTTGGTGGATAATTGTTTTGATTCTTGTTTGTATTTTCACTATTATTACTATGTTGATTACTATTATTATTATTATTATTATTACAGTTTTGCAAAATATGACCATTTTGACCACATTTATAACATTTGATATTATTGGGTTGTAATTTCTAATATTTCCCCAATAATTATTACCTCTATAATCATTTCCTCAATAGTTGTTTCCTCTATAATTATTATTACCATTACCATTGGTATTATTATTATTACTATTATTATTCCCATTTGATCCTTTATTATTATTAGCATTGTTGGGATTACAATCTTGGTTTCCATTTCTATAATTATTACAATTATTTACCCTATAATTATTTCGTCCTCTAAAATTTCCGTTTCTACCCCTATAATTATTATTATTATAATTCGTATTATTCCTAAAATTGTTATTTTGTGTATTATTATTATTCTGTGTTTGTTTCTTTAGTGTCTGATTTCAAAATTTTTGATCAGCATCTTCTCTTAATATTCTCTTAAAATTATCGATATTCTTTTCATTTTTAGGTAAACTCTCAAAACGGCATTTTTGCTAAAGCTTGCTCATAACATAAAGCCAGTTGTAAGTTCTCGAGTTCCTCTTCTTCACTTACTTCTTTCCCACTATCTCTTACATCTGTGACCAATTCTTCCCATTTTTAAAGAAAACCTCTCATGTTGCTTCCTGGCTGGAATTTAAATTCCATCCATTTGGCCTTAGCCATATTTGCTGTTACAGTTGTTTTCGATCCATATATATTATCTAATTTTTTTAACATCATTATAGCTGTATTACAATCTCTAATTTGTTTGGTAATTTCATTTGAGACTATTTCTAATATAAATTCTTTAGCGTTGTCTTTCATTTTACAATAATTCAACATTTGACTATAAGGTCTAAAATTAAGATCATCTATGTGAGTTATATAAGGTTTTAGTAAATAAAATGTAAAATTTCAGCCAAATTTTCTCAGAATCTTGACAACTAACATACATCGATATATCTCGGCAAAATTTTAACTTGATTTCTTATTTGCTTTTTGAAGTATCACTGAAATTCCATTTAGGTTGAGTGATTCATGTGAAAATGATTCAGTCTAGTTGGGAATTTGTGTAATTTTAGCAATATCTCAACTTTGAAACATACGATTGAGCTGAAATTTTCATAGAATCTTCAACAAACATACTAAAATATGTCTTGAAAATTTCAGATCTACAAATAACAGTTATCTTGTAATTACATTTGATAACTCAGATTGAATGTTATTTAGTCAGGATTCATATCCAAAATTATATATTTCTCTCGAATTTATGAAAATTAAAAGCAGATAAATGTTTCATTGTATATTTATTTGCATCCTTTTCAATTTCTTTCCAGAAAAAATAATTCAAAAATGTAGTTATAAGGGTAAAAAAAAATTAATTTAATCATACACATATATATACATACATTTTTCATATGGAGAAAAAAAAAGTCCCAAACTGCAGACAATCGCACAATTTATGATGTTATATTGTACCAAACAAATTTTGCTGTCCATCCACTTTCCTCATATTACAAGTCTAATGATAAACAAAACGCATGTGCAAATGAGTATCAAAACTTGCTCACGGTGCTTCCCCAATCCTCTCTTGAAGTCAAAGCTTGGAATACCTTCGACCATATACATAATGGACTGCGCATACTGATAAAATTAACATTGACTTATATGGAGACACAATGGAAGCATACATTTCATTCAAAAGTTCCTTTTTTTAGGATTTAACAAATATCATACATCAGTTGATTAAATAATTTGGAGGGATTTGCATTGTCATTTTACAAAATGAAAGTGTTTTTAACATTAAATAGAATCATTTATTAGTTTTTAATATTCGTAGGTGAATTCTCTTTGATTCGTCTGAATCCTGATTAATTTAAGGGCAACGAGAATGAAGAGAATTTGTAGATGAGTTCTGTGAAAAGTACAGTTTGATAAGAGAAGGAACTTTTGAATGGAATGTACATTTCATTTAGTTGCCTTCAACATTTTATCAGTATGCGCAGTCCATCTAGTATGTGGTCGAAGTGGAATACTTACAGCACATGACGTCATTATGAAGCAAGTCAAGCAGTACGCTCTCTTTATCATTTGTGACGTACTAACTATATTCATATATGGCAACATTGGAGAAATTGCTCGTCTCATCTCAGTTACAAAAAAAATACGCTAAACAATGTCAATAAAGAATGATTAGAATATTAGTTGACAGATGTCGTCTATTGTCTAGATGAAAGATGGATTAGGAAATGAAAATCATATTATTATAATTTATTTATACCATTCATACAAACGAGCACAATATATGAAGTATATTTCATAAATGCTCGTTGTATCATACTTCGTGTAAAAATACGCAGTTTTTATATCTAAGGAATTTTAAAGCCACCTCAAGGCAAAAATTCTTGATGTGGTGTGATTGTATGAATATTCAAATTTAGGAGGAAATTTCCCACAATTTTCAACGTCTTGAGACGGTTAATGGTAAAATTTTAAAATTTTTATTAGCATTCTCGATGTAAGTTTTAGTTTTTGATGAATAGTCGCGACTGTTGTTGAATGTCTAAAATTCTTCTGCAATTAGTCTAGGCATTACGATAAGGTAATATTGTTCCTGTATTTACGTAATCATAATTCATTCCACTATTCTTGTTACCTACTTCGATTTACTTAGGTTTCCTTCTCAAATCTTGAACTGGTATATTTCTTCTTAAGAGTAGTTGAATATTCTGTGGTATTTAATCTTTCTTTTAAAATATTTGTAGAGTTAGCTAATGGATTCGCGACAAGCGAATAAAAAATTGCGATTATCGAGCGGTTCATCCAAGAACTATTTCAGTGATCTGTATCATAGTCCCGGATTAAGCAACAAACATTTATCGAATGATGATGAACTATGGGGAGATGATTTGGCTGTTGATGATGACTTAATTCAAAAAATTGAGACTCAAGGATATTCTCAATATCAGAATAATGTGAACACTTCGTATGATTTGACTTTGCTTCGCAAAATAATGATTTAAAATATATTTATTCATCTTTATTTTAGGATGTACTTAAAACGAACCATGAGTTTGGTGCTGGACATCAAACCAGTACGGTTGCCAGTAAGTTTTTAGTACTCGTTGGAAAAATATTTGCACATTTTCGGTCCTTATTTTGTGTTGTTTTGCAGCCTCCGATCCGTCGAGAATTCTTGATTCTCAGACCAATCTGCAGTTAGAACTGCAAATGAAATCTGGAGAAGTAAGTTGTAAACGTTCTTTCATAGTATTCTCCGAGAATTGAAGTAAAACGTCAATCTCATAAAGTCAGAATTCTCTTCAAAGTTAACTGTCAAATTTATTTAGGTGAAAAATCTAAGGATGGAAATGGAAAACAAAACGAAAGAATTTTGCTCTATGATTTGCGAAAAAGAGGCCGTGATTGAAGATTTAAGAAAACAACTATCTGGTAAACAGTCTGAAATTGAATTTCAAGTAAGAAAATCTCTTGTTGAATTACCTACTAGTTTTTGAGGTTCCGCTTTATGCATCGTTTACTTTTATTGCCTTTTTACGAAACAAAGAAAATAGAAAAGATGTCACAGATTTGTAGAACGCCTAAATCTAGTGCCCCTAAATTATCCAACTCCAGTGTAACAGCTTTCAAATCTCCACAAAACGTGAATAACAGTTTTCACGAAAGGTTAGTGTTGCTAGCTGATAAAAAGTCCGCTCTTTGGTACTTTTTTCTAATGTTTTTTTCCTTCATTAGATTCACGTTTGGTTCAAGTAAACACACGATTAAAGATCGAAAAGTTTTCAACTTTTCTCGTCCGTTGCATAAGGGAGATGTTCTCTTTAAATTACTTCAATCCACAGTTTCATCTAAGAAGAAGAATATCGAAGTATTAGCAGAAAATTCTGATCATCCATCAAATCACAGTAATTTGTTGATCTTGAAGATATAATTTAGTTGATGCGCCGTTTTTCTAAGTCGCCCCATTTAGTTCCTGGCTTGATCGAAAATTCAATACTTGGGTGATAATAAGTTTGACTTGTGCCCAAACGCTTAAAAGCAAGTCATTGTTTTGACATATCCCAAGTCAAGCAGTAGTAGTAGAAATTATCCTCTAATAATAAGAAGGTATATTATAAATAGTCCTCGTGCAGGACCAGATCTAATAGCAGTTTGGTGCCCTTCCGATAAAACTGGAGAATAAAAGAAAGCCGCAATTTTTACCCTGTTTTTTTCATAATTTTTGGAAATATGCAACTCTATTTTCATCGCGGTAATGAACTAAAGATTTTAAATTATAGATAAATTGGGAAATTGGGTTTTCTAAAGTTCTGATGTCCAATAATTTTTTTTTCGTCGAAATTTTTCTCGCTAGCTCCAGTTTGTTTGAAAGACGACGCATTAATGTGCTTATTTCTTACTCGAATGTTTTGAAATTTATGAATATTGTATATTGACAGAAAACGAATTTTCGGTAAATCTTGAAACCAATTTGCTGGAATTATGTCGATGTATTTCGTTCGACCAGCCAGATGCTCATAGTTTACTGATGTTGGTTAGTGATATCTAGTCTGTCTACAGTACGTCTACTTTATTCTAAAACTTGTACTCAACATTTCTAATTCGTAGGTTTTTACTAAAAGTAGAGAACTATTGTTCAGATTCCACACGAAACTATCACGTAAAGAAATAAATCAAGAGATTTGCAGTCGGAAATCTAAAATAATAACGTTACCGAAGATAAAAGATACATCTGTATATATTAACGAACAGAGTTTATTAATGAATACGTTAGTTCCATGTAATTATTCTTACATTCATGCTAAGGCTGGAAGGGTAATATTGTGCTTTAAGATTTTATTTAATGAATGTTGGATTCATCAGTTCTCATTTTTTTACAGCAAGTTGAGTGACACGGAAAAGGGGATTCCTGCTCGTCAGACAATAACCATGTTGGCAAAATTGATCCTAATCGAACCAAAAGTTGCGAATATGCTCATTGAACCAGACCGAGAACCTATTGCAGGGTAAGATAGAAAACATTTTTCAATCTCTCATTTTCTTCGTAAAAATTTCATTCATTGATCGAAAATCGTTATTTTTCGGCTTAGCTGTACATGCAGCAATTCTAAGAAAATTTTGAATATGAGTAATTTATTTAATTCTTCATTGCAATTTTCTTCCACAAAATCTGTGAAATTGGATGCATCTCGAAAGGACGAAGAAATGGAAACTGACGAGTAAGAGAATTTAAAATAATGAACTTTCAATTCCAAAATTTTTCATCTTATCATTAATTAATTTTTTTCTTGCAGTCACTTCCAGCGCGATATTCCCAATAAAAAAATATTAGTTTTCGATATAGTTGAGCTAGCGCATGATATCGTTCAAGAGATTACTGTCCGAGTGGGTATCAAATTATCAGTTCTAAACTTGTTTGGTTTGTCGTATCATTTATGCACATTTATTCTTTTTTTTTTCTCAGGGAAAGTCTTCTAAGTACGAGGGTGTGTTTTCATCTATCATTCATCTATATTCTGTTTTATGTGACTGTGATGTAAATATATATGAGAAACAGTGAGTAGTGTATTTTCTAGTAGGTTTCAGTTGTATGAAAATATACTTATTTCATCTTGGTGTAGTGAAACAAATTATACTGGATACTCTTAATACGTTACAGATTCGAATTGATCATTAGTTCCATAAAAAAGATCCTTTTTAATTTACCCGGTTTCGTTGTTGTTCAATACATCATTGAGTTTCTCAGTTCATCTGCTCGGTTTAGTTTTTTTAATGCCTTATGCTGTAGATCAGGTGAGTATAATAATTATTCCTTTTAGTGTTTCATTTCTACGAAATAAATTTATCTCTTTTTGTTTCTTCTAATTTTAGCGGCGGAAACATTTACTGAAAACTTCAGATATTTCAGCTTTACCAAAGGTAATAATTTTCTTTCAATCTTGATCGAGGGCGTGCTCTTCATTGGGTAGATTGCTAAGACTGTCAATAGAAATTAGGTTCTTAATGGAGTCATTATATTCGCCGAATATAGCTTGAGCGGAATCTTTGAGATTCTTCTTATTAAATGATGAATAATGCAATGAAAACTCACGTTGAATTTCATCTTCCATTTATACATTAGTATTCTGAATTTTCAATATTTATGCCCTTTCCTTCCTATCATTTCATGCGCTTTTCCACCGTCTTTTAAACCGATTTGAAAAAAAGAGGAGGTTATCAATTCTATCCACTTGTTTTTTTCATGTTTGTTCTATCATAAGTTCTCAACCTGGACACCTATTTTGATGAATTATTTTAATGATAGAGGGTGATCCTATGGTGATGTCATTAAATTTTTTTAGAATCTATGAAGTAGTTTTTGAGTTATCTTTAAATAAAAAACTGATAATTTTATTTTTGCCAACCATTTTGAATTTTGCTGATGTATCTGCATTATCTGTTTTTTTCATTGTTTTTCCATTTTTTTCTCATGTTTATTTTTTTCAATTCTCAGTTGTATTTTGCGTATTTAAATTTAATTTCTTTCCATTTTCGACGATTTTTGAT